>WBNH01011337.1:172667-340602 GCA_013401255.1 Urocolius indicus | reverse complement strand
GTAGGGTAAAGTTCTCAGCTTGCTCTATTCTATTCATCAAAGCTTTATTTTTGTTGTTGAGTTTTGTTTTTTTTTTGCTGTGGGATAACAGTTGCTATATAAGAAGAACTTATTTTACATACTTGCAAGTTTTTATATTTGGGTTTAAAAGAAAGGATGAAAATTATTGTATGCAATCTGACTGGAAATCAAACCAGGACACAAAACTATCCCAATGTTACGTTTAATGTGACACGTAATAATAATAAATAATAATAATAATAAATGTTACATATAATGTGACTTCTTGAATTCCACAAAAAGAATATCCTTTGAACTGTTTCTGAAGTAGATTTATTTCCACTAAAATGAATTCTTATTTCAAAGAAGGAGAGATGAAAATATTGTATTTATCTCTCTTAGTTTGAAGAAAATTTAAAAAATAAACATAATTACTTGAACTCTTGTAACTGTGATTAGCATGTTTATTAGTGTGCATATATTAGAGTGATTACATTTGGAAATATATCTATAGTTTTTTCTATCTATTCATTCCTCCCTACTGCTGGTTTCCAATAGAAATTTTATTGACAGGCAGGAGCTGCAAATTTATATAGTGGTGTGTATCCTCATAGAGTTTGGCTTATATCAAAAACTGTTGTCATTACAAAGGAAGCGTTCAGATTTTGCAATGGAAGAAGGATGGAGATATGCTGAAAAGAAGAAAACCTACAGCATGTCTCATTCAATGTATGAATTCTGTAAAACAATATCATTCTTTAATAGTAGTTTGTGGGATATTTTACACAAAAACATGTATTATATGGATTGCATTTTTTTTTCATTCAAAATATATTTTATATCCCAAATAGCTTTCTCAGTAAATTATTGGCCAAGCTGTATTGAGGCTGACCAAGTAGCAGACAAATGTAATAAAGAACGTGAACTGTAGTTAAATGACAATGGTTTAATGGTTTTGACGTAACAGTTGCTTGTATAGGTTCACTGATCTAGAAAACATCTTAGAATGTGAAAAATAGGTGGTTTCACTTTGCCTCTGAATATCATATTGCTGTTGTCTTAATATCAAAGTGAACTTTTAGGTTTGTATTAAATTTCAGGCCATTGCTATTAGATTATATATAAAAAATGAGTAATTACATTAAAACCTTGGATTACCTTTGATGAGGTGCCCAATAAAAACTGTAGTCTTAGCAAAGTTGTTAAGAAAAGATAAATTACCTGAATATTGGGATAAATTTAATAATTGTTTATTAATTGGCTCTTGCCCAGTTTCCTGCTCAGATATAAGAAGCTTCATCATAATTACATTTATGGATGTTTTGTCAGCTACAGTAAAATTTTACTGCACTTGTCAACTTGAAAAATCTAGTAAAATATATTTTATCCAAACACATGTCCTCTCTGGGTTGGCTGTAAAATACTGTATGCAAGTACTGTTTTTAATGTTTGATATCTGAAATACAAAATCCACATTAAATTACATGAATCAAATTATTTCAGTTCTCTGATCATTTTGCCACATCTCTTTAAATACAGTAGTGTAGAAAGATATGTAATTAAAAATGTTCAGTACCCAATATATACCTAATATTCAATGGAATTTAAAACTAAAATGTTTTCATCTAAGTGAAGTCATATGAGAGAGGTTACACCAGAGCAGGCTTGCTTTGAATCCAGTGATGCAAATGTTTTCAACTAGAATGCCCACCTGCTTCCATTAGTTTTTTGTAATCCTTTGTTACTGCTGTCTTTCTCATCTCCGTGTTCCATAGTTTCAAGCAGAAGAAAATATCTGTTGTAATGATTTATATATGTCAAACATTATACCTGTCCTGCTTAACATGCTGTATTTGAGGTATACATGTTTCTTTCCTTTACGTGAAGTGCCACAGGCTTAGGTAGGTTATATGTTAATGCTCACTGGCTGCACGTAGGGAGAGGACCGCTTTTCTGACACAGGGTATCTAATGTGCTGCACAATTCACTGGAGATAGTTTATCCAAGACTCTTATTTATCTCTTGATAGATTTGCTTTCTAAAACTAGAAATAACATGTAGCTACATGCATTGGTTTAGATTGACACAATATTCAGTAACTAGCTATTAATGGATAAGGATACTTCATCAAGTTTACTAAATTGGGAGTATTGGGCATCAGTGTGCATGTTAGGATGCCTGGGCATCCTATTTGCAGCTTTGTCACTTACGAGTGTGGTGGAATTGAGAATGTTACTTATTGCCACATTTTCAGTATATTTTTTCCTTTCTTTCTCATTATTTTTCTCTCCAGCTAGAGAATTGCTGTGTATTGCAATTGGGCAGTATCATTTTAGCTATCTTTGGTCTTAACTTCCATGGCCTATTGTCCCCTCAGATGTAAGGTACAAATAATCATCCCTGCTCTCTGCTGCAGATGCTTTAACATTCAGAAATAGCCACCTTCTTATATAACATCATTTCATTTTCAGTTTTGGTTGTAGGATGCACAATATATACTATCAGATTTGCTTTAAGAATTATTCCAAAACCAGATAAGGCTCAATAAAATTTTTGATACAAAACCTACTTGTCAGCAGGAAATGAATAACTGCTCCTAGCTTACCCAGGCCATTTGTGTTAATGAGACATTAATCCATTGGCAGCAAAGCTGGGACAAGTACTGTCCCAGTTCCAAAACAGACTTCAAGCANGAATGAGTTAGCAGAGTAAATGTTTATTTGTAGGATTTCAGCATCTGTTGAGCAGTCTGGGCCTGCAAAGACACCTAGCCTTCTTGTCATGAAGATAGATTATTATGTAGATATAATGAGATTCTGACTTAAACTAGTATAAATCAAATCAGAAATGCCCCCTATAAAGCTGGCTGGTAGAAGCCATTGATTTTTATGTTCTATTACTTTACATGCTTTCCTGCAGCATCTCCTGAGTTAGATAGGTGATTATATTAGACTAGAAATTGGAGGATTTTTACTTCATCTTAGCCAAGCAGGCAGACCTAAGTACACAGTAGGAAATTGTGCATCTGACATGCTGATGCTAGTCAAGCAGTTCTCTACAGAAAAGATAATTTTCCTGTACAGCACAGGTACCTTTGGAGATAGGTTTGAATACTTGAGTCCTGCTCGAGCCATTATTATTTTATCAGGCTGCACTTGCTTATTCTGAAGCAGTCTGATTTTTTATACTTTTTCTATTCAGATTGTTTATTTATTGGTTTATGGAATGCTCTGCATCCTCAAAAAGTTGCTTTGATTAAAAATTCCAGATAACTTCTAGAAATGATTCACAGTGCACATTAAATCTGGTATTTCTGCAAGCGTGGACGTGTACTGCCATAGCAGTTTTCATGTTTTTCCAAGTTTGATTCCCCCTGAAATTTCTTACAGAAATGATTGAAACTTTATCTAAGTAATCATATTGTAACTATTTAAATGATACCTCCTTGAACTGCATCATGCTGTCAAACAGTTTGAAAGACGTTTCTGTGCAAGCTTAGCAAAAATGAGTACTGTGTATGATTCTCTGGTTATTGTGTGTGATATTTGGCTGAGGTAAATTGGGTGGTTGCACGCTCAGACTTTAAGCTTGTGTCAAAACTTGTGTTGATTTTTGTGATATCTCTGTTGAGAATGTAAATCAAATTCAGAATTATGGAAAAAGTATGTATCATAAAAGTCTATTGCACGTAGGGTAAAGTTCTCAGCTTGCTCTATTCTATTCATCAAAGCTTTATNTTTTTTTTAAGAAAAAATAGTCTGATCTCTGCTGCACTAGGTATAAAATATAGCAGGCTCAGCTCTGAGAAACTCAAAAGAGAAAACAATTTTTTTCTTCTCTTCTGTTTTATTAGGCTGTTTTTTTCTCTTTTATAAATGACAATAAAGCAATATTGCTTCTTACAAGATTATAAATTATGTCAAAACTTTTTTTTTTTGCTTGTAGTATTGGGAGAGGAGAATTTTATCTCATGATCTAACTTCAAAATCTTTTTTTCTCTGAGGTGGCACTAACACTATTTTCAGTATGCACAGTCGTAGGAGCAAATTAACATATTTTTACAGCTTTAGAGACACTGATAAGCAATTATTTTGTGGACTGCCCAACACACCATAGATGTCAGTCTTCTTCTACTTCCCATTTTAAAGTCATCAACAAAACTGATGGGATGCAAATTGCAGACAGTGTGAAAATGTTCCTGTATAAATAGCTTCCCTGGTCAATGTCCATATAAAATGAATACCAAAAAATGTATGAGCATAATTCAGAAGACTACATGGCTTTCATAGAATAATTTATTATATGGATTTCATTCACTGTCTCTATGTTTTTCCCTCTGAGCAGGAGCTGCAAACAGTTTTTCTTAGACTTGCTTGCAGTTCAGAATTTTGAGCTGATTATGTTCTTTAATTTTAAAGAAAGACTCATCAGGGAATATGTGATGTGGTTGAAGATGTAGTTGAAGTGAATGGAAATTATGGGTCATATCCAAGTATTTAGGAAAGCTGAAGTTCATAAACATAAGGTCAATCTATGTATCTTGTTTAACGTTATTGTGATGCCTGAATTTGCCCAATTGTTCCTGGACCAGGTAAGCAGATGTTTAGTTACAGCTATTTACCTCTGCCGTTTGCATTAGAAGTTTATTGGATACTGGTCAATGGTAGAACAAAAGAATGCGGCTTGAGAAATTATCATTTAGGTCATAAACATTTTCTAATAAAGACTGTATTTTCATTCGGTACTTGTGAAGTACAGCACAATTGACTGTTTGTTTGGGTTTTTTTTTTTTTTTTTTTTAGGACAATCTTGATTTATATCTATTTATAAATGCTCTGACTTTGGTTTCCCAGAAAGTAAGTGACCAACTGTGGACAGTGCTGCAGGTCTAAACAGCAACTTTACTTTCCATTTTTAATTTTTCTTTACCATGCATCATTCACCTTTAAGATTTAAAAACAAGGGATTCAGGCATATGCATCTGTATAATGTTCTCTTTCTTATGATGCTACCTTGGGATGATATGCTACCTGGTATTACTCTACAGACAGTATGAGAAACATTGATGGGACTTTTGCTCTACAACTTTCACTGGCCCCTGCAAAAGTTATATAACTGCACTAAGTGCTGGTATCATTGTCAGATGCACTGTGAACTGCTTTCAGTCTTCTCAAACTTCTTTTATGTGTTTAAAGCTTCAAGATTGTAAAGGTTTTTAATTCTAAAATGAACTGGCTGTCCTCTTAATCAGTGTGATGACTTTCACCATTCCCCTACAGAAAATGTCACCTGAAGCAAATTTCAAAAATTTAATTTGAAAGATAGTGATATCATCCTTTCTTGGTTGACCTTATCAGGGCTATAAATTAAATGAAAACACAGATTAATTTTAATCTGCATAGGCCCATGGTCACATATAATATATCACTCTCATTCCCAAGTACCGTATGTTCTGAGTTAACCTTAATAAGAATAAATTTAAAGTGTGTATACACAGAAGCAATCATCTGGGTCTCTCTTAGCTTGAGGCTTTGTATTTGCTGACGACACCAAACTGGGGGGAGTGGCTTACACACCAGAAAGTGATGCCATTCAATGAGACCTGAGCAGGCTGGAGAGTTCGGCATAGAGAAATCTAATGAAATTCAACAAGTGTAGAGTCTTGCATCTGGGACAGAATTACCCCAGGTACAAGTACAGATTGAGGAATGAACTCTAAGAGAGTAGTGTAGGGCAAAGGGACCTGGGAGTCTTGGTGGACAGCAGGATGACCGTGAGCCAGCAATGTGCCTTTGTGGCCAAAAAAGCCAATGGCATCCTGGGGCGTATTAGAAGAGATGTGCTTAGTAAGTCTTCTCTCCCTCTACTCTGCCTTCGTGAGACTGCATCTGGAATATTGTGTCCAGTTCTGGGCCCCTCAATTGAAGAAGGACAAGGAGCTGCTAGAGAAAGTTTAGTGCAGGGCCATCAAAATGATGGAATGGAGCATCTCCCCTATGTTGAAAGGCTGAAGGAGCTGGGGCTCTTTAGCTTGGAGGAGACTGGGAGGTGACGTCATCAATGTTTACATATACATAAAGGGTAAGTGTCAGGAGGATGGAGCCAAACTGTTCTCAGTGATGTCTAATGATAGCACAAGGGGGAATGGGTGCAAGCTGGAACATAAGAGGTTTCAAAGAAATACAAGGAAGAATTTCTTCACTGTGGGGGTGAGGAAGCACTGGAACAGGCTGCCCAGATGGGTTGTTGAGTCTCCCTCCTGGCGACATTCAAAACCCATCTGGATGAGTTCTTGTGTGACCTACTCTAGGTGGTCCCGCTCTGGCAGGGGAGTTGGACTAGATGATCTTTCGAAGTCCCTTCCAACCCTTAAGATTCTGTGATTTCCCATAGTCTAGCTTTGCATTTAGATGTCCAGACTTCCTTCTTCCTTTTGGAATCTGAGAGTGAATGAATCCAGACCTAGGACATAGAGTACTGAGGGATAAACCAAGAATATTGCAGTAATAAAATAAGTGGCCTGTCATTTCTGAAATTTTAGTTGTTAGTCACTTCCATTCTCCTTCTTTTTTTTCCTTTTAATTTGCTTGAATTTAAAAAAAAAAAAGAATGTTAAAATAAGATGCTATTAATATTCTAATCCAATATCCACACACACCAGAAATAGCCTGTCAGTTAGGCTCATCATAAGTAGATGCAGGTAAAATTTGACTAAGAATATTTCACATAAGATGTACATGAAATACTGCCCTGATTAGGCTTAGTAGCAAACCTACCTTGTTTAGTAGGGCCAGGCTTTTGACACAAATTTGGATCATATTTAATCTGTTCCTTCTCCTTCCCCTTCAAAAACCTTACCGTATTAAAATAAGGTTTCTTTTTGATAAAATGTCAAGGTATAATAAACTGATAAAACTGATTTTTACTCTCCTTGTCAGGAAAGGGACATAATTCAGTTCTTAACCATTAATTACTGATTTCTAAGGAAAATAAAGATTTTTCTTTATTTAATTGTGCAACAATATTCTTTATACTAATAAGAACCACGCATGACATGACAACATTCACAAGCAGTGTTTGTTATTGAAGAACTTGTGTTTCTTTTCTAAAATCAACAGGTTTAGAGCTAATAGCAAAATTCAGAAACCAGGTCATTGGTGGATTTCTCTACTTAGTTGTAATTGAACTCAGTTGATGTTCATGTTGTCCTGAAGCTGTCTGCCCTGTATCTTGAATCTCCAAATGTGTTTTCCAACAGAGATGTCGTGATATTGAGCAATATGTTCGATACTGAAATCTCCTGGAGAACTGCTCCTCTCAGCATGTCATAGTATAAGGACAAAGGACTTAGAATCATATCTATGACTATGAATTTACTGTTCAGTATCTAATTGGTGTTTAAAAGCATAAATAACATCTCATATGACAATTAATATGCTTCTATTGTCAAGTTATTCTTAATGTCCTGCTTTTATATGTCTGATTCTGGAGTATAATCTTCTACGTATCTTGTTTTGAGTTTGTCATGTTTGGATCTTCAGTTTTTTAATTCCTCTTTGAGTTTTGTACATAGGGAAAGAAGGTACAAAGATTGCAGTTGGACAGCATTTTTGATGTTTCCCCCTTTTCTAATGATATTAGAGCCATTCAATTAATTTTCTGCTATTCATTTTCTTTCTCGTCCACGTGGAGGATATGAAGATGTTGATCACAATCCTCTCTTTTAAACTGTCGATTTTAGGAAACTATTTAGTCTTCTAATCTATTTTAATCTGTGTGGAAAGTAACTTTGACATCGGTCCTTTCAGTCTGCTTCAATTGCTTTTGCCAACTATGTAGGATTAGAACAATGTTTCGAACTAAGTTAGTATTTGTTTGATGCTAGGAACTGTAAATTTTCCTCACCAATTGACATAGTTGGAAATAGAGGTGTGAAAGACTGGACAAAGATTTCTAGGAATGAGTTATAGATGTACCTTTTGCCTTTGACTTGGCATTCATTGGAAATAAATACTGGGATTTAATTTTCTGTAGTAGTGATATTGCTGACTTGAATTATGAATGGATATGATAAACTATGGAATGAACTGTAGCTGCAGACATCAGTGAAAATACACAGATAGATGCAAGCTATGGCAAAAATAAAAGCTTTTCAGTAAAAAGGAACAGGATATTTAAAAACTGTGGCACAGGATACCAAAAAGAACCTTTCTGTTGAAATTCCCCTTCAAAGGAATGCAGGGTTACTCTAGGTGGTCCTGCTCAGGCAGGGGGGTTGCACTAGATGATCTTTCGAGGTCCCTTCCAGCCCTTCAGATTCTGTGATTCTGTGAAGGTGTTCTTCTATCTGTCAGTGTGTACACTAGCAGTGGGGAATTAATTGTACTGGAGCAAGAAGCTGTGATGATGGAAAATAACATATAGCTAATTTTTATATCTGCACAAACTGATCTTAGATACCACAGATCTTCCAACAGCTGCTACAGTGTCCTTCTGTTTTAAAAAATAAAAAAAAAGAAAAAAAGAGTGTTACAGAATGTTGCTGTTAAATAGGAAAATTCAGACACCAATATTAGATTTTAAAAAAGCTCTAGAGTAGGTAAGTAGTTAGCAGGAAACAATTGAATTAGTGATATGATGTCTGTGGCTGTTGGGAATTGTACATTTAGGGTAATTTTCTTGATCTATTTTGTCACTTTTTTTGTTTTTTTAACAGAGTGTTCAAAATGGGAGCAAGAAGCGAAGGGGTGGGGAGACTGACAGAATTACATTGAATTAATTTACTACTTGGAGTTAAAATGATGAACAAAATCCATGATATTTGGCTTTCAGGCTTTAGATTAAAAGCTTATAGCAGTTAATGTTTAGATATGTTATTAATATTTTTAAACTTTGAGAAACTAGGTCCAATTTTGAAGTGTAACGTGTCCCCTGTACCCCGACCCCTAAAATGCAACCAACCATACCAGCGCTCAATCAAAGCCTTTATATTCCTCATCTGCATGCAAATATCACCCCTCCCACCCTTGCTCACCTTCCCCCTCCAGCCCTCAACTTTTCCCACTGAGTGTGAAGACCTCACAAGCAGTACAGGTGGTTTCTCAAACCTGTTTCACAGTTCTCTCTCTCTCCATTTAGCACAAACAAACAAAACTTGTAAGTTTTGTATATACCTAGTAAGAATTTCTGGGCTCAACTTCAGTCTTGAGTGAGGCAAAAGGAAAGAGAGACTTTCTGCATTTCTGTCTCACCCAGAAATGTCCCTGGAGTTATGGCTAAGTGAAAGACTAAGTACTGATAAATAAAAGAAGGCCAGAGAATAGCTCTTGTCTTTAAGGCTGAGTGGTGTCGACTGGCTTTTGTTAACACTGCTTAGAGCTTTCTCCCTGGATAGAGAACTCTGGAGCATTTAAAAACAGGTCTAAAATTGAAGTAACAATGAAGCAATGCAAATAGTCAAAGCTCTGATACTCAGATTTACTCCTTGTCTGCCTTTTATTTAGTGGTACAGGCACATCTTAGGAGTCCATGCATCCTTGTTAGCTTGTATATGACCTACAGACCCTAAAAGGGAGCCTTTGTGTCTGTTACAGCATTGCCTGAGTGACAGGAAGAACTGGACCTGTCATTTGTCCAAAATTAAACCACTGGGAGCAGTGTTAATGAGCTGTGCAGGGATAAATAATGCTTGCCAAAAGGATAGCTTTATAACACTATCACTGGAACTAAGTATTCTGAAAGGTTTGAAAATGCAGAAAAAGACATTTATTCAAAATGTGCATTGAGTGAGACTAAACCTTTTCCTGACATGATGATAGCTGTGTGGGTATCACTGTACATAATCACTTAGCTGTGAGCAGTCTGCACTGTGACTCACAGATGCCCAGGATGATGGCCTGTCGAAAATTGCTTGGAAAATGGATGAAAAGGTATCTTTGATGCTCATCAATGCGCCCTGCATATAGAATCATGGAAACTAACCAAACCACCATGACTAAGACAACCTTATAACCCAAGCTACGTGAGGTCCATGGAGCCATTTCTTCACAGAAAGCAGTTTCGTGAATTGTTAGATCCTGGGTAAGGGAACATTTGGTACAGTACATGATTTGTATTAACTTTGTTACCATCTAAGTCTTTATGACTCATGCGATTCATCCTCAATGACTAAGCAGCATATTCTTGAGATATTCTTTAATTTATAAATACAGTATATAAATATTAATATACTGAAGAGAAAGTTAAAAAGCAATTACTTCTGCCTAAAACCTTCTGTGTGAGGGAAGGATACCTGATTCTGGAAATTTCTTTATGAAACAAAGACATACAAAAATGAGCTAGATGACAAAAACAAAAACCAGAAAAAGATATGTTGCTCTCTGGACAAAATCTTTAAATGTAACTGGATACATTTCAACAGACACATGTGCTACTGCATATATGAATTATTTTGTCTTGACATGGAAATGACTGGTTGACTTTCTATGGCTGTTGGTGTTCTGCAGCTCAGCTAGATCATTTTAATTGAGTCCTTCCAACTTTAAAGTCAAGAAGGAAAAGCTGTTTTCATTAAGCTATAAAACTTACTGTCAGTCTCACTGTAACTGTGACTGTGCCATATGAATCGGTGATAACATATAAGTGAATATTATATAAATGTACCGTTTTGATGGAAAATGTTTTTTCATTGCATGCCAGAAGTTTAAAAATTTTAACCTTCACAGGTTTTATTTCTATTTGTTTTTGGAAAGTCTTGTACATATATCTGGTACATTTACTTCCTAATGCTGAAGAAACTTATTTGGTTTTGTCAAAAATCACAAACACAACATTAACTGTCCGTGTGTAGTGGGTTTGTGTGGCCAGGTTTTGGTAGTGGTGGCTTTTTTAAGCAAAAAGCTGCCAGAAGATTCCCCTGTATCTGATAAGGATATTGCCAGTTGGCTCAGAGATGGATCCGCTGCTGAACAAGGCTGAGCCAATTAGCGATGGAAGTAACACCTCTGTGATTAACATATTTGAGAAGGAGAAGAAGTTGCTTCATAGATGCTGAATTGCTGCAGAAAAGGGGAGTGAGAAAGGGAGAACAACATCTCTGCAGACACCAAGGTCAGTAGAGAAGGAGGAGGAGGTGCCCAGGTACTGGAGGGAAGATTCTCCTGTGACCTGTGGTGCAACCCATGGTGAAGGAGGTTCTGCCTCTGCAGCCCATGAAGGTTTCCAATGAAGCAGCAATCCATCTGCAGTTCATGGAGGACCCCGCACGGGAGCAGGTGGATGCCCAAAGGAGGCTGTGACTCCATGGGAATCTCGTGTTAGAGCAAGTTCCTGGAAGGATCTGGGAGTCTGTGGAGAGAGGAGCCCACGGTGGACCAGGTTTACTGACAGGATGTATGATCCCATGAGGCACCTACTCTGGAGCAGTCTGTTCCTGAAGGAGTGTTTTCCCCATGGATGAGATCCACGAGAAGGACCCATGTTGGAGAAGTTCATGGAGGACTGTCTCCCGTGGGAGGGACCTCACACTGTCCTCTCCCTGAGAGGAAGCAGTGGCAGAGATCATAGGTAATGAGCTGACTGTAACTCCCATTCCCTGTCTCCCTGCGCCACTGGTTGAAAGGAGGTAGGAACTTGGGAAGAGGGAGGGGTGGGGAAAGGTATGTTAAGATTCTGGTTTTACTTCTCATTTCACTACGCAGTTTTGATAGTTAGCAAATGAAACCATTTCTCCCCAAGCTGAGCCTGTTTCACTTGTGACACTAATTGCTGAGTGATCTCTCTGTCCTTTTCTTGACTTGTGAACCTTTCCTTGTGTTTCATTATGCCCTGTCTAGTTTAAGAGGGAGATGGATTGAAAGACTTTGGTGGGCACCTGGCACATAGCCAGGGTCAAATCATCACACTGCAGTTTTAGGGAATATTCTTCATGTTGAGGTTTTCTCTGTAACACTAAGCTGGAAAGGCAGGAAAGAGCATGAGATAAAAGCCTGCAGGAGCACCTGCAGGAGGAAATGAAATAAAATACAAAGCAGGAAATGCAAACCGTACTACAAACGTATGAGTTGTTCTTACAATTTATGCTGGAAAAAGGCTGTTGATGTAAAGAATTTGACTGTCAGAAACAGAATGATTGTAAGAACATCTTTTGTGTGCGTTGGCATTGTTGTCTTTGATCATTGTGAAGCTTTTCTATGCGTTTAGACTGCAGTATACTAGCACAACTCTTTATGGTTTCCAGATCCCATTTGAATCAGAAACCACTTCAAGAGATGGTTATGTGTCTGAGGGTGAAAAATTGAAGGATGTTGATAGCAATATTTATTACTATCCTTACTGCAGCTAGATTTTTATAAACTGCTTTATAAGTAGCTGATTTTTAATATCTTCTGGAATAGTGTAGCTGGAGAATGTTTCGTTCACTCTGTGGGCTTCGGCAATGTCTGTGTGTAATGAAAAGACAGAAACCTACAGGAAGAAATGTGTAGAAACTATAAAGGAGATGAGTGTTTTCTAAGAGGGAGAGAAAAGAAACAACTAAGGAAAAGGAGGCTTTGGAACAGCTCTCTGTGTGATTAAGAGATGTGTTTTTACATGTACTTTTTGTGTCATGCCTTACAAACTAAAGTCATCTTTCTATGTGGCAGCAGCTGGCTGTGCCTCCATCCCTTCCATCCCATCAGGGTGCTTCACACACATGCTAAATAGAGTAAGAACTTGATGGTTGAAGCCTGATGAAGTTGCAACTGATTCGAGGATTGTTGTGTCTTCATAAATCTACCTCAAACCTACCTTGCTGCTCCACTGACAGAGACGGAAGGATAGTTTGTTACTCAGTAAAATGCAAATTAAAATCAGCAACATTCAGAAAATAAATGGGAAAATCAAATAACCAGCTTCAGTAGCAAGAGGTGCCTGCCACTCTGTTCACCATGATTTATTGATTCCTTTTCACTTCGCCAAAGTATTTCCTTGAGAGAGTAGTTTATAAATGAAAGAATGAATTGCTGGACTATCACAGTGGCACAATGTAAAGAACTTCAGTTGCTAGGAGTAGTTAGAACCTAGGATTTAATTATTATGCCTGTTCTACTGCTAATTAAACAGCTAATTGACTAGTATGTATTTGAGCATTGTTACATTAAAACATGAGACTTAGCCCTATTAAGCAGTAAGGTTCCCATGTGGTTTAGCGAAAAAAAGGTGTTAACGTGTAAGGTTGTGTTTGATTTTGGTTTACATCATTTCTGAAGGTCAAGTGTGTATGTTTGGTATTACAGTATCGTGAACTACTTTTACACCCATGTCATTCATTAACTTTTTTAGCAGATCAATTTTACCTAGGTCTTCATAATGACTCTTTAATCATGAGGCTTGGAAACATCACTGTTACATCAAAGAGATCCTCAGAGATGCCCAATATTATCTTATTGAAGTGCTTAGAGATAAGGGACATAACAAGCCCTAGACCACCAGTAAAATAAGAATCAAAAACAAGGCATAATCACTTCTCTGGCCATGCTGGCTACAGTGTTTCTGATACAAGCCAGGATGCCAGTGGCCTTCTTGGCCCGTTGGGCACACTTCTGGCTCGTATTCAGCTGGCTGTCGATTAACATCCCCAGGTCCTTTTCCTCCAGAACGCTTTCCAGCCACTCTGTTCCAAGCCTGTGTCATTGCAGGGGGTTGTTGTGGCCCAAGTGCAGGACTCATCACTTGGCCTTGTTAAATCCCATCACTCTTGCCAGTTCAGGTCCCCCTGAAGAGTCTTCCTACCTTAAAGCAGATCTACACATCTGCCCAGATTCATATTGTCCACAAACTTACTGAGGGTACACTCAATCCCCTCCTCTAGATCACTGGTATTAAACAGAATACTTGTGTCAATGCTTGCAAGGGAGAAGGGCAAGAGGAGGCCTAGGAGGATGTTTGAACTGGTCTGAAGCATAGTGAAGGAATGACAACAGCACTCAAACAGCTGGAAATGATTAAAACAGGAATAATTAGTTTCTGCTGCATGATATATTGCCAAGTGGCTTCCAGATGAGTTGATAATGTTGCAGTCTAACTACAGAATATCTGTTACATCTTGTCTGTCTTAATAGGTGGACATAACACGGTAAGTTTGCACTGTAGGACTGGAGAAAGGGTGAAAAATAATTCAATCATTTCATAAACCATTGAAGCTAATGCCACTGATCAAAAATGGCAGTGTTAACATAGCAGATGGCATGACTTCTTAAAAGCCTGCTTTTGGCACTACTGCTTTTCTCGTTAAGAAATTTTCGAAGCTCTTGGATTCTTAGAGCTGTCAGCTAGTCTAAATGACTGTTTAATATTTTTGCAAAGTTGTGCTTTATCATAGAGAAGTTTTTCCCTCTCTTTCCTTAATGATAAACAAGTTATGTTTCTGTAATTGATTACCCCATATTCCATGCTATTTCAAAAATTTTCCTTTTTGGGTTTTGGTGATATCCTGAAAGAGAGGTACTGAGGATTTGTCACGTAAAGTCATCTTTTGCATAATGTTTATAGAGATTGTCAGTGAAATTACTACATTGTCTCGAAGAAGTATTTGTATCCTGGTCATTTTGGCTTGAAGAAAATAGAAGCCCTTACATTTCAACCGTTGTTTACAGCTGTGTAGAATAGTTCTTGTAATACATGGAATTTTAAAATGGTTATTTAAAATAATGATGTGATTTTATTACATTGACTAGACTGATCAAACAATGACTCAGTGTTCCTCAGGCTCAGGTTTCTGAAAATATAAGAAATTAAGGCAGACGAGGTGTTGTGGTTTGCTTTTTTTTGTTTGTTTGTTTTTTTCAGTGAACAGTATGGATTCTTAATCACGTGAAATCTTTTATAAATAATTCAAGGGAATGTTCACAATCAGATCATGAAAATTCTGGAAAATAAACCAAATTTCTACAGCTTTCAAGAACAAAATTTAAAAGAAGAATCAGAAAATGTAACACACTGTCTAAGTCATAATATTTTATTAGAGATTTGTAATTTTGAGCCATTTAGGAGCTTTAAACTGATGAGCCAAGCTTTGAACAAAATGATGATTCTGTTCAGCACCATCTACAAAAACACTAACTCACACATGGATGAAATTAATAGAAATATTATCAAGCCTTTAAAATGTTTTAATCTGACAAAAGTATTAGCAGATGAGGTATATTATGGCATTGAAACCTGTATAGAGAATTCTTTGATGGTCTATCAGAGATGTTTGGCTAATTTTCTGCATAACTGAGTTTTCAATGAAAAATAGGACTTTTTTTTTTTTTAAATAAACCACTCAAACCCTTTTCTAAACAAGAGCAGCAAACCACATGTTTAACTTTGTATTGGATCACTTGAATAGAAATAGCTCAGTTTGCTTCATTAATTCAGAAGGATACATCTGAGATCTTTAACGTTAAACTAAATCTTCATGTGTTGCTGCGCTATGCTATGTGTGCTGTATTTCAGGTACCTTTTTTCCCAGATATGTAGACCTCCTCCCAGGAACTTCCACAAACATAAAAATACTCAGTCTGACAAATTCTGCCAACAGAAATCCCGTGGGTCTTATCTGTATTACTACAGATGAGGTTTTAAACTCCATCAAAAAAACCTCAGGTTTGGAGGTTCACCAAGTGTTCATCTCTCCTGAGAAACCCAGGGAAATATCTGCTAAAAGCCAAATATTAGAATTTCTCAGAGAAGAATGAAAATTGGTATTAATGCTTGTTTTCTTTTCCAGTAACACTAAAAAATAAAGGATCTGTGGTTAGATCTACAGCCAGAAAAGCCCTTAAGCATATGTTCAAATTCATGAATAATCTTATCGAAGTCAAAACATTAAATTTTTATCCTCAAAATACATGGGGTTTTATAATTGGCAGTCAGAACAGACTGATGAATTAGGAACAGATTTTAGAATTTAATAACAACTCTTACTTCTCATATTCAAATGAATAAAAATTTGTTAAGAGTTTCATAGGTGGAAAACTTTGACCAGATCCTCCATGGATGAGATATCTCTGTTGAAATTAAAGCTGAAAAGCTGGTCCAAGTCTGTTTATGTAAATATCTAGACAGCTGTCCTGTCTGGGTTTGCCTTTTTCCCTCTCTGCTTCCGTCTAGTAACTGAGTAACTTTATAATGTTCAGTTTTGAATCTGCAGTACTTAATGAGTGTGATAACCAAATTGCCTTCTTGCATTTTTAAGCCTTCTTTTAGATTCAAACCACTTTTTTCCCCCATTGGTTGTCACAAGTCACCCTCAGTAACTCACATCCAGACTTGTCACTCAGCTGTCCACAAATTATGTCCTACATGGTGGTAATATCTCCCTCCTGACAGGTTTTTCTGGTAAGACTTTGATGTAATTGAAGTCTCCAGGCTTCTAAAATAGTTATAAATGCAGTTACCCTTGTTCTGAGTAACTATGATTTCAAATATAATCACATATGCTGGGTGAATGATGTAACCAGCAGTTTACTAGTAATTCTGGTGTGGTTTTTGTCCTTTCCTAGCTTTTCAGATGGTCTAGGTAAATTGATGTGGGTGGTCTAGCAACTGAGCTATATACACACCTAACTTCAGGGATGACCTCTCACATACCATGCTGGGATCTCCATTCCACCCATTTTTTGTATCTTTCCTTGCTGGATGGGCCAGGTAGATTCCCAACTCCATCTTGACAGTGCGGTTCATTACGTTTCATACATCATCACTACTCTTCATAAGCTTTTTCGTCTTGCAATGTGTGGATGGATTGGGCACAGATTTTAGAGCTGAGGGCAAGCTATATAATGACATGCTTGTAATGGTAGGTTTTGAGTGCCCAGATAAAAGCAAATTTACAATCATGGCAGTAAATGGGTCAAGGCTTTATAACTGGAGTACTGCAAATTTGAAAATGAAATAAGTAATTTGGATTTCAAGAATTCATGAGACAGCTTCTGCTGACTTTCCTATTTCATGTTCAATTTTAAGGTAGAGAAGGCATTGCAGTTTTGCAGGTTTTTAACACAGAAAGGTATGTAAGACCTGTTAATGCTTTTCTTACAAGAAATTTCCAAAGAGCTTTCTTCCCTTTCCAGTTTCAGTGAGGCCTGTTTCTCCTGCAGTTTCCTCCCCTCTCTCTCTTGCTGCAACCTCCAGGAAGCTTTAAGATGCCCAACCTTATGGCTGCTCTGAGTCCTGCAAAGTGAGCTATGGGCTTGCTTCTCTGTTCTCCTTCCCAGATTTTGTTATTGACTGCTAGTTTCTCTTTTGTCTTAGATGGTCTTGTTCCAAAAGTATCCTGACTTAGCAGGCCTTCTCTTACAGTCTCCACATACGTACTGTACACTCGTATGTATCCTAAAATGAATTGCATGCTCTCACCAGCAGAATAATCAAGGCATCTCATTTGTGTGTGCCTGCTCTTACCTCAGCATATAGAAAGGCTTGACCCACAGTGACAAAGTTGTTGCTTGTTAATGTTATGAAGCACTTCAGCTTTATAAAAAGATGTTCCAGTTAACAACCACAGCAGCAAAAGATTATGAAAAAGGATGTGGAGTTTGAACTGCTGAAAGGAATTTGTATTGTTAAAATTGTATTACAATTACTACAGCTCCAAGTTTTCAAATGTGGTTGATATGCTCTGGGAGTATGCTCAAATTGGTCAATTTAGATTTGGAGGATTTTAATACTGTGCTTTGAAGAAAAAAAAAAAAAAGTCCATGGGTTGAAAAACTTGGAAGGATTTAACACTGATAGAAATCTGGCGACTCTCCCACTCTGATCAGCAGCTGTGCCCTCAGTGAAACGATCAAAAGAAGATGCCAGCTTGTGTACACCTTATCTCTGACTGAACTGCATGACTGCTTGAGGTCTTTTTCAGGCTTCAGTGTGAGGAAAACAATTAGGTAGGAGAGGGACATGCCAAAGGGTTTAGAATTCATTTTTCAGTGTAAGCCAGGTTCAGTACTCTGCAGCCTGCCTTACAGTCAGACACACGTCTTCCGAGATTATAGATGATTTCATATTATCAATTTCCTTGCCTCTGATATTGAAAGGAAAAAAGGCTCTTGTGAGAGCAACGTGTTCTAAACAGTACTTCAAACTGAATTCTTCCAGTAGATGTCACTGTGGGCCCCCGAGTTGCAATCGTAGCATTTTCAGCTGTTGTTTGTTTTGGTGTCATACACCTGCTAACAACAAGACTCAAACATCTTTTTAATGTGGAACCCGAATTGCAGCCGTCTCAGCATTGCTAATTTCAGCACTTTACTGAGCAACATGAGGACAGATACCTGCTAGTTTGTCTCTCAATCTCACGAAAAACCACGAGGCCTGGAGGCAGTGTATTTGTGGCAGAATGATCCACTGTGGCAGAATGCACAATGACAAGCATCCTTGTGCAAGGCAAGAGATAGGCATAGACTGTCGTGAGCAGGGTTATAAGCAGTCCTGAGTGAATGCGTACAGCTTAGTGCTACAGCGAAGGAACAACAGTTTTACCCAGTGTTGTAGCAGAGGCTAGGCACACAAATACAGAACTTAAAAAACCAGCCAAACAAAAGCCGCCTACTAACTTCAAGAGTTTTCTAAATGTTTTGTTTCCAGAGATCCTGATTAATTTTTTATTTGATTTGTGCTGAGGATTTTCCTAAGATGTTGCACGGGAATGCTGGATGCAGAACAAAGCTGGCAATATTTTGTAGGCTTTAAGCTTCCCTAAAAAAGAATTCATAACCCATGAGGGAAGTCAAAGAGCAGAAAAGGAACAAGAATAGAGCTGAAAGTAACAAAATGGACAAGGCTGTAAAAGAGGAGAAGGAAGAAGGAGGAGGACAAAACAGTTATAAAGAAGCTCTGATGAAGTAAGAGGACAAGGGATGCCAAAATGCACTAATTCTGGAAACACTAAATGCTGCTTTCATTAGTATTTTTTAAAATTCAGGACCAGTCAGCAAGTTCTTCCTAACTCACCTTTTGACTGATCTCTTCACAGTGTTACTCTTCATGGCCTTTGCCTCTATTGCAAAGGCATCAGTGAGACACTTGAGTGGACTGGCAGCAGTCTTACTAGTTCTCATCCCATCTTCCCCCAGCATCAGTACTGTATTCAGGTCAGATCTACTCTCAATGAGGGCTTTCTTTTTGATAAGTGAGGAAATTTGGCATAATCCATACAAGACATTTCTGATTTTGGTGAATGTAAACATCAAGAGAAAAACTTGAAAGTTCTCGTTCTTACTTTGATGACTTAGTTCTGATGATTTATCATATTTACAGATGTATGGCTTGTATTGTCATAAATGTGGTACCTCTCCACAGCATCATTTTCATTTAATTATATTAATTTCAAATTGCAAGATCCCATTATTAGAAAGGGAAATCCTTTTCTTGGGTATGATGGATAAGAAAAAGCAAACAAGTTATTCAACTACTTGTTGTTCCTGTTCTTCTGAGCCTACAAGTGACTCTCCAGGAGCCTCAGAATGTGCTTTTTACAAGGCTTTAGACAATACTCAGTGCCTTGTCAGAGCCCTCCACTTATTCTATCCTGGTGCTAATGCAAAAGTGAGAGAGCTCTGCTTGGCCAAAGGAGAAGCTGTGGCCTTTGATCGACTTTTCGTCTATGAATTTTTTCATTTCTTCGTTACCAGAGTGATGCTCTAAAAGGAAGATTTATTATTCATATGAATTCCAAGAAGTGTGTGCTTGTTTGAAGGAATGAGTTGGAAGGTTTAAGCTGGAGAACTTCAGTCCAAATATGATAACTTTACAATAAAGAAATAGATCTAGACAAGCTTGTTACAATGACTCAAGAAACTATACTCATAGTGAAGCAGAAGTTGTGTTACTTTAATACATCCGTTGTTGCAAGTCTGCCCCTGGGATGTGAGATAAAATTGTCTAGGTAGCTAATGAGAGTATTTTCAGCCTTTTAGGGCAGCATGTATTTTCACCTTCTGGAGGTTTAGATCACTTGAAAGGACAAGCAGCCACTGGATAAACATTCTTATGAGTCAGTGACATGGGAAATCACATATTAGCTATTTCTCCAGATGTTCTCATAACTGTCTCTCAAGTCCTTGCATCTAATTGTTAAATATCACAAAATATAACATTGAGATTTACAATTGTTGAGTTAGACATAGGCTGTGTACTTGCACCTTAGCTACAGGTGATTTCAGAATTGCTTACATTTTTACATATGGGAGGGTTTTGTAGCTTTTGCTAGGTGTGTATTGAGATTCTACCTCACAGGAGGTAGAAATTGCTCTATTATATGGCTAAAGACTAGGAGTTTCATTTTGCTGCTACATTCTGCTTTTCCACATACCCAGACGAGAATTATCTCTACTGGGAAAATTTCTTGCTCCACTAGAGCCTTCCTGGTAGAGATATTTTCAAAGACAGGTAAAGGCTGTGTTTGCATGTATGGCTGTCCTACAGGTATGAAAATCCTTAACAGCCTCAAAGGAATGGCTGGAGTTAAAGCTGTCTGGCAGCAGATTTTATGTGTGCACAGACTGCAGCTGGAATTGAGTCAGGTGAAACGATTTCTTGATTTGTCTTCCTCTCTCTTCCCCTGTCCTGCAGTCCCATCAAGCTGAGGTCTCACAACAGCCTTTGTAAGAAATCCCTGAGAAGCACAATGTAAGTTGTGAGCTCATTATGCTATAAAGATGTATAAAGGTTCAACTTGACGTGCCCAGTGACCAATTTGGTGTCAGATCTTCCTTAAAATTCCTAGCCTTTAGTGACTTTTTATGAAGATTACCAGTAAGAGTGTGAGGAAAGAAGACTTGTCCTTAGGAGTTTTAGACACTGCGTGTGCTTAAAGGTTTGGGTTTTTTTTATACCGGTTTAAATTATTCACAGATTTTATTTCCCTCCTCTGAAACTACCTCTGAGAGAAGCAAGGAAAAGAAAGAGTCTGGCTTTTAAAATCTCTGTCTTGCTTCAGCACCTTCTGACTCAGCCGCTTAATGACTCCAGTAACATATTGAGTATTACACCAGATTTGCATCTGATCTAAATCAGCAAAACTGCAGTGGAAATGGGATGTTTTGTAGCCACCTGGAGATAAGATTTCAGAGTATTACCTAGACCAGACTATCTTCATTGTCTAATTTGTACCATTGAAAGTATGCTATATGGAAGGTGTCTGAGCTAATGGTGAAGAAGTTATCATAACACTTGAATTTCTTGATTTTTGAGAGTTTGATGTCTCAACTGTGAGGTTGCTTTAATGGTTTTTCAATTCCTCTAGTCTCATCTAGGTATTCTATGGCTTCTACTTCCAGTATCTCGGAACTGTATCCTGCCTTGTGCCATTGCTGGAATTAATTTGTTCTAGAAGAGACCAGGACTCCCATAGGATGCCAGATTTTAATTCTGAGAAACACTGAGCAATGCTGATTTAGACCATACAATTCCAGGCACTTTACTCATGCACTTTGTCATAGAGAGCTTATGCCAGAGGTTCTCAGGGAGAAAGCCCTTGAGTAAAGCTATAATCCTAGCTTGGAGCAAGAGGCAATAGACCTGTCAGTAGTACAGTGGCACGGGAAATGGTTCTGTAATTAAAGTTCACTCAGCTTTTCCTTTATAAATCTCTGTAATAGAGGCTTTAGATGCTAGTGGAGCCATTTTTATTTATGTCGTTTCGAAACTAGGTAATCAGATTGTCAACTTTAGTGTGATCATTTCTGTGTAAACATATTTTGCAAAACTGTGCTTAAATCCATCAAAATGAATTCTTCCATGTGGTTCTGTAATAAGAAAAAGAATTATTTTTAAACCTGTCAGCACAAGTTCTTTGGGAAGCCAGTAAGCTCAGGTGCAAAAGTGTAAAGTCTGCACACAATGGTAAAAAATGGGTAATACTTAATTCCCTTTAAGTGAGCAAGATTTTGCCTAAAGTTTTGCAGACCATGTGTTCAATAGCTTGAAAGCTTTTAAATAAATGCATAAAAATGCAAAGTGCATAAAAAAATCTTTGTTTTTGAGGTTATAAACAGTATTAGTTTTGTTTTTTTTTTCTTTTAAAAAATTCTATAAATGCTGGAGTTTAAATTAGTGTTGGTACATGTACTGACCTAAGATCCCATTGAAGTCAGATACTGGGTGGAATTAAATGTAAAGATTTTAAAATTTTTAATCTCAGTATTATTATTCCTTTTTTTCCCCCCATGGTTAAAACAATTCAAAGCATATGTACTGTGCCTTCATGTGAATGTTTGTTTGCTTGAATGATTTCCATAAAAAACCCATAGAGAAATGAAAATCTATTCAGTTTGCAGCAGGAGAAATGTGAAAATTTGCAACACACATCATTAAAAATGAGTAGTTCTTCTGGCTATATGGTTGACCTACTGAATTACAGTATAAAGACTTCACAGCCTCTCAGAATGTTGCCTCTGGGAAGAAGTAGAGAAAGTATTACTCTATTTTTTCTTTGTCCTCTGCTTAACACAGTCTGAGATTGTCCTACCTATTTTTAGGTAACATTGGTTAACTCATTCTGAATTATTTTCAAATTCATATTTATATATAGAAACATCTACAGATTAGAAATAATAGGAAGCACAAAAAGCTTTCTCGTGAATCAAATTAATGTTAGGTGGTTTGCTACAAGCTGCCTGGATCAGACTCCGAGTAAGTTAGCAAAAGTTAGCTGTACTGGTATGGCTTTGTTGGCCAGACTTCCTCATGCAAGTGGAAATACATGCAGGACTTTTGATAACAGATGCCTGTGTGATGTCAGCTATTTGGGGAAAAAAAGTATTTTAAAATATTTTCATAAATACGATTACAGTAAATAAAATCTCCCAACCCCCTTCTGATACTGTGTTGTCTCTGGGAAAAATGTTAAAAAAATTATTCCTTTGTACAATGTTTATTAATACCAGACCTGTGATCTCTTATATTGTCTGAAACAAGAAGTCAGGTGGGTGCACTGGAAATAAGTAATTTTATTTTAAAGTCAGGTAACTCGCCTAATTCCCTTTCCATGCTCCATTCCCAGATCTCAGTCCTTTTTCAACCTCTACATCAACTTTTAATTTAAGGTCATTTTGTGAAGGAAAAATGGAAGCATGTAAATTTATATATCTGAGTTTTTCTCTTCTTTCACCAGACATATTGGTTCCATTTAATTACTTTGAAAAGCTGCCAACTGAAACTTATCATCTTTGGTCAGTGCAGGGTTGAGTGAAACATGGTTCAAGTTTAGTTGCAAACATCTTCCAGATGTAACTTTTAAGTATAGAGCTCTGCACTTATTTAAAACTTCAGGCAAAGAAGTTCTGATTTACTGGTATGGCAGTCAACACAGTAAAGACCAGATTCTTCACTTTAATATTTTAATATTTTAATAAAGTTGTTTCAATAAGTCGTTTCAAAGTATTTCATTTCAGTCAAAAAGAATTATTTGAATGATAAGAATTTTCAGCAAAGTTTACAACTTAGACATTGCAGCACACTGTCTGTACAGAAACGTCGTAGCGGCCAAGAATCACTCGTAGAGACGGATTCAGTTCATGGTGCAGCAGACATTTCATTGCCAAAGCTTCCCCCTAATCTACCCTTATGCCCTGATCATGCACAGTTTAATCTGTGTTAACTGGGTAACAGTCTCAAAGCATGCGCCTATGTTAACATAGTGATTGGTCACTCTGTATTGTTCACACGCTGCTCTTACTGCTTCTTTGGTATGCATCCTGGTTTTATGTTTCAGTTCTTCTGTCTTATCACTTCTTTCTCATAGCTGTTTATCCGTGTGCTTCAATGGAAGAGCTGTGTCTCAAGGTTAAAGCTGCCTGCAGCCCAATACTCTCCCACACAGAGCAAGAAGTTAACTAGGAAGTGTGTATGACCCTACAACATACACTTCGGGGGAGTATTACTGTGTCTTGTTATCAGTAAACTCATAGCTAGTCAACTGGTCTTTATTCAGCTCTGTAAGAAGTAGGAACAAGTGAAAAAACGTTTCACTGTAATCAAATTTTGACTCCAGAGATAATGAAATGGGAAACATACATACACTGTACCTTCTGCTGAAACCAAGTGATGAGAGTGGATGGAAGGCAAAAGAAGCCACCAGTCAAACTAGTGGAAGAAAGGGAAACTGGATTTACATAATCTTTCAGTTTCTCTCTCATAACTGCTGTACTTTTGAATCACAGAATCTCATGGGTTGGAAGAGACCTCAAAAGATCATCTAGTCCAACCTTCCTGCCAGAGCAGGGCCTAGAGTGACCTAGAGTAGGTCACATCCTGTGCCAATGTGTGGGGATGTCAGGGCAGGACCTGGACTCCATGTCACTTTGTCTTCTGATTCCTTGCTCCTTCAGTGTCGCTTTGGCTTTGTGTAGCCTGAACTGGTGGTTTAAATGTTGGTGTATTGATCATGGTAACGATTTTGGACTAGCACATATTAGGAGTGGCTGAGGAAGATGGGGATGTTTAGCCTAGAAAAGAGGAGGCTGAGAAGAGATATGATCATGCTCCACAACTACTTGAAAGGGAGTTGTAATGAGGTGAGAGTTCATATCTCCAGTAATAAATGACATGACAAGAAGAAATGGGCTCAAGTTGCACCAGGGGAAGTTTAGATTAGACATTAGGAAGAACTTTTTTACCAAGAGGATTGTTATGCATTGGAACAGGCTGCCCAGGGAGGTGGTGGAGTTGCATCCCTAGAGACATCTGAGATGAGGTGCTGAGAGTTTAACTTAGTGATTAGCTTGGCAGTGTTGAGTTAGTGGTTGGACTCGATGATATAAAAAGTCTTTTCCCACCATAATGATTCTGTGATTCTGTGACATAACTAGCATGAGGTAAAATTCTGGTGTATGAGAGATGTTGAAGCTTTCACATGTCAAGGTCTGCAAGACAGTCTAGAAATTCATTACCCTATCGGGCTTCTTAAATTGTGTCACATTTTTAGCACTTCAGCTATACATGAGGTGAGATCATATTGTCTTCCCCTATCCACTATCTTCTCCTAACTTTTTGTTTTGATAGTAATACAGCCAGAATTTGTTTTTAACAACAAATATTAATCTAGAAGTGCCTTTAGCTTCTTGTGTGTTCTCTCAAGACACATCTTATTGCTGAAACCATATAAAATGTTCTGAAATAAGTTGAAATAGTAATGGCGTATGTTTTCACTTTGTAAGTTTTTAATAAGATTTTCACAGGCTTTATTAAGAATGTATAGTCCACAAGTGACCTTGTAGCTGAAAAATACTACTGCTACTTTCTGCTACTGCTATATATTATTTTTCCCCTCAATAGCTTATATAACTAAATCCATTTCTTTAACAGACTAAGTAAATAAAAGTTTTATTACCATTAAGTCAATAAAAGCGCTCACTGAATTTTATGATCACCTTGGTACTTGTTAAGTCTAGTTGTTAAAACACAGATATGAAAATGAATTCCTCAGTAAAGATAGAATTTAATCATACAAAGACTTGATTTGCTTTTAATTTTCAAGACGTTCAAGCATCAGCTCTTTGAGTTTCTGCATCATATTACCCAAGATTCAACATATATTAATAGAAGGTATGGTTAAAAGCTACTTACTGCTTCTCTGAATTGGTCAAAGTGCTAGAGTTAAACTATAATTTCCCAGAAGTTCAGGTGAAGAAAAGAATTACCCCGTAATCAAGGAAGGGTCTGCATTGACAGACCTCCTTCCTACTCATAAAAAGGTGTAAAAAAATGGTTTGTCCTCACTGTAAAAACTGAGGTCTAGTTGAAATCACAGTCAAGATGCTTTCCACTGTGCCATGTTAAATGATTCATGATCTCCCTTCCAGATGCCTGTGAAAGATTTAGTTATGTTACAGTGATGGTAGCAATCATAAAGCAACAACTACACTGATGTTAAAGAATGATTACAGTCTTTATCTTTCTGTGGGTTAAAGAACAATTGATGCAAAAGTTCACAGGGAGCTGAGTGGTTTGAAGAGCTGGTAATAGAATGAGAGTTGGTCCTCAGCCGAGCTGCAGCATCTCCATGCTGCTCTGAGACAACACTGGTCACAGAAATGACAGGAATAGGGCAGGGAAAGAAGATGAATCATCAGAGGCTTTTGAAGCTGTTAAAGGGTCTCAGTTACTAGTTCAGATGGAGAAACAGGCTTTTTAAAACTAAAGGAATAAACCTGAGGTTTTAGAAAATGCAATAGGAACTGCATTATGTATGTTTCATTTATTAATAATATCTGTATTCCTATGGAATGACTACATGTGGATTTTTTTACTCTCTTGATAAATTGGACTAAACTAAGGTGCTAAAAATAAACTACTGGGGATCGCTATGAAAGCAGAAATTACCCTTTGTTTATGACTGAGAGTTGAAGCTGTGTGCAAAGCTGAACTAACAGAGGTTTTTCATTGCACTTTGCTTCAAGTAGGGATGCTCCACAGCATGGTTCTGATGTTTACCATGTAAATACTTTATTTTACTACAGCAACTGTATCATTCTCCATCACTCATCTTCTGTTATAAAGGTCAGTATTTCCCCCATTGGAAATCACAAACCGCGTTTGTGATTGTTGTAGCTTTTATGAAGGTGCAATGTTAACGTAATATATGCAATGTAAAAGAAGTATCTATACTGTTAGAAATTGTCTTGGCAGCTGTAAATTCAAGAGAGTCTGTAAGGAAAAAAAAAATCTGTTGTCTCCATGTGAGTCCTTCAGTATCAGTAGGCAACTTTACCCTCTTTTGGTGTCCGAGAGCAAAAGAACCACTTGCAACTTCAACAGCATATGAAACTGCCAACTTTGAAATTCTGTAACCAGCCTATTAAAAGCACAATGTTAAAGAAAGGAAAAACAATAATTATTGTGTTTGAATGGTTTTAGAGTCTTTTAGTCTGAACATTTTCTTTAAAGAGTCCGTGAAATTTTAGTCTGAAAAGAGCTGATGCAATTAGTGGGAATGTTATTTTAAAACACATTTATGTGTCAAATCATATTTAGCAGAATTTGATTGAAACAAGTTCAAGTTTGATGATGTATCCTGTGGTGCTCTTCAAAAAAAATTTAACCACCTTATGCTATGTAAGTGCAAATTATTATTCCAGAGTATATTATTATACTGCAATGCTCCTGTAGCTACAACAGTACCCAGTGTACTGTAAATGATTGGGAAAATACTTCTCTACACAATGAGAATCGCACTATGGTTTTAATTAAGTGATCCATTTCAGTAGAATATGGATTTCAACTGGATAATAGTCCCTATCAGCAAGATAAATGTTAATTCATAGATGGGAAATTACAGAAAATAAGCACCCAGGCAAAGCAGTAAACCATTAGCTATTCGCAATGTTCAGCGTCAATGACATTCTTGCTACAGTAGCTAACAATTCACGTAGAAATAAGAACATAGTAAGTAAAAGACAGCAGTGGCAGGTGGACCCCATATTGGAATAGTGGACTTGTAAGATCCTTTTTGATTTGGCCATGAATCACATACCTTTTAGTCCTGAGGCAGCCCAAAATGCTCTTGTACAATCCCACCAAATTCTGGTAGTCCTAATACTGGCTGATCTGAAATCAGTACAAATGTTCAAACAAGCTGTGTAGGTTCCTCCTAGCCTTTCTATGCAATCATAGTGAGTCTACCAAAAAATGATTATAGTGAAGAAACAAACCAAGACACCTGCTGGGGAGAACAGGGTCAGGATGGAGACAAAGGAATGGAGTAATGTTACAGAAGCAAGCAAGGAAAACCGAGTTGCAAACACCATGCGTATTTACCCACATGGGTGGCTATTTGATCATGGAAGGGCATTAATGAAGTCTAACTACACAGTTAACTGGAAATTTTACTTCAGCAACACACACTGAAAGGAGACCATTCCCTGAATGCCTGCAAAGTACCTTCTTTGTAACCATTTGTAGTATCAGATCTCAGAACCTTGATCTTCCTGTGGGAAGCGCAAGGCATGAGTGAAGAGACTCATTTCTGAGGTGCTGAATGTTTCTGGGCGCAAGGGCGCCACTGGCCTTCAACAGGGCCTCACTAGGTATGACAATTCTCCTGGCACCTAGGGGTTGAAAGTTTGCCTGTAGCCCTTTGCCTTTTCAGGAATCTTCTTTTGCTTTCTGGGGTTCAGGGGAATACAGAAGGGCTGTATGGACAGACTGTGGTGCTGGGCAACTGCTTGGGTGTGCAGCCCCCACTGCCTCAGCACCTTCTGCCTCCCATGGGGCTCAGCCAGTCTCCTGCAGGCTGCCAGCCTAATTGTACCTTGGATGTCAAAGCAGACTGAGAGAGGGAGAAGAGCTCTAGAGTGTTTAGAGAAGAGACCAGGAAGGGGTCTT
The DNA here is from genome assembly GCA_013401255.1 of Urocolius indicus. Taxonomy (NCBI): domain Eukaryota; kingdom Metazoa; phylum Chordata; class Aves; order Coliiformes; family Coliidae; genus Urocolius; species Urocolius indicus. The sequence goes on along the minus strand of WBNH01011337.1, from coordinate 312,252 downwards.
GCTAGAGAGGAAGGGGGTTGTGCTTTTTGGAGAAGGGCTGGGATCTTGGTTGGGGGAAGTGGAGGGTTTGAGTGGAGCGGTGGAAGGATGAAACAAGAGTCCTACTTGGTGTGGCGAGTGGATGGAGGGTGTATATATCATAATCATTCAAATGAAAGAAATAGTGATCATGCTTAAAACCTGCTAAAAAGGAGGCTAAAGTGTAAGTCCTTTTACTGGTGTAAGTTGACTGAAGTAAATTCAATTGCTATCAGACAGGCTAGACCACAGTCTGAAGTAGTCAGAAATACAGTGAGCCGTGCCAGTTTCACATGACAAGAAGTAATTTGTATAAAGATCACTTTTGTTAACTGGACCAATTTTGTTTCCTGTTAGTAGCCTCGAGACCAATTTTTGATCTCATGTCAATGTTAGTTCCTGACTTTCGATTTTTTTGGCTGGAAAAAATAAATTCAGAAATACACTTTATGTCTAGAGACAACTGTGAGTCTCCCAAAATATTAAAACACACTGGAAAATGACATAAAGTCACTTGTCTGCAGCCTTGTGGTGGGTGATCTGCTTTATAGAAAGTACTTACTGTGGTCTAATATTTAGGTGAAAATGGCATATAAAGCTAAGTGTGTTTGGGACTTTATCTGGAAAAGGCTCTCCACTCATTCAAAGGCCTTTTCTACATCAAGTGAGAGAGACCATTTCCCACCAGCAGCTCAGAAAACAGAACACATTTATCATCACCTCATGTAGTAGGTAAAATGTATCCTTGGTGTGATTAGCCAGCCTATCCTGAGAAGCAACTGAAGCAATAAAAAACCTTCTTTGAATTAATAAAACATAATGAATGTGAAGCTCTGTGTAACAAACATCCTGGGCTAGAGAGACAGAAATAGAGGTTTTTTTTTCATTATGACAAGAGGAGGAGCAGGACATATTTTCTGCCTATCTTCAAGATTGCATGTCAGGTATGTAATTGGAATATAAATTGTCATTAAGTAGATTGTCTGGTAGAGGCCTCATTTTTAGTAAAGGGTGACACAGGATAGGGAAACTCCATAGTAGATTTCTGCTCTACCTTCAGAGGAGTGTGTTTATTTTAACCATCTGAATTTTGTAAGATAAGGGAAGAGTTAATTTGTCTGAAAGATATTATGTCTTATAATGTAGTTCTGAGACTTCAAGAAATTTATAGTTGCATAAAGGTGGCAATTGATAGCCAGAAACACACTGTTCACTTTAATTGATATTCCTGAGGGCAGTTGCTGCCCAAAGTTCTGGAGGACCAGCTATGCGTGAAGTTAACTAAGGTTTTACTTAGACTGTCAGAACATCGGTAATGCTTAAATTTAAAGATGCTGTCTTTTATTAAGGAGTCACATTCTGGCTTGTATATTTTGACTGGTTCTAAGCTATATTTATGGTTTACTATAAACGTTTTCACATAAATTTGTCAGCTAGCAACAGTAAAATCAATGAACTCTGGTGATTGCCATCAGCTCCTCATAAAAGCTCCCTTTTTTGCCTTTTGCTCTTAATTGTAATGATCTAGGTTTTAATCTTCTTAAAAACCCCAGAATAGCAGAGTGTTTATGCTATCTTTCACATAAAATTATTTACATGAATGAAAGCTACTTTAATAGCAACTTCTATGAAAAGCTCCAAGTCAAAACCCAAAGCGTAGAAATTGCTTTAAAATACTTCCACATTTCAAATAGCTTCCTACTTGTCAGTAAATATAACCATACCATATTTCAAACATTGCCAGACAACTTTAAAATTTTATCCTGCTTTCTCACTCAAATGAAGATGTGCTGATTTTAAATATATCTTTGATATGTTTCACAAGCTTATTATAGAAAGGTTTAATTTTCTTTTGAGTATTTTTTTTTCAGACACCTCATTTGAAAACTTAAAAACCATTTTAGTTATTTCATGTGGAGTTGTGGCCCTGATCAGTGCTGCTTTTTTTTTTTTTTTTTTTTTTTTGTTCTGTAGTAATTAAACTGTGGGTTTAATTAAGCTATGAATACAATTAAAAGAGAAATTATTGCAGTAATTTGTGCCACAGTTGCTGACTGCTTCTTGACGCAAGCTGTGGTCCTTTCCTTGCTTATTGTTGAAGCTTATCTCCTACCAACTCTATTTTCAGGCATGGATCCGACATCCATGTCCTTAACAGCTTTCTCCTCTTCCAGAATACAGGTGACTTTGACCACCGACGCCACCAAACTGATAACTAGCTGCAGAGCTGATGCAGATACATGGTTTTCATTTTCAGTTTACAGTACTTTGTCAGTAGGTTTGAATAATATTCAAGGTTTGAATATTTCTTTTTTAGTAGTTTTATTACAAAAGCATTTAGTAAGAGGATGACAGGTCTTGATTTCTGACTTTTAACTTTAAAAGATTTGCTTTTTGGTTTTGTTTGCGGTATTGTAAGGCAACTGTTTTGAAGCAAAAGGCTTAGTGGAAACAGCTAGCAGGTTTTTAGATGACTTAAGTTCAGCTTTGGCTGTGGTGCATAGTGTAGCCTGCTGAGTAGCAGCTTTGAAGGTCTGATCACTGGAAGCACAGAGCATAGTAATGCATGAGAGACTTAGATTATCAGTGTTTAAACTTTGTAAAAGTCTTGGTTTATGCACTGCAGCTCAGGTTGCCTAGAATCATGTTAGAATAAATTCAATATGTGACAAGACTACATGTGAGTTTTGGATGGCTATACTGTAACATCTGGAATGCTCTTACTGTCCTGAAAGCAATGAAATTTTATGTAATGTCAGTGATTAGCAGTTAGTCTAGTTCTCAAAGGCTTATGGTTGGGTAATTCTGTGTTTATTCACAGTGAATGGAATTTTTTGATTTGGAGGTACAGGTGCTTGTTTCTTTTGATTTCTTTTTTCCTAGTCATTGATTATGACAGTGGGAAGGTTCACGCAAGTGGCTCCCACTTCTTGTGTGTTGAGACTGCAAAAGGAGAGATTTGACTTGTAATAGATTATCTCACTCATTAACTAATTAATTGAATCCTTAACAGAGTTGTTCGAGAGAGGAAAATGGACGTTTAAGCATCCAGGCCCAATGCATGCCCAAGTACAGGTATGACACATGACTGAAGGCGATTTATAAAGGAGTTAGACTTAACTGGATTTGTAGCAGAACAGCAATACAATTTAAAGTTTGAAGAAGAGACCTAGAGCAAAGACTTCTGTCAGAAAACTGCTGACTTGCAATTTTTAGGTTGCAAGAGTCTCTTTTGGAGAATAATGCTTTTCTATGCTGTGTAGTCTAAGCTTGTTTCTAAATAAACTGTTACTGAGTTGTGGTCATTTTTTTTCACTCTGTCCAACAGGTGCCTCTGTGGTGCGTGAAACCAGGGATAAAGTACTGAAAATTGGCAGAATTAGGTGTGTCATAGCATAAACCTTGCTTTCAGCTGATAATTTGGGCCAGCTGTAATGAGACAGTTAAATGACTAATTGTGAAGATTAAGGACCTACTGGGATTTTCAAAATCATTACCTTGTCTACTGCTAGCTTTAAGTACCTTTGCAAATCAGACCCTGCTCCTTAAATTTGCATTTAGGTGCCTAACTGCCGTGGAAATCAATGGAGTCTGAATATGAGCGAGGATAACAACAGAGGTCCACTCCTGGATTCTGGGTTCTTTTTTATTGTTTCACAGTTGTTGCTGTTAAAACCATATAGCTTAAAATTACAAATACCTGTTTGAATACTTGCAAGATGTTGGTCATTTGAGTTGTTTTAGGCTACATGAGACATCGAACGTGCATGTTCTTCAGTAGCCCATAAAAGTGCTAAAGGAAAATTAAACGCTTAACTCTGGTCCATTGATTCACACTGGTTATAGAAAAAGTAGGCTAGTGAAGATGGTTGGCCTTTCTACCCCATTATGCTGAGTGTTGACTCTTACCATGGAAAACAGCAGGTTTCTACCTCAACTTTAATCTTCAGACAATGCAGAACTTTTACCTCTTAAATCTGTGTTTAGGTCCTTGCATTTTTGCAGTCTGATGCTAAGAAATGCTGAACAGTTTTACTTCCTAAGGCAGTTGGTTAGATTTTCCAAAATGCTGAGCATTTTCCACTTATTTTGTTTTTAACCAACAGTAAACACATGGCCTGCCCATATCACAGCACAGTACGGAGAAATGTGAAGGAAAGGTGGATTTCTGCATTGGCTGAGTGTTCTTTCATAATAGATGATTCTTATTTTGGGAGTTACTGAAGTAAGTTGTTTTGTGCAGCTTAGTGGGAGGGAAAAGTAGTTTTCAGGCGTTCTCTATTAGCTGAAAATAAGGACTACATCTCTGATTGGCTTGATTAAAACAAGTGAAATAACATTAATGTAAAAGAAACCAGGAAACTGCCATTGCATAATACTGAATGAAACATTTTGCTTCCAATAGTAAATAAGGAATATCACATCACAGGGATTTTACGTTGTTTTCTGTATAAAATGCATAATGATTAACTGTGTTTATTTTTAAAAAAAAAAATCTATACATTTTTTAAGTTGTCACAATCTGATTTATTTTCTTCTGATTTGGTAATGAAAACTAAATAGAAATAAGCAATGTATTGGCATAGTAATATTTTACTTTTATAAAAATTGTTTTGCTACAGTATATAGCAACTTTATTTAAGGTTGTAACTAGATAATATTTTTGATCATTAATGACTGCTAGCTATAAAAACCTCTTGTATAAATTATTGCAGCTCTACTGGTTTCATTGGTGCTAGCTCAGGTGGCATCAGCTGACAACATAAAGAAAAATGATTTGTAATGGTATTCAGTTTTGAAAAGCAAATCATCCAAGAAAGCGAGCAAAAGACACTGAATATAAACTTACAATGAGACAAGTGGTTTAGATGGAGGGTTTGAGGTTGCAGAGTGTTTGTATATATTCATTCTTTAATTCTGAAATTTTTAGGAGAGTGGGAGAAGCAGGAGAGTGGGAGAAGCAGGAGAACTGTCTTGCCACCAAAGGACATGGGGTGAAACATTCCTCAATTGGCAACATTATAATGGAGCGTTCTAAATGATAAGCAATGGGACTGGAAATCTTTGCTTGTGAGCTTAAATGTGATGTTATTGGTATGATGGAGGCCAAGAAGAGACATGTGACTGCAGTGTTGAAATGCACAGCATTAGATGGGAAAACAGTCAAACTGATGCTTTTTGTCATAAGCAGACAAGAAGCAAATGAGCCAGAAGCAAATGATCTTGAAAATTTAGAATTTAATCCCAACAAGTATATTGTAACAGTACATAGTGCTGGCAGCAAATCAGCAGATAGTTTTTAAGGAAAGAATTTGTCTCAGATGAGTCTCTGATATATAGAAAACTGTCCTCTACTAGCACTGGACAAGGTGTCTTGTGGTGGACATTTTACTAGCACTACAATATCCATGTAGGTTAAGAAGATGATCTATTAAAGTAGTTCTAAAAGTCAATTCAACCCTGGGAAATTTTATGCCAAAATGCCTCTCTGACATTTGTGAGTTTGCTTTTTGGTTTGTTAGTTTTTTTTTCTTTTAAAAAAAAACGTTCTTAGATAATTTTGGGGTATTTCAGAGGTATATGTTTTCTCACAGGATAAATGGACTTACTGTCAGGTAAGTCTGGTGTTCATAAAAGGAATTTTTTGCTGTTATACTTCATTGATAAAGACTTTAAGGAATGGAATATAATGAATGCTAATCTACTTGGATTTGTGGGATATAGATCTTAACTATTTAGACATCACTTTTTTGAGGTTATGTATTTAGTTGTTAAAGGAGTTGATGGAAAAATTTGTAATATTCTCAACCTAGGATCTTTTCACAGAATCACAGAATAGTAGGGGGTGGAAGGGAATTGCAGAGATCATCTAGTCCATCCTCTCTGATAAAGCAGGTTCCACTCGATCAGGTCACTCAGGAACACGTCCAGGCAGGTTTGAACACTTCCAGAGGAATAAACTCCACACGATTCATGGGTAGCCTGGGCTACCTCACCCTCACAGGAAAGAAGATTTTCCTTATGTTTAAGTGGAACTTTTATGTGTTCCAGATTATGTTCATTACCTCTTGTCCTGTCACTTGAGACAACAGAAAAAATTGCCTCTCCATTCTCTTGACAAATGTCTTTTAAATATTTGTGTTAATGAGATCCCTTCTTAGTCTTTAGGCTGAACAGCCCTAGTTCCTGCAGCCTTTTCTTATATAAAAGATGCTCCAGTCCCCTGATTGTCTTGGTGGCCCTGTGCTGGACTCTCTCCAGAAGTTCCCTGTTCCTCTTGATCTGGGGAGCCCAGAACTGGACACAAGACTCCAGATGAGGCCACACCAGGGCAGAGTAGAGGGAGAGGAGGATCTCCCTTGACCTGCTGGCCACATTCTTCTTGATGCATCCCAGATGCCATTGGCCTTCTTGGCCAAAATTAGATATTTTATGTATTATATATATATTTTAGATATTCTGTGTTTGGAGATCATAATTTTAAATTCAAACTTATTTTAAGATATTTGATGTAACGTGTGATTTTTTTTTATTTAAGAGTGGTACAAAGTATGCTGAAAACACAATATAAAGATAAATTAGACTTTCAAAAATATAGCAATTACAATAAACTGTTCACTCTCAATACCAGTTTGATTCCCTTTACCCTTCTGAACAATATGCTCATTGTCAAGTTGTTGGACATCCTCACTTGCAAGGAAGGAATATGTGGGTAAAGCCAGCTCAAGCCTGTTGCTCTGTTTGAAAGTCTTTTCTTACTTGTTTTTTTATACTCGAAGCCACACATTCACTTTTTCCATCTTCATGGTCTGACTAACTCAGGGAAGTAAGTACGGCACCAGTTCATCCACTAAAATGTTGATAGTTGTTTATCTTAATAAAAGTCCACCCTCTGGTCCCCTTTGTATCAGCTTCTTTGTGTTATTTTCTGAGCTTAACTGGACATATCATCCTTTCCTGTCTCCTCTGAGTAGGTGTTCATTCAGTCACACACATTTCCCCCTTAGGGTCACAGATGTCTGTAGGGGTTTAAACTCAATGCCCTATAGCATTTGGTTAAAAAATAGTTTTTCCATGGCTCCTGCTAAATGGAATAAAAAAGGCAAATATATTTCAAGTTATAATTGTAAATAGTCAATAACGTTTACACATCTGTGTTTTGGTGGAGAGCCTAGAGAGACTGCTTTTTAAGCCTAGGGCATTTTCAATTTTTACTTTAATCTGCAAGTGAAAATGCAAAATCATCACAAATTGAAGTTTGCAGACAACTTCAATTTGGGAGAAGTGGATCGGAGGCAAAGAGAACAAGCCAACTGCTCTAAGTATCGCCAAATTATTTGGTAAGCTAGGCATAAGGAGACAATGTTCAGTATGGCCAGTAAAATCAGGCTTATAGCAAGAAACACTGAACACATTTAAGGTATAGGAATCTCTATGGCATGGAAATATTTAAGGGTGCAGACCAGATGAAAAGAACTTAAAGTATGACCTTGAAGGCTAATGTAACAGATTTAAGAGCAGATGAATACAGGACTGAAGTGGAAAAAGTCAGTCATGTCATCCTGCAGCCAGGGTAGAAAAATTCAGGAGCAGCTCATTCCCTGGTGTGTTCTCCATTGCCAGAAATTTTCATCAAATGGCTGTTTGTCTAAAAGAATACTTAGTTCAGATTAATTTAGGAAAATGTGGTTTTGCACACCAGCTGAGGCCCCATGCCTCTCATCAGTCAGACCTGCTGCATGAAGGAAAACTGTTTCTCTCACTCTTGATTTGTGAAAGCAGTGAGTAAGGTAAGCTTTATAGTGTGGTTGAACAGCTATTTTTGCTTACCAGAACAATACAAAACAACTGTACAGTCCTGCTATGTCTGCTAAGGGTATGACTGTTAAAATGTACATGAAATACCAAATTAACTTCACATCTACAGTATGGAGATTTTAATTAGGTTTTGCACACTACTGTAGAGAGATTGTGCGGTTTCTTGGGTGGATCATCTTTACAGTGTTGACTTCTTCCTGTTATTTTACCACATCAGTCTCTTTTTATTAGCTGTTAAATGTCGTGCAGAAATAATTTCTTTTATGGGGTTAAAGAGCTGTGGCATCTATCACAGACCTATCACAGACAGATGATGATCTGCATTCCCTCCTTCTTCTGTTCTTCAAACTGCCTCCATCTGGTTGTCATCACTAAATTATGTCCAACCAAAGTAACACTTGCTACAAGTTCAGTATGTTTTAGGTTCCCTGTTCAACAATTTATTTAGCCAAATCTTATCATGTGGACATTCCTATTGACAATATTTATAGTTTTAATATGAATTGCTGCAAACATTTTAGGAATGTAGGATTATTACCTCTGAACTTTCTTCTCTGCTCAGGTAGTCTGTGAATGCTGAAGTGCATTTTAGCAAGCTTTAAAATCTGCTACCCTTTTCATGTACAAAATTTGTGAGAATCTTTTTGTGTCACTGCCACAATTATGTTCAGAATGAGTGTTCATATGAATGAAGGCTGACAACAATAACTTCTGGTTAGGGATGTATATTCATGTAAGTATATAATCTCATTATGCGTATGTGAGAATGGAATTTGTTACATGAAGCAGGCAAAAATCTGTAGCTGTAGGGGGACAGCATGTACCATGTTTTTTAATATCTTTTGGTTCCTTTCTGAGGTTCTTGAGAAAGAGAAAGCAAACATCTCATTTCACACCTTTATGAGTATATTTGATTTGTTTTTCCTTAGACTTTTTCTTTCCACAGATTTTGGGCTGTTGATCAAAATACTTTTGAAAGCAGAATATTTCAGCCTTCTGTTGGCACTTTATGTTAATCAAACCAAACCAACTGAAAAATTGGGCATCATGAGTAAATGCTTGTATATTGTTGTATATTTTACATATATAAAATATTGCTGACTTTTTGTGACTGTCATAAGTGACCAGAAAAGTCAAGTTAAAGAATTTTTTGTTAGTTGGTCTTTCTACGTGAGATTGTGTTGAAAGCTTATTTACATGTGTTCAGTGTGTGTGTAACCAAGAACTATTGAATGGATGTCCTTCAAATTTCAGCAAAGATATATATTAAAATCAAAAGTTCTTATTATGGTAAAGCTATAATTAACAAAAGGCTACATAAAGTACTAATTTAGAAATACTTTGCTGTCTTCTGATCAGTGATAACAGGAAAGTTAAGATTGGGTTTGTCTGCGCACAAATTTACACCAGTTCACTACATTGGTTAAATTAATGCAATATAAATTGTTGTGGACCGGCTTAGTTAAGAAAGGCTGCTCCTAATTGAATTTAACAATACTGAAAGTCTAGCTTTAATAGAAATAATAATTTCCACATACCTATTTGCAGCAATTTAGCTTATGAAGAAGCAAATTATGGTCTAGATGGCCTTTTACAGATTTGAGCTAAAAACACAAGAGTAGGCTCTCAGCTGGTGATATAGGCTTGCCGAAGTTCTCAGTGCATTCATAGTGGTATGTGTAGACTGTGCTTCCTTCCCCAGATATTTTGTGCTAGTTTTACTGAATGCACACAGTGGAGACAGATTAATTCCTTGTGAACCCAAAGCTTGACTTGGTACCTAGGGAGACTTAATTACCATCCCAAAGCTGTGTTTCAAATGTATTGTTTTATGCCTCCTCCTGATAAAGGCAGATTGCAAATCCTGTTTTTTTGCACCTGTGCCCATTGTCCCTGGAACATGAGGGTGCAGTTCTACAGGATGGAGTTTGATATATTTAAATGATGAGCATTACCGTGTTGCCTGGTGGACTTGGGACTCTTACATAATAACACATCCTAACTCCCATTCCTCTAAAACAACTGCCCTTTTACAAATGTGGAAAGTCTTTAAGAGAAAGGCAAGTGTATGTGGTTATCAGATTTCCCTAACTCTCCTGTTGAGTTTTAACAGAAGCCTGCAACTAAGTACCTCAAAGCTGCTCCCTCACTCCTTCAGCAGGATGGGGAAGAGAATCAGAAAAGAAAGTAAAACTCATGAATTTAGATAAGAACAGTTTAATAACTAAAATGAAATAAAATCTAATGACAACTATAATTAATAATAACAATAATAGTAATGAAAAAAAAACCCAAAATAAAAGAGAGATAAAACCCAAGAAAAATTCCCCCATGATGCTCAGTGCAATTGCTCACCACCTGCTGGCCAATGCTTCAGCAGCTATCCACTCACCCTGGCCATCTGCCACAGTTTATATACTGGGCATGATGCTCTGTGGTACGGAATATCCCTTTGGCTAGTTCAAATCCACTGTCCTGGACATGCTTCCTCACAGCTTCTTGTGTACCTCCTTGCTGGCAAAGCATAGAAAACTGAAAAAATCTTTCACTTAAAATGAATGCTACTTAGCAACAGCTAAAATATCAGTGTATTATCAACATTATTCTCACATTATGTCCAAAATAGCCCTGTACCAGCTACTAGGAATAAAATTAATTCTATCCCAGTTGAATCCAGGACAGCTGCAGGCCTTGCAAACCTATGAAAAAAGAGTTAGTGTATATGTATTTATAGAAGTGCTAATAAACTTAGCTGCATGACCGTTACTACTTTCTACAACGGCTATGAAAATGATAGAAACTTGTATATGTGCACTAAAATATAAATCCTGATAACTTTTTGCATGTAAGACGCTTCCTGTGATGTCAGCAGAAGGTCCTGGCAATACAGAGAATTATCAAACTGAAGCAGACTTGCAGTGTTAGTAGTATGCGTGTGCAAATGTGGAGAAAGATCTAATATAATGGTGTTGTTTGTGTTGGGGTATTTTTCTAATGCATAGATAACAGAGAAAATTAAGTCACAATTAGACAGTAGTCAACTATGTACAATATAAAATCTAAATAATATATAGTTAATAGCATAAGATACTTTATAGAGTAATACATCCTTCTACAGTTTCAGAATGACTGTTGAGGGCACTCACGGCAATGTACCTCCACATAGAGGGAGGAAATACCATGAAAGGAGTGGTTTAGGCATCTGCTCAAATGTTTCCATCAGTTCCTTGTTAAGTTTACAACTGTCAGTTGTAAAGTCTAAAAATACATTACTGAAACTGCAATGCCCTTCTGGTTTTTAATCATTTTCACCAAAGCAAATCTCACTCCAGAGGTTTGTCTACTCTGACAATGCATTTCATAGAAACTTCCCTAAAGCACAAAGCAAGATGGGGAACCAATTTGGAAATTATAATAATCCAGTCAAGGTTAAGATTGCCTTGTTCTGCTGGGATATTATAAAATTTGAGCCATGTACATACATCTAAAATAAATTAGCTGTGGGTGGTTACTGGAGTTATATCACTCTAGGAGACTCTTTCTTTAAATTTGAGACACACTGGAGTCCTGTTATCTGGTAATGCATTAATTTCAGTGGCATATATTTTTAGATTAATATGGGCTCCAAAATTGTTTGAATATTTGGGATAAAATACAGCCATAAGAAGAAAATTTGAAGGGCAAAGGATATATTTATTATTATAGAGTTCTTGATCATTGGCAATGAGATATTTATTTTTAAAATATCTACTACACCGTGATGGAGGTTATGAAAAAATATCACTTGGCTGACCAATGCTGATGGTCTCTGCTTGCCCATTTCTAGGAAATTTTAAATATATCCAATATATTATAAAGTATATATATATGTGTGTATTTTGATCTCAAAATAGGTTTGCTTAAAGCCCTGCGTTCCCTAAGGTGGTGTGTGTAGCCTCTGCTAAGATTCAGAGTGGGGTCGCAGAAAGCCCACAAATCCTGGAGCAAATTCAGAGACTGAATCAGTTAAATCAGACACAGCAAGAGACCAAACAAGAGTTTGAAGGACTTGGCAGCCAGCTGTAATATTTTACAAGTATTCTTTTTACTCTTATAGTTTGTGCTGTACATACATACTGAGAGGTTTGCCTGATCGACTGGTTAATGTCATGGTGGTTCTATTAATCGGAAAGAAATGTGGACACTTTGATATACATTCAGGCTGCATCTAAACAAACCTGCAGTTATGCAGGTTGATGTGACCCAGGCTCATGTTCTTCTGATCAGAAATAGTGATTCCCATTTGTTCTCCAGGAAAGGAAGAAGTATTGTTGGTTCACATCTGACATAAATTCAGGATATGGCTAGGGCAAATCTAGTTACGTACAACCTCTGGAACTAGTTCTAGTCCTGCAACCTGTGATGAAGACTTCTGATGACTTTTAGAAGAGATGGACATAGACATGAACTTGGTGTTCATTCTTGGAAAGTATTGGCCCCTTACTGGCCCCTTTCTGCACTCTTATCAGGCACCTTTTGGATTGTAGGAGGGTTTCAGACTATTTCAATATGTTACATGATCCAGACAGTGAATTAGACAGAGATTATTTAGTGACAAAATTAAAAGAGAAGAAGGGAGAAAACTGAAGGGACATAGATCTACAGCAAAATAAATAACTTTCTGGAGGCAAACAGAAGGGAGTTAGTATGAAGTTACTTAGGGAAGCAAGACTCAGTTATTGTCTTTTTGTTTGTTTTGGTTTGTTAAAAGTGCAGAGACCAAATTGTGGTTGAAAATAGTGACAATCTTTAAAGGGAGAGGGGAAGTGGGAAGAAAGGAAGTCAATACATACATAAAGAAAAGGGTGTATCTATCTATGAAAAGCAGATACCAAAAGAGAAAATTAAACCTCAAGTAGAAGGGAAAAGCATTGCTGCATGATTGTTTGCTTTTGAGGCAACTAATGAAGCACTGTGGAGCATGAGAAGGAGCTGATAGTGGAGAAGGATAAAGTGTGGGCAGGAGTCAATGCATCTAATGACTTAAGAAACTACACAAAGAGGAAACAAAAGATATTTAGGAGTAGAAGAGACAGGATGAGATATGAGATGGGAAACTCTGACAGAAGTTGGTTCAGGCATAGAACTTGCCAGGAAGTACTCAGCAGCTTTGTGAGGAATGGAGGGCAACGACAGCTGGTGAGAAATGAAGTACGGCTTAGGTGCTAGGTGTGTGTTTAGGGTATGTGTGATAAATGGCCTTCATTTGTCCAACCATCCCATCTTGCAAAGGGCAGCACAGTCATTTTCTCTTGCTATTAACTCTGCATTTCTCACTGGAGTGTCTCAGAGGAAATGAGTCACTATGACTTCTGCAAGCTCCCCAAACAACCAACCTATCAAACGTAATCAGCGTAATCCCCTTCCTGCTAAAAGCTGTGACAAATTTTCAAGTAGCCCAGTTTTTTAAAACAGAAGTTTTCACAGAATGTAAGGAAGATATTTTTGCATGTTTACTGTAGTTGCTCCTCTTTTTTTGCTGGTTTTTTTGTGCTCTCTACAACAAAGTAATTTTAGATATTCAATATCTTGCCTGTAATCTCTTCCCAGATTATCTAAGATCTTCTGCTACTATGATTTCTGCCAATTTTTGAGGAAGTGTTATGTTTTCTTTTTCTTAACAGTCTCAGCCTGCATTTTATGCTAATAGAACTAAGTAAGCAAACATGTTGCATATATCTGGTTATCAAAAAGGTCTATGCATGCTGGAGTTGATGTGTGTTTAAATTTTGTGGGTTTTATTTGGCTTCATACACTAAGAAAGATGTGAGTATTCCAGAAACTCAGGCACTTGGATCAAAGTTTTGTTGCTTTTTTTTTTCCCCACCATGTGCTCACTGAGGAGTCTGTGTAACTTTGAGGAGCACCTCTCCATAAAGATACCATTAGTACCAAGTCTTAGTGCACTGAGTTTAAAATAGGCTTGCCCTTGGAGCCTGTATCGGTCCTCACTGACAGGAGCGCTCCATAATGTGTAGCCACTGTAGAAGTGTGGTCAGATGGAAAAACAACATAAAAAACATGAAACAAGTTAATTAAGAAAGTTATTTCTTATTAACCTTAAAGTGGTTTTCACATTTAAGTATATGAAAGAGATTAGAGCCTTTATGTCCATTTGTGCAGAGAGTTCTTTCTCAAGGGCCACCAAATAAATTGACTTTCCAGACAAGAGTCTGAGTCTATGTGAAAAGGAATAAATGCAAAGCATTCTGACTTTTGGCCTTGATAATCTTCACTACCGCTTGTGAGATGAAATGAGTTTGTCTTCATCCCGTAGGAATTGGCACAGTGCAGCAGTATTTGCACAATATGATCAGTATTCAGTATATTGTAAGGAAAATTGAATTCCACTTCATAAAGCTTTCACTGTGAGTTGCCATAATCAATAGGAATTATGCATAACAGTAAATATTACAAAAAAAGTAGTTCTGTGTCAAGTGGCAGTGAGTGTCTTGAATGCTGCAGATTCACTTCCTAGTGCAAGTACTGTTTTAACTCTTTTTTCTAACCGAAAACATCCAAACCTCCAACTCTCTGAGGGAGTTAAGGTGCTCGTTCAGCATGTCCCACATATTGGTTTCAGTTCAAGCATCCCACCATTTTGCAGACAGCTAAATCAGCTCTGCCCTGAGACCAATCTCAGGGTCAGTTCTTACCTTCTGCACAGAGGAATTTCTTTCTGAGGATCACGTTTCTGTTACCAAAGAGGACTAACAAGTTGTTCCAAGATTAAATGTGTTTTCAAGCTAAAGATTGACTGACAGTGCCACATACACACTGGTTTTGGTTTTTTTTCTTTCATTTTTAGAAGCATTTTAAAAGCGGCATCTGTCTGTAATTTTTATATCCAAAAACCTGGCCTGATCTTTTGTGATGAAAGGGAAAACTACAAGAACAATTGCGTTTGGGTGGTTACAAGCACTAGGAGGAATCTGCTTGGAGGCTCACATTTTCTTTCACTGTGAAGAATTACACTGACACAATTTGATGTAAAGCCAACTTTAAGCATAGTGTTAACCCATTTATCCCACAGCAATGAAGTTATTGAGAGAGTCAAAGTGGTTTTCTAAAAGCATAACACATACCACTTGTATTAAAGAAATACTCTACAGGAACAGAAACTGAAGAGATTCTCTGTTGAGGAAGAGGTCTTAGGTAGGGAGACTACAAAGACGACAATGAGAATGGCAAAGTATTCAGAGGGTAGGTAAATTAAATCAAGTGACTTTCTGTGTAATGCAGAACCAAGATCAAAATGTGTTCGAACTGTAGGACCTCCAGTTTTAAAGAATGAGTTAAATGTTTTCATACTTTAGGAGCTGATCTCTTCGTGCCTTCCAAGGAGACATCAGTATAAAAATAACATTTGAACCTGAAGCTCCAGACTTATGCATTGTTAATTTGCTGCTGATTTCAGTGGCAGCTGCATAAGATTGGTAGGGCTCTTCTTTTTCTCAGAAACGTTAAGCATCAGTCCCTTCAAATGACATCAATGAAAAAAGTTAAGGACTGGCTTCCCTGAGAAGTTAATCCTTAATTTCTTTTGTATATCACAATGTAATACTCTGGAGCACAATTAATAAGAAAGAAAGTAGAGCATTTAATTGATTCCCTGAAAGGACTCTGAAATAATTAATAATAAATTATGATTCTCAATAGATTTGATTGAATCAAGGTACAAGCATGCCTTACTTACTACCCATTGAAAATATTTTAATTTTGAATATTCTGCTATAGGCATACCCTTGTGATACTGCACGTGATTTCTGAACTTTTATAGCTTTGGTAAAAATATGTTTCTGGATACAGCCTTTCCTGCCAGTAAGCAAAGGTTTTGTTTACTAATGTTTCTTATATTGCTGTTCCAGTCTTTCAATATCAGAACACAGTAATGTAAGTGAACTGATATTCTCAATTCATATGTACCACAAATAACTTATCTATTGTCTTCCTTTGAAAGAAGAAAGGAGGATTCAGTGAAATAAACAGTAGAGTTAGATCATCCTGATTTTCAGAGGCCATTCTTCTTTTTTTTTTTTTTTTGTTGTTTTTCCCTTCTGATTTCTGTACGATTGATGCAAAATGTTTGAGATGGCCTTTTTTGTCCTCTGTTGTAGTATAGGTACTGAATATTTAAAGTCTTCAGAATCTGGAATTTTAGGACAAGTTGTACCCTAATATATTTTTAGTACATTTTTATGTACTTTATTGTTCTTTATTTTTTGACAGATAAGTGTCAGAGACTGAGGCTTCATTTTGCATTGCTAGTGATATAATTATAGTTTAACATAGAATCATGGAATCATAGCATGGTAGGGTTGGAAGGGACCTCTAGAGATCATCAAATCCAACCACCCTGCAGAAGCAGGTTCATTAACATTTAACATAAATTTTTTGGCATTATTTCAAAAATGTAAGTCTTGCTGGCATGTTGCTCAACAGGGCTTCCCAGACTTTCCTTTTGCAGCCATGTTGTCAGGGACAGAGTGTCAAATTTTGTGGCAGGATATGTATTTTTAAGAAGGTTGCACAGGGATGGTGGTCTGTGTGTCTGGAAAAGCAATGCTTGTGCTCAGATTAGGAGATGACTGATCTTGCTGGTGGTGGAGAGGAAGATGTGCAAAGACAGTGTTAGTTCATCTAGTGCAGCAGGCAGGATCTGGCCCTCTATATGCAGTCAGGCTCTGAGGGGCTCAAATTCATACCTTGGTGGTGGGGAGCAGCCTCCAGTAAAAGCACAGACGTGCATTGAGAAAGATGTTGCTTCCCAGATAAAATCCTTTAATTCCCTGTGTACCTCACTGCACAAATATGTTCACAACAGGAGCTCCTGACCTTGTGCTGGGAAGGTGTAACTTGTAACTCTTACAGTGAACAAAATTGTCAGTACTTAGAGTTTTTGGATAGCCACATGTGGTAATTTGCTGACTTGACTGAAATTATTGTCAAAATCAAGTGTTTAACCAAATAGTTGCATTTCTTTTTAATGACACTCAGAAAAAAGGGAAAGGAAAAGAGGTAAATAATTGGGGAACATCATAGAATGGTTTTCGTTGGAAGGGACTTTAAAGGCCATCTAGATCCACACACTCACTCTGCCATGGGACAGCTTCTACTAGAGCAGTTTGCTCAAAGCCCCATCCAGCTTGGCCATGAACGCTTCCAGGGATGGGATATTGACAAACTTGTAGACAGATAACTTCTTCCAGTACCTCACCACCCTCACAGGGAAGAACTTCTTCTTAATATGTAATCTAAACCTAAAAAGAATGTTTTTCATCTACCAGCTGTGGTACATAATTTGAGTAATGATAGACCTTTTATTTTTTTAACAGCCATGAACTCTCTGTTTTCTTTGTGTTTTGGAGTACTCTTAATGCAGTGAAACACACTGACTGTATTTGTGGTCCAGAGCACTATGCTGTGCCAGATGCACAGTTCACTGGTGACAGTGTAGCTTGGTATCACTATTGAGCCCACTGCCTTCAAGTGTTCCCTCCACCTTATTCTGCTGTTCTGCTCTTGAGTTACAGTTTCATGCCTTTTAAGTGACCTACTGATATATAAAATCTGTATTTCTTTACACTTGTAAATCTTCAGTGTTCAATGGCATGTCTGTTTTGAAAAAACTTACTCTTACACTGGAAACTGAATGTATTTCATTGGGGATAATTTTTGCATTTTATCCCTTCTTCAGTCTATGAGAGAAGCCCATAAGAGCAATGCAGGAGTAGCCGATCAATATTTTTTAAAGTCTGGCTGGTTTATCATTCAATATCTATGGTATTTTTTGCTTATTTATGTGCACTTGTAGTAGATTAAAAAAATATAGTACTAATAAAGAGGAATGTATTTGGCCTTGTGTTATGTCGTTACTTATTGAAATATTTTTATTTGCAGAATGTTTTTTTATCTCACCATGCAGAGCTATGGATTGAGAAGGACTGAAAATAAAAGAGCTACCACACTTCCTAAACCTTTCTAAAATTGCAAGTCTGGTAACAGAGAAAGATAAAAATGTTTGTGTAAAGAATTCTGTTGCACTGTGCATCGTTCTTAGTGACACATATCTGTGTGTGCTACATTACATCATGTCAGATTTGATACAGCATTCCCATACATAACCAAAGGAAAACAATATCATGTGGTTAGAAACCCTTCTAGTCCTTGAAAGTTGAGGATTTTTTAAGTTATTTACTTTTTCTAGCTTTATAGAAAAACAATGACTAAGAACTTTTAATCAAACGTGAGGGATAATCATAGGATCATAGAATCAAAGAATGGTAGGATTTGAAAGGGACCTTTAGAGATCATCTAGACCAACCTCCCTATAGAAGCAGATCCAGCTAGATCAGGTCACACAGGAACATGTCCAGATGGGTCCTGAAGACCTCCAAGGAAGTGTACTCCACAACTTCCCTGGGCAGCCTGTGCCANTTGAGCTGAGGAGCCCAGAACTGGACACAGAACTCCAAATGAGGCCTCAGCAGGGCAGAGTAGAGAGGGAGGAGAAGAACCTCTCTCACCCTGCTGGCCACACTCTTCTTGATACATCCCAGGATGCCATTGGCCTTCTTGGCCACGAGGGCACATTGCTGGCTCGTGGTTAGTTTATTATCAATCAGGACTCCCAGGTCTCTCTCTGCAGAGCTGCTGCTCTCCAGCAGGTCACCCCCAGCCTGTACTGGTGCATGGGGTTGTTCCTGCCAAGATGCAGGACTCTGCACTTGTCCTTGTTGAACCTCATGAGGTTCATCTCTGCCCAACTCTCAAGCTAGTTGAGATCCTGCTGAATGGCAGCACAGCCTTCTGGGGAATGAGCAAGTCCTTCCAGTTTGGTGTCATCAGTGAACTTGCTGAGAGTACAAGATGTTGAACAAGAATGGCCCAAGAACCGATCCCTGTGAACTCCACTGGCCACAGGCCTCCAACTCAATCCTGTGCCATCCATCACCACCCTCTGGGTTCTGTCATTCAGCCAGCTCTCGATCCACCTCATCATCCATTCATCCAAGCCATACTGCGTGAGCTTTCTGATGAGTATGTTATGAAAATCAGTGTCCAAAGCCTTGCTGAAGTCAAGGTAGATGACATCCACTGTTCACCCCTCATCTAGCCAACCAGTTATACACTTTTCGAAGGCTATCGGGTTGGTCAAACAGGATATCCCCTTGGTGATTCCATGTTCACTTCTCTTGACAACCACCTTTTCTTTCATGTGTTTTGAGATGATATCCAGGAAGAGTTGTCCCGTGACCTTTCGAGGAATGGAGGTGAGGCTGAGCGGCCTGTGGTTTCCTGGGTTATTCATCTTGCCCTTTTTGAAGACTGGAGTGACACTGGCCTTTCTCCAGTCCTCAGGCACCTCAGTTGTCCTCCATGAATATTAAAAAATTATGAAGAGCAGCTAATACAGCAGTTTAGTAATACAGCTATTCAGAGTAGATATTCCCTAACTTTTGTTACCAGAAAAGCCTAGTAATATCCCCTGGATCTGTGATGGCTTCATTTTGAATATAGCTTGTGACAACCCTTTTGATACCAGCTGGAACATAGTGACTGGCACAAGGGGCTTTGCAGACGGAGAGAACAATTGAACAGCAGAAAAAAACTGAAACCAACAATGCAAAATGTACAGACTTTTAGCCATTCTCTTTTTCCTTCCCTGGGATCTTACTGCCCTAGTATTTTTTGCTTGTTGTACCTGAAAAGTGGCTGCTGTACTTCTGGACATTACATCTATACAGTGTAGCAGTGCATCATCTACCTTGTAAGATAATTATGTAGTTCCTTGAAAGCAGAGCCAGATGCAAGATACAGCTCAAGAATGCACTTAGGGCTATGTCTTGACCACGCACTTCAATAAAACAGGTTTGTATACAATTATCTGCCTATTTTTTTTTGTCTTTCTTCTTGTTTCATGCACCAAGTTGAAAATCTGTGAAGCAGATGAACTCAATCCATAAAAGGCTTTATCAATACCTAACTGGTATTGTCCTCACTGTGGCAGCACTTATATCTATAGATGAAAGCTGGATCTTACCCATAGAAACATTTTTGTTTATGATTAGAAAATACATGTTTTATTGTGATATTTTGTTAGTGACCTTTAGGCTTTGTAAACACAAGAGGTGAAAAAAAGTTTTCTTTTTTGACAAGTGCATTCTAAAACACCTGTGTTTGGAATAAAGTGTATTAATGATGTCCAAATAGATACAAGAATGAAAACCAAAAAATATATTGTGTCCCATAAGCACTGCTGAAATTACTTAAATTCACTTTGAGGGGCTTAATGATAAGTCAGTCTGGGCTTTTTTCATGCTATCTAGCATGTATGGTAGCTAGGTATTTCTATTGCATCTGTATTTTACAGCATCTGGAGCATTAGCAGGTTAAATGTTGTATCTGTACAATGTGAAGAGTTTCTGGACATGAAGAGTTTGCATTCAAAAGTAAAATGACAAGAAGGAAGATTTCATTAGATTCTTGCTTGCAAGAAGAGGGAATAATGTTCAGAGTATCATATGATTTTCCCAGATGTCATTGTAATAGTGCTGTCAGGGAACTGTGCCCAGATACCTCCAATTTGAGTGCCACTCCTTCAGATGCAAAGCCCATCTTTTTGTTTAATGGAAAGGGATTCTGGTTGTCAATGTTACAAAATTATTTATAGCATAATTTCAGAAGGGCTTACTTTAAAAGGACTTTTATGCTTAGCTCATGCTATTGCTTTGAAGATTACCTATTGAGACTTTGTCTTAGACTGACCATCTATATTATTGAAGGAAACAAATGGCACTTGCGTCATACAAATTGTCAGTGTAAAAGGAACACATTCTCCAAGGTTTTGGTTTGTTTTTTTTTTTTTTTTTTTTGTAAAGTAAAGCAGAATTGAGCTCTTTCCATGGCAAATTCTGTTGAAGTTCTAGATACATGTGCTTGATTTTATTCCTCACTTTTTTTTTTCTTTGGCCTATAGCTGATTTTCTGTAAGTTGTGTTTGATATATTGAAACAACTTTGTTTAGAAATTATTTCTCCCTTCCTTCTTCTCTGTATTTAAACAGAAATCCAAGCACTCAGATACTAGGCTATGGAAGATATTTAGCAGTGGAATTGTTTTATTTCTTGGCAGAAACTGCAGGCAAGTGAGGTAATTGTGATGGCTTCTGGAGATGATATTGGAATGTGTCACACAGTTGATGTAATGAAGAGCTGATTGGGCTATCTTGCCCACCTGACACACTTTGGCTTTGATTCTTCATTAATTCTGTAGGAAATCAAGCTGTTATGCCAGTTCGATTCAGCAAGGGACCATCACAGATGTCTGTTCATTATCAAAAGGAAATGACATTTTCTCATGGCCGTAGGTTCTTTGAGATTCTTCTCTGTAAGTCTCTGGAAAGCTGTTATTTGCCCTCAGAGATGGTATATATAGAAGCTGAACATTGGAATTCTGAAAGGGATTGAAAAACTAATAAAAATGTGACAAAAGAAGTGCTTATTCTAAAAGCAGAAGGACTTACGTATTGATAACCTTGAAATTAAATAATAAAAAATTCATGATGGTTTATCATGGGCTAGAGGCATGCCTTTGTGACTAAAGCAAATGTGAAACTGGAGCTTAGGTTGTTCTATTTACAACAGAGGTAGTTTTATCCATTTGTTTTACTGGTAACAGAGGCTTAATCAAGCATCTGTACAGCATTTGAAATTATTCTGAAGTTATTAACGTTTTATAATCAAAAGGCTCACACAATGGCAGTTAGTAATGCAGAAGAGAAAAATAATTTGTGTTTGCAATGTAAAGGTTGATGTAAATGACAAGTTCTGCTCATGAGGTATGAATCCCGCTTTCATTCTTCCATGTGGGACCAAGTATTGAAATTTAACCAATAGGCCAAGTGGCTGACATTATGTAGTTGAACATTTTGAAGAATAAATTTGAAAGGTGTGGCCAACAGGGTTTTTTTTTCTGCCTAAAGCTCATCTAGCTACATTAGGGTTCTCTTGTCTTTCAGGATTATATATATTGGAGATGCAGACTTCTAGGAGCATACCTGTATGTAATTTTCACATACTTTCCAGAGCAAAAAGGGACAGACCACACTGGTAACTGGTAGTTTGTTCCAATTACACTATTATTCCTCTTTCTTTTTAATTTCAAAGGGAGTTCCAGTGAAGTTCTGGCACTGACTTTGAGTGTTGTGCACGTTCTGAGGTGATGGAAATAGATGATAGAATGAGAGCAGCTGGCTAGGAATGGTAAGAATTAGATGCTTTACAACAGAAAGTTTTGGCACATCCTGATTAGTTATTTTCTCTGTGTTTGTGGCAGAGAAAAGAAGAAAGCACAATTTGTTCATGTTATTTTGAAGGCTTGAAGC
The DNA here is from genome assembly GCA_013401255.1 of Urocolius indicus. Classification (NCBI taxonomy): domain Eukaryota; kingdom Metazoa; phylum Chordata; class Aves; order Coliiformes; family Coliidae; genus Urocolius; species Urocolius indicus. The sequence goes on along the minus strand of WBNH01011337.1, from coordinate 289,991 downwards.
AACATACATACTTTGGGGCTCATGAGACATCTCATTCATATGTCAGTGAAATACGGTTAAGCATAACACATTGTATTTTGACTGTGATCCTGTTGGCTGGGGCCTACAAGCTGGCAAAACACCTGGACACACAATAAAGTATGCATTCAAGGGATTCAGAATTAATTAGAGTGTACTGAATGACCCAGTAACATTTAGCAAACTGTTTCACGTATGCCACTGTGCTCTACTGAAAATTTCAGTTATGTTTCATCATGTGCAGACATTTTGTGAATTCTAGTCTGAGAAAACTGGAAATTTGGCTCACTGTGTAATTCATTCATTGAAAGTAGTCTCTTGTAGTATTTAACAGTGCATGGACAGCTTAGAGCAAGATGAAAAGTATCTGTCCTAAGGGTATTGCAATGGGAATTAGAGAGGCAGGAGGCAATTACCTGAACTGGAATTTGGCCAGGAACTAACGTTGCAGTACTTACTACAACCTGTGAGTAATGAAGAGCTATTTATACTGCCAAAAAGTAATGTATGCTCCTGATCTTGGAATGACTCAATACGATTCACTTTTTCTGGCAAGAAGTAAATGACTGACATTGTCAATAACTATGAAATACTCACTGGATTAAACATTTCTTTTGTCTAGTGCACTTCTCTCTGGTAAACTCATTTTTGTCTGTGAAAGACATGGTTAGTGTATCAAGAATCCTGTGAAGAGCATTCTGCTTGATTTGCTAGTGCCAATAATTTGTTGGGCATTGATAAAAATTTCTGAAAATTGGCAAAAAGGGAATTTGCAGGATTTAATTTTCTTTTCCAGGATATTTCAAATGATCATGCTGAATCCTTGTATATGACGATACAGTGTATTTATCAAAAATCATTCCACAGATATCCTATTTCTATTCTTGCAAGATAATATTTTTCCATTGTGAAATCATGATGTGTGTGTATAATAGGCTTTTAAATATTTAATAAAGATTCTGAATCCTGCATTTGAGTATTTAACTTCAGGTTTATATGATTTTTTTAGGTTCAGTTCCCTCTTTTATTTGAAAAATATTAAAAAAAAAATTAAACCCCTTGCCTAAGGCATAATACAGGGTTATTGATCTTTTTGTTATTTTTAAGTAGAGATGAAATAGAATTCTTTCAAAGGATTACATTTCTCAGAGGAGAATCAGGACCCAAATGATTTCAAGGAATTTGTTAGGAGAGTCTGAGAAATTGAAATTAGCATTTTCGGTATGTTTTTCCTCCCTATAAACTGTTACAATAACGAGTAAAGTTTCTGGGGACACAATACGGTTTTGTTGATAGCCTAAAAATCAGAAATCTTGGTTTCAATTCCTGTTCTATTTCCTGTTCTCAATCTGGTTTTTCTCTCATCTTTTTCTGTTAATTAGACCGCTAGACCTTTGGCCAGGAGCTTTTTAACTGTTTTATACACTGTAACTGTATATACTGTAATTATATGTAAGAATCTTAGCACTATACTTCATGACAATTTGAAATTACTGATTTCACCAAGACTCTCATTCAGCAAAGCACTTTACCATGTTGTCTTGATTATTGAGACCATTTTAAGGATTGAATTTAAACCCTTCACTAAAGTGTTTCATAGTGAAATATATGCTAGAGCAATGCTGCTCAAAAATGCATTTATAAATGCAGTTAATTAATTCTATCTCTATCCCTCTTCTGAGACAGTGATATGCTTATGGGGAGGAGCTCAAGGCTCTGCTTGAAATCAGACTTACGAGATTTAAATAAAAACAAATTTCCTTGAAAGCTAATATTTTCTTTTATATAACTGCATGGCTATTAAAGATGTATTTAGTTGCAGTGAATTTCATTATTCCAGAGAAAGACCTCTAATGGTAATGCAATGTCTCCACATTTATATCCAGTAGATCATCAGCTGTTTGCACCCGATGTTTGAATGTTAAGGCCATCACTTATGGCATTTGAAATCAATGGTTTGCTTTTTTTTTTTTTTTTTTGAAGTGCAAATGGAAGAGCTGTTTAGTAAGAAAAACAAGGAAATAAATATGAAACACGGAATAGTGTTGTTTGTTAGCTCTATTATGATTGAGGTCTTAATGTCTTTAAAGAAGGAACTTTGAAGCAAAAAACTCTTGAGAATTTCAGTAAAACAAAATAGTCTGGTTTTGCTTTTAATTTGAAGCTTCAGGTTGGAGTTTTACTCTACTCCTGCACAGCTGCTGTGAGAGTGGCGAAGAGTAAAGACAGTGTATATGACTTACTGTAATCTCTGAAACAAATACCCCTCTTGGCATTTATGTATTTCCATTCGCTAAGGATTTTGTCATACTTAACAGACTGCATGTAGATGTGGAAGGACCCATTGGAAGCCCTCCAGAGAGCAATAGGAAAGAAAGATGGGCCATCTGGTGCATAGCAGAGCTGGGGACAGAATGTAGAGATCTGACCAATGGGTACATGTTTTAAGCATTTAGAGCTTGATCTCAAACCTATTAAAGCCAATGCTCTAGTTTCATTCTCTCACTGCTTTTATAATAGTCTCTGGCTGGTTGATTGAAGTGAATGGGAAAGCATGACCTGAATCCTCTGAATTTAGCCAGTTTCTCTCTCTCTTCAATGCTGCTTATAGATGACCACTTAACCACTCTAACCACTTTCCCTGACCAGTCAGCCAGTCATGGTGTAAAGTATTTTATATTTAAAGGCATTTTTCTTTCATTTTCTTTTCTTTTCCTTCCTGCTAATGAGTTGATCTTTATTTTAAGGTTCTTGATTTACCTGAAATAAAGTCCCATTCTTCACATCTTTCTTTAAAAGCAGAATTCTATCATGATGATGAGTTAAATTCATAAATGGATGCTGCTCACTCAAGAAAATCCATTTCAGCCAGATAAGTGAAAATAAATAGAAAGATATGCATTATTTACAGGACATAATGTGAGTAAGTAGGCTGCATGCACAAATAGCAGATGAAAAAAACAGCAGATGCTGCTAGGAAAATGGCTATTAGGGGAAAAAGCTTGTCTTTGGGCACACATGCTGTGTATATATACTTTGTTAAAAAACAGAAGTAAATAAGTTTTATAAAATATTGGTCATCTTCAGACTTCACTCTGAGAAACTGGGGACACTGGTTTTTGTTTCCTTCAACAGTAAGATTACATCTTGATTGCTGTCTTCTTTCTTTATGTAAATAAGAGAAAGAGATTAACCTGTTTAATTAGGAGATCACTTTCCACTCTGGCTATGGCTTCTGCTTGATTTTCCTTGCTGGTATTTCCATCTGCCCCAAAAAATGATCAGCAGCCTGCATGGTGTGCATAATGCTAGCAAGTAGGATTCAGCCAGGCAAACTTCTTACAACAATGTATTATGCACGACAAGTAATGTACAATTTTTCTTGCCTGTTACAAGGTTAGTTCTGATCAAAGTGACTTTTTTTCTTTGTATTGAATTAATGACTTCCAAAAATCTTCCCAATTACGACTACCTAGCTAGAGATAACCTGTCTTCTTGGATGCCGAGTGTTGTCATTGTCAGCTATCTCTAACTAGAATGGATAAGATAGGACATGAGAAGATACCAATGTTTCTGCAAAGCTGAAGAGCAAAAGAGCAGAGATCTTCTGCAATGGAAAGGAAGATGGAAGCAAGTGTGACAACTCTGCATGCAAAGAAATGCTTCTCACATGTCTTTTCATAGCAATCTGATGCCAAGTTACACACTATGCCATAGCAGAGCAGCCTTGAGGGCAGCCTTTGAGTATTCAGGTTTTCTGAAGCTTTTCTGACCTTACCAGAACTTTCTTGATCAATAGAAAGTGGTGAAGAAACTTGCAGACTCAAGTCACAAATCAAGGGATGTGATATGCTCATGACTCCTGCACGGTCCAAGGTGACAAATTGTGTGTTATTAGATTGTTTACACTTTCTGTATGGAATCACAGAACTCAAATAAAGAAGATGGAATAAAAATATTTAAAATACTGAAGGCTGATTTTTATTCTATCAAGAACCATCCTGTCTATGATCTGACAATGATTTGTTTATATCTGTGCCCTGTGGGCCTGACCCAAACCCAAAAGCTGTCATTGATACTGCATTATGCCAGAGGGCTCAGAGAAAAGAGATATCCAGCCACGCTTGTGAAGGAAAAGGAGAAGAATAGATCACATTTCTCTGCAAATATCTGAATAAACTCAAGGTTTCTGTTGATAAATATATTGTAGCTGCTCTAAGGAACATTTATAATTTGCCATAAATATAAATGAGTTCTGGGATGAAGAGACAGTATCTTGGAAGATGAATAGTGAATACATTTTTTTTCATACCCAGGGGAAGGCTACATAATTATGTCTTAGTTAATTCATAATAAGAAAATCCTTACGGTCTCTTTCCCTGAGTAAGCTACTATAGAAGCTAGGACCTGGGGAAACTGCTATACCTGATAAATTGGCTTCATGTGACAAGAATGAGAACTGTTAACACAGTTTGCTGATTACATTGTGGGACAGTAAAATGGTATAGCTCATTAACAGAAAGAGGCATGCAGTAGACTTAAAGCTTATTCAAGAGTTATCCTGGTTATGGCATGAAGTATTGATAGTTGGAGATTTTTCTCAGTAATTGGTGTTTCGTGAGTGGACCTCTACTTTTTCATGGGAAAGTGCAGAACTCCTCAAACTCTAAAACTACTGAAGATTTCAAATGGAGATGAATTGTTTTTAATAATATTGCAAAACAAAGCATTTTTCAAGGAGCTACAATTCAAGCATTTTTAGTGTGTCAGGCCTATCTATTATACTACAATATATGACATATTGACTTGCCTCTTCTTTTGACATGGAAATTAGTGTTAAAGTGTCAGAGATTCCCCTGAGAATGAAATACTGTTTTCTAGTTAACTCTAAATAGATATGCTTCACTTCCTGTACAGGTTTGATTTCTTAATTTTTAATGCAATTACTCTTGATTTATACTGCTAAATGAGAAGGTGTTTTTTAAACCAACTAACATCAGCCACCTGGGTTTTCTTAATTGCTGAAATGAGCTGTTCACATATGCCTGCTTTGTATGTGATGAAATTATTTTATTTAATGCCTGAGTTTCTGTTCAAGAGGAGAAGTGTGTATTTGCAACTTTGGTGCAGGCTGAAGTGATTATCACTGTACTACTGAGTAGTGTTGTGTGGACTTTCTAATTCGGCTAATAAGAAGTGCCTTTACAGGTATCTTTAAAAGCCAGTGTCTTTGTGCCTTTGTTTCCTCTGTTTCTGAACTGGTTTGAATGGATATTTCAAGATTTCAGTGTAGATATGTTATGGATAATTGTGTTTTACTCAAGGCCTTGAACTACACTTCAAATTTTAGGTTCAGGATAGATACAAGGGATCCTTTCACAGTGAAGGCACAGTTAATCCAGTGTGTTATTCCAGTGTGTCTGGGAGATGAGATTGCAATCAAGACATTTTAAGAGGAAACCTTTTAATTTGCGCATCTTTAAAGGAATATTGTACAAAAATTTGCAGTTCCATTTGGAAGATGAGAAGAGGAAAATCCCGGTTCATAACTATTTTATCATTACTCAAAGGAGGCCTAATTAAAATAATATTTTAGGCTTATTTCACTGACTTACACTGTCTTTATCCTTGTGTGTCTACTCAGAATGAATATAAATTAAAATATATGTTCTTCATCCCACTTACTTTACAATTGGTGTAGTAACTTATTCCTGAGCAACACCAAAGGAGAAGGAGCTTCCTTTTTGCCATAACTTTTCTGAACACAATTTGTAAATACTGCCGTTTCATTCATAGTTATATTTCTGTGTTTGAAAATGAGGGACAATGTATATTTTGGATCACAAGCCCTTACACTTGTTAATTCAGGCTTTATCTCTGACATTGCTTTGAGGTAAATGGCCCAGTGACACTTGGCCCAAACCTCTTCATAACCTGTGCTTCTTCATAACCTGTGCTTCTTGTTACAAGGGATTCTCCCTTTGGCTTCCTAGGTTTCAGTTGTCTATGTAATCCGTAATTGCACATGCCCCACTCCTTTCAGGTAAGAGCACTCTGACAAGAAAGTTTCCTGTAGTAGTTCTGAAGCTGGCTTTTGTGATGTTCATTTTTGTGTTACAGTGTTACCCATGCAGCTGTGGTGCCTATGGCATCCTGATGTGGTGATTCTTTCAAACTTTGTGAAGGCTTTGTCCTTTCCTTCCCAAGTCCTTACCATTCCCATCCTTAACACTAGGGATTTTTCCTTGTTATTACAAGGAAGACATCAACTACTAAGGAAACTGCAGTGACACATTATTGCTTTCTTCCTTTTGTATATGACTTGTCTGTTGAGACTTTCTAATAACAATAACAATTTCTGTACAAATTAAATACTAATAAATCCTTTTTATAGGTGTCAAGAAAAGTAATACTAATATAATAACAAATTATGGCTCACTGAAAAAAGTAATTATTTGAGTCCATAAAGCCAAAACCCCCTACATTCAGCTGCTTGCTCAGGACAAATTAACATGGGCTCCATGTTACAAAAATGGACAGGGAGGTTCATGAGATGGTGCTTTGGTAGCTTAAAGGATATCTTGGTGCAGTTTTTCTGACATTTCACTTTAGAGGTTACTTTCTTTTAAAAAAGAAATATCTACTTCAAAAAATGTTATCTATTGTGAAAGGTGTTACCTATTAAATTAAACTATTAAGTTCCATTTAAATAAAGGCAGACTATTTCCATTAGCTTAAACGGAATGAGAAAAGGAATGCTGGAAATGTGAAGAATTCTCAGTGTAGATAGACATAGTAAAAAGTTTGTGCCCTGTTTCTACTGCCAGTTTTCTGGGGTGAATGCTGTTGTTTTTTCGTTGTTCTTTTCTTTTTTTTTAAATGCATTTGCAGTAGCATAACTTATTATCTATCTTTATTGGCTTCTCCTGCAGGACTCTGTGATTTGTGCCTGCTTAATGATTTAAGCTTGTAACAGTATCACAAGAACTTGATAAAGATTGTCTTTTGTAAGCTTTTGTAAGCAAGGCAACTGAGAAGTAATATTATATACCAGAGTCTTAGAAGAAAATTGGGATGAAACATATGTGTTTCATTATGCCTCCATTAATGAGGAGTATTATCTTCATTAAGCTAGGGAGAAAGCATGTTTAAGATTGCTTTGGAGTTTTCTTTATAATGTTTAAGTCAAAGGAGCTATTCTTTTCCTCATGCTGCTGTTTCAGAGATAAATGTATGCGCTGAGAATGAGTCTTCTCTCAGTAGTATGCTCATGTATTGCCACTGAAGAGAGAATATGCCTATCATATTTATATCTTGATAAAAATATTTCATGAATCTGAGGGGAGAAGCATGCAGAGTGTTTTTATTAGTTTGCATATATGTGACAAATAGCACAATTTTGGAAAGCCACTTAGCGTGCCTTGTAAAATGTGTTTTATTAGCTGTACTTCAGTTTGATACCATCCTGAATTTTTTCCAAATGTCTTACTGTAAAATATTTTTAGTGCATGAATTACTAGTTTACATACATTTTCTTACCACTGCTGGGATTTTCGTAGCGCTTTCTTAATACCGTGTTATATTGTGTAATAGATCTAACTGGATAACTTTACTGCTCATCTCTGCAAAATAACTATGCAAAGGTCAGAAGGATTTGTTCCCCAAATAATTCCAGAATTTATTTCAGTTCTACCCCCAAAAAAAAAAAAAAAAGTTGTATTTGGAATACGAAGGTGAAATCAATGCATATTTTGCATATTATTTCTCAAACCTGTTGCATAATCTGAGGTAGAAGAATATAGCTTTAGAATTTCTCTTTCTAGGCAGATTTCTGAGCTGTTCTTGCCTGTGTATTTTTTTGATACTTAATTTTGTCATGATCTGCTAAAATGATTTCTTTAGCCATTTCATTTTTTGCTTGTACCATTTGGGATGTAAATTGTGATTCTTAGTATGTAAATTGTCACTAGAGGTGAGAACAGTTGCAGTCATCTGTGTTGACCTGGTAGCATACTCTGCTGCATGGATACCTACTGAGGTGGCTTTATCCTCCTGTTATTCACAGGCAAATTCTACCTAAATGGGTTTAGATTTCTTGACTGCAGAAGACAGATGGTTTCTTCCCAATTTCTGTTTAAGCTAAGCAGACCATTAACTTAGAGAAGACTTTACTCTTTGGCATATTTTCTTGCCACACTAATCCCACTTTTTGTGCTTCTTTTCGATGAAAGATCTCTGCATGCTAAAATTCCCGTTTTTGGCATTCCTGTGAAACTCTGAGGTCATAATGAGGTCAGAGGGAATTTAAGCTGCAAAACAAATTGCTTATAAACCATCTCTCCAGATTTGAACAGATGGATTGTTTTTTAATTAACATGTCCATAACACTCAGCACGCTGGAAGATAGTTTGACAGCAATATAATAATGACACGTTTGATCCTGCCACAACTAAATAGTGAGTATAGTGATTTTTGGATCCTTTTTTTCATTGGCAATTTTACTGTTCTGCAGCTGCATGAAGAATATAATGGAATTGTTCCATGAAGTTTATAAAGCTTAACCCAAGTTTATTTTTCAATTTAATTTGCATTAGAAATAGAGAAGCTGTATCTACTGAGACTACTTTAGTTATGCTTTTCTTAAAGCCAGGAGATAAGGACAGAGTCTGCTAAAGTCACTGAGCAGTATAATATGTTCAAAACACCTGTTTTTGAAATTAGAAAAAGAAAGGTAATAAACCAATTTAAAAATGTGTACATTTTTTTTCAGAGTGAAGTATGTGAGCAACTCTGGTGAAAAGCCAACAGAACTACCTTATTGTCTAAGTAGTTTGCGTATATAAATGTATTATATAAGACTACATTCCGTTTGCTTTAATCTGGTAGAAATTGGTCAATGTGTAACAATCTACTCCATTTAAAAACATAATCCTAAATTGAGAGAAATGTAGGTTCAGGATGCAAATAGTTTCTTCTGGCCTTGATTTATCTGTTGTCATCAAGGTGAGTGAAGAATAAAGGATAGCGATAAGTAATTTTTTGTCTTCTTGTCTCTTGGAATTTTTATTACTCTTGTGAAACAATATCTAGGGAGAGACTAAGATAAAGAGCTCAATTCTCAGATGAATGGTCAGGGGCTGAAATCTGTGGGAATGCAGCATACAAAAATGCTGGGAAAGTCATTGCCTCTCCACAGGTGCCCAGTGTCTGTGTGAAGGCTGGAGTGAGAGACCTCATCTGGAATCTACCACATCAACTATATTTTAAATTACATCATAAATATACCAACTTTAATCCTTGAGTACAGTTATTGAAGCAGAGCCTGGACTATATTTTCTATACTGAACGCAGAAGAAATTGTCTAACAAAAGAAAGAAAGGAAACTTTGTGATATAAGACGTTCCATCCCTCCTGTGTCTCTCTTGAAGTAGTACTGCCTAGAATGGCCTCATTTATCTAGCTAGAAACACAGTTACTTAGTTTACTGAACCTATCAGCAGAACATCATCATTTTATACATGTCTTCTTTTAATGCAAAAGATCTTTTCTGGACTCCTGTTCATGACACTGATGTTATTTTAATTGTGTGATAAGCAGCAAGGTAAATTCAATCTATGGTTAAAACCAGTCAGGCTGATGACATATTTATTCAGAAGGCACAGGCAGAAAGATAAACTCGATATGATTAATAAAAAAATTGAGATTTTCAGTGTTTCTGTTAGTGAGTACTTGATGGACAACTGTGCAGCTGTGATTGATAAGCGTTTTCTTGCAGGTTGGATGACAGTAAGTTTTTTCCCTCACATTGAATCGCTCATGCTAGTAGTGGCTTCCTTTCCCACCTGCATCACTCATATTTTTTTTTTATGCTTCCTCAGTTTTTCTTCCCATGTTACACTCCTCAGTTCTGAACCTCCTAGCCTGTAGAAAATGTCCTGTTGCTATTAATGTGCTCTTTGCCGAGTATAGCGCTTGGACAGTGTCAGGATATTTATTTATAGTCTTTACCATCCTCTACTAGTTCTGATGGGTCTTCCCACCTACCTCTCCTTCTACTTTTGACAAAATGGAGCACCTCAGCTGCACTGATCTGTTTTGGAGCTTGTTTGAGCATCTAAATTTTCCATGCATCTTTGAGATGTCAGTAAGTTAGCATGTACTACTCTGTTACTTTGAACGTAATGGAGTGAAACCATCCAAAGAGTTAAGTTATCCTGAAATTGTTGAGTCTCCAGAGAGAATAGAGATGAATTGAAATACCTCTGTGGAACTCAAGAAGCTTCCATAGTAAAAAAAAAAAAAACAAAACAAATTCTGGCAACAAAAGGTATGTAGTTTGTTTTGGTTTGTTTGTTTGTTTTTTCACAAAGACCAGAAAAAACATATTCTTTGGGTAAGTGGAATTACAATGGAAGATTTGTAGCATTAAGCTGTTGGGGAACTTGCATGCAAGAATCTCCAGATACAATAGAATTATATGGAATGTTATTGTCAACTAATTTTTTTAAAATGAATGTATACTCAGTAATCCCGTGTCTCTCTGGACTATATGTCATAAATGCTGACTTTTTATATCAGTAGAAGCAAAATCTAGAAGTGTCACTGTGTATTCTGTCACCTGGAAAATAAGGATTTCCTAAGCATTGTATCCAGATGAGATTTTATACATTAAACTCTACTAAAATAAGAATAGTATTACAAGTGTGCCAACTTACTCAAGCAATTTCTTATAGCTAAGTCACCATAAGTAATACTTGAACCTGAGAACATATTAAGACAGCATCTGGAGAAGCCTGGCCTGATTTTGTAGGTCTGTTGATCTTGCTTCCTATTGTATCACTTTTCAGTGATCTGCAAACAAAAGGCTATGTTGACTTTGTTTAGCCTCAACTCTTGTGGCAACCTCTATTCTGATCTTTTCCCACTTATTTTGAAAGATAGTATTCCTAGTACTGCTTTAGCAGTAATTTCCTTGTTATTTTTCATCTGTAATGTGTTTGTGTGAACATTTTTTGTGCAGCATTTTACCACTGTGTTTTGATATCTTTCTTATATACTCAGTGAGGGATAGCCTGTTAATTATTCTTAGTAGAGGAAAAAGAGAGCAGAGGCAAGCAGAGCACCACAATGGCAGGGAATAGTTGCAAAGTAGTGCTGATTTACTACCATGCTTCCTGCATTTTGGTTTTGCCTGCTTAAGAAAATGATGGGAGATAGTTCAAAAAGTTACTTAAACTGAGCTCCAAACCTCAAGCCTCTGGTTTGTAATATTTATTCCTGTGCATTGATAGAGGGACTCAGCAACATGCACTGTGCAAAGATAAGACTGATATTTTGTGGTAGAGTGGATAGAAGGACAGACTGAAAAAAAATCTAGGTAAGATCTTTTATTCAGTAGTTTCTGATGCTGGAACATGGAAAAGGAAAAACAAAAATGCTTTCGGTTAAGGAAGTGTCCACTGTTCTGTTGTCCCTCAGCACTGCTTGGGAAGCTAGTGGGAATCGTAACCTATCACAAAACTTTGAAGAGGAGAACTATTAGAAACTGTAGACTATAAAATTCTGATCTTGCTAATAAAAACATCATTTTTCTGAGTTTCTGGTATGTGTCCTGACTCTCTGAATAAATCTGGACTACTTATGGAGTACTATGCTAGTGTCAAACTTCTGGTAAAGTAAAATAAGTTAAATGGTCCTTGCAGGCAGTTTTACCTTTCATGAATGTTCACAATGTGCTCATAGACAGAGCTGACCAGAATGAGGATTTTCTTGACAGTAAAAAAAAAAAAAAAAAAAAAAAAAAGAGAAAGAAAATTCTTTTTAAAGGTTTCATTCATGATGAGTAAAGACAACAAATTCACAGAGTCACAAAATGCTAGGGCTTGGAAGGACCCTTTAGAGATAATCTAGTCCAACCACCCTGCTAAAGTAGGTTCACCTTGATCATGTCACACAGGAACACATCCAGATGGATTTGAAAACCTCCACAAGTGGAGACACCACATGCTTCCTGGGCAGCCTGTGCCAGGGCTCCCTCACACTCAGAGGGAAAATGTTTTTCTTTAAGTGGAAATGTTTGTGTTCCAACTTTTGTCCACTACCCCTACATCCTATCCCTAGACACTACAGAAAAAAAGTGTTACCCTATACTCTTGATGTACACGTTTTCAATACTTGTAACTATTAATGAGCTCCACCTGCTAGTCCCCTCCAGGCTGAACAGTCCCATGTGCCACAGCCTTTCCTGATAAGAAACATGATCCAGAGTCCCCTGATCATCTTAGTAGCCCTGTGCTGGACTCTCTCCAGACGTTTCCTGTCTCTCTTGAGCTGAGGAGCTCAGCCCCGGACACAGGACTCCAGATGAGGCCTCATCAGGACAGAGGACAGAGGGAGCAGAAGCTCCCTTGACCTGCTGCCCACACTCTTCTTGATACATCCCAGGATGCCGTTGGCCTTCTTGGCCACGAGGGCACATTGCTGGCTCATGCTTAGTTCATTAACAACCAGGACTCCCAGGTCTCTCTCTGCAGAGCTGCTCTCCAGCAGGTCAGTCCTCAGCCTGTACTGGTGCATGGGGTTGTTCCTTCCCAGGTGCAGGGCTCTGCACTTGTCCTTGTTGAACCTCATGAGGTTCATCTCTGCCCAACTCTCAAGCCAGTCGAGATCCCACTGAATGGTAGCACAGCCTTCTGGGGAATCAGCGAGTCCTCCCAGTTTGGTGTCATCAGCTGAGGGTATGCTATGTCTCCTCATCCAGGTCGTTGATGAAGATGTTGAACAAGACTGGCCCCAGAATTGATCCCTGTGAAACCCCACTGGTCACAGGCCTCCAACTCCATAGATCACCACCCTCTGGTTTCTGACATTCAGCCCGTTCTTGATCAACCTCACCAACACATCTCAGTCTTTTGTTCTGTGTAGTCAACGAACACAAGAGTAAAAATAAAAGTAAACAACTGCACCAAAATCACAGCTCCAAAAACTCTTGCCAGGTAGAAAATCCTCTGAAGTTGTATAGGACCACTGGAAACATTTTGTATTAATCTAGTTATCCATAAGCAACAGATAATAAGAGTTACAATAAATGTCACCAATAATTTTATTTCTGACAGTAAAATATTTTCTGAAGGATTTCGTATATGATTTAAATTTAGCTGTACACCACTTTGCTCATGGCCGTATCCCATCACATTTTAACTACTTGTAAAAATGGAAATCCCATAGCTGCTTCAAGCAAGCTATTTGACCCTCACATGTCAGGTGGTATTTCACCACAATAATGGTTAAATTAAAAAAAAAAAACAAACAACAAAAGTAATTGTAAAATTAATTCAGCTTGTGTCTGCTGCCTTTTATTTTGTCACTGCTTATGTCTTAGAAGAATCTGGCTCAATCTTTTATACTTTTATTAAAAAATATGTATAAACAGCAGTAAGATCTGTCCTACTTTATTATCTTATAAATACTATGTTCACGACCTCAATAGCCTTCTGAACCTGAAAGTTCTACAGTTTAATCTAAAGTTGTACAGAAAAGTATCTCTCAGAAATGATGCTGTTGTTTAGTATAAAACTTTTTTACACCATGCACACTGAACTATGGAGATGATGATTCAACTCACTGTCACTTGACCCCACAAACTTTAATTTTCTCTCCTCAGAGGTAATTATAGATTTCCATTGACTTGTGCATTGAGGAAGTCAAGACTGTACTTTCAATCAATTCTAGCCTTGTAGTATTTAAATAACCATCTTAAAGAATGGTATTTTAAAAGACTCTTGTGGGCCCTGTTGTTCCTGTTCAAGTCAGTTTAAAGGTGCTGATGAAAGAGAAATTAAGCATTTTGCAGTCAAAAGCTTGAAAATGTTGACATCCCCCAGGACAGCTCATGATGTTCACCTGAGAGAACAGCCTTTGCAATACTTCATTACAAGAAAACACATCTTGGCACAAATTCCCCATAACCTCCCAGATTTCTAACAAGTCTTCTCTCTCTTGAAATAACATTCTGACTTCCTCTTTCTTTAACAGAAGTTTCTCTAAGAAAAGGGACAAAGTCAGCAGTTATTCATTCTGTGTCCAAATCAGGGTCAAACTGGAAATCAACAAGTGAGGCTTTCAATGATAGAACAAAACAATACATGGATGCATATTTCCTCAGCAACATTCATTTTTATGCTTTGAAATGATCATGAGTCTTCTGAAAAAACAGAAATAGTCCACTGAAAATATAATAATTGTCTCAGAAAATGCTGATTCAGTGCAACCACTTTTTTTCCATGGAAAATTATCAATACCATTGAATAGTTTGCCTGAAAGACAGTAGGGATAAGAAATCTTATTTGCACCATCTTTTGTTTCAGTCCAAAATTCTAAAGTCACATAACTGATTTTTTTTTTTTGTTTACTGGTTGTGGTGGTTTAGCCCTGGCTGGGTGCCAGGTATCCACCAAATTATTCTATCACACTCCTAAACTGGACAGACGAGAGAGAAACATAATGAGAGGCTTGTGAGTTGAGATAAGGACAGGGAGATCACTCAGCAGTTAGTGTCATGGACAAAACAGTCTCAGCTTCTGGAGTGCTGTGTCCAGTTCTGTACTCCTCAGCTCAAGAGAGACAGGGAGCTTCTGGAGAGAGGTCAGCAGCAGGCTACTAAGATGGTCTGGGAATGGAAACATCTTTCTTATGAGGAAAGGCTGCGGGATCTGGGGTTGTTTATCCTAGAAAAGAGAAGAATAGGGTAACCTCATCAACAATTATAATACATAAAGAGTGGATGTCAAGAGGCTTTTCTTCTGTAGTGTCCATTGAACAGGACAAGGGATAACAGGAACAAACTGGAACACAGGAAGTTTCACTTGAACATGAAGATAAACTTCTTTCCTGTGAGAGTTACGATGCTCTGGCACAGGCTGCCCAGGGATGTTGTGGAGTCTCCTTTGTTGGAGGTTCTCAAACCTGCCTGGGTGTGTTCCTATGTGACCTGATGTAGATGGACCTGCTTGAGAAGGAGGATTGGACTAGATTAGATTTCCCTTCCAACCCCTACCATTCTATGATTCAGCATCCCAGATGACATTATTTGCAATATGAATTTCTCCAAATCTCAGTGCCAACTCATTTGAAGAGGCTTGTGTCTTTCTCTTTTTAGAGTAAAGTTTCCTAAAGTGCTTCAAAGTTTATACAGTGATGTCAATGTTGCACTTCCAATTCATATTGTAATTTCTTAAATACTCATGAAGGAACTATTTGCAAGATGTCTATATTAAGCACTGCCGAAACAGATCTTTTATAATTCTGAAATGTGTGTTCAGATTATATTATATTCTGCTTTATAACACTTTCAGCTAATTTTTAAATGTAATCTTTCAATAATGCTGCCACTCAGTTGTCTAACAAATTGCTCGCAGCATAATGAAGTTTATTCTTAGACATTGAAAGACAGAACAGCCTCCTCCACTGGGCTTATACATCATTTTTTTGAGAATAATTTTTGTTAGGAAAGAACATACTTGAGAGTTGATGCCTTGGGAAGCTGATTCTAGAAGTAATATTCTGGAAACACAGCAGAGGGGTTTATGAGAGAGTTATGAATATGGGATGCAGTGGTAAAGAAAGGTGACAAACATTCAGTGTATTACTGAGCTAGTTAGTAAAGGGAAAAGAGTTTGATGAAGAAGAAGAGGTTAAAAAAAAAAATCACAGAATGCACTGAGTTGGTAGGGACCATTAAAGGTTGTCGAGTCCAACCCCCTGCAATAAGCAGACATATCTTCAGGTAGACAAGATTGCTCAGAGCCACATCCAACCTGACCTTGAATATTTCCAGAGATGAGGCATCTGTGACATCTCTGGGCAACTTGTTCCAGTGTTTCATCTCCCTCATCATAAAATATTTCTTCCTTATATCTAATCTTAAGTCTGCTCTCTTTTAGTGTAAAGCCATTACCCATTGTCCTTTTGCTACAGACTCTATTATAAGGTCTGTCCCTATCTTTCTTATAAGCCCATTTTAAGTATTGAATGGCTGCAAGAATGTCTCTCTGTAGCCTTCTCCAAGCTGACCATCCCTAACTCTCTCAGCCTGTCCTCACAGGAGGCGTATTTCAGCCCTGTGATCATTTGCAAGGCTCTCCTCTGGACCTGCTTCAACAGATATATATCTTTGCTGTGTTGAGGTCTCCAGAGCTGGACCCAGGACTCCAGGTGGGGTCTCATTAGAGCCGAGTAGAGGAGAATCACCTCGTTCAGCCTGCTGATCCTGCTTTTCTTTATGCAGCCCAATATATGTTTGGTTTACTGGATCGTGAATGTGCATTGCTGGGTCTTGTCCAGTTTTTAATCCACCAATACCCTCAAGTCCTTCTTGGCAGTGCCTCTTTCAATCCCTTCATCCCTCAGCCTGTATGGATACTGGAGGTTGCCCTGACCTAGGTGTGGGACTCTGCACTTGACCTTCTTGAACCTCATGATGTTCTTATGAGCCCACTTCTCAAGCTTGTCCAGATCCCTCTGGATGACGTTCCATCCCTCAGGCCTGTCAACTACACACTTACTTTAGGGTGCACTCAATCACACTATGTCACTGATGAACATATTAAACATCAGTGGTCTCAATACAGACCACTGAAGGACATGACTTGTCCTTCATCTCCATCTGGACATTGTGCTGTTGATTACTACTGTCTGTATGTGTCTGTCCAGACAATTCTTTATCCACCAAATAGTCCATCAATCAAATCCATATCTCTCCAGTTTAGAAAGATGTTGTCAGGGACTGTGTCAAATGCCTTGCAGAAGTCCAGATAGGTAATATCAGTAGCTCTTCCCTTATCCACTGACATAATTCCTCCAAGATGATCCTCTTTTCCTGAAGATGAGAAGAATAATGGAGCTAGGAGTTTAAAGGTAGGTTAGTTACACTGAGTGTAGCTTTAAGAATCACTCTCAGGGAGAGGAGAGATAGATAGATAAGGTTGTACATCTTATATCTGACTGTCTTACAAAACAATGAGAATACTTTTAGCCATAAGCCGTGGTTCATGTAAAGGCAAAGACAGGATGAATAACCATTAGATATTACAAAGGATATAAAGAAATGCCACACTGATAGCAGAGGAAATCACTAGGGAGAACAAGACAGAAGAACAGTTGGAAACAAGTATAGAAATAGACTGAGACTAAGTAATAGAATAAAAGAAATTTGAGTGATTCTTCCTTATATTACTGACACTTTGCCCTTGCATTCATTTTGTAATTAATCTTACTGTGAGAAAAAATGTAAACAAAATAATCTAGGCTCTTCAGTATAGCAGACTCTTACATGCAAAACAGCTTCCAGATTTTGTAACCTTTGCAGTATGTTTTCAGGTAGTTGAGTTGAAGCAGCTCCTGTAGCACTACTGAAATGGAAGCAAGCAATCAGCAAAATCTGGATTTTTTTGGTGGACCTAAACTACTATGAAAACTCAGTTCATCTATGTACAGAAACGTAAAACACTTGAAGCAGAGTGCAACTTGTATGTACCAAATATTTTCCGTAATCCCGTTTGTGTTTCTAGCACATTTTTGTGTGCTTGTTCTACTTTCATTTGATAGGAATACCAAATGAGGCATTACTGTAGTTGCAACTACGTGAAATGCACTGTGTTCATTTGTCATGCTGCATTAAGTTTTAAAGGCATTAATGACCAATACAGGAATTGGTGTCATTAAACAGAGTCTTAAATAGACAGAGCTGAGACCATTAATGAAGCCAGTAGATGGGAGATACAAACTTTGGGGACAAATTACCACTATGTCCAATTTATTACTGCATAAAAGTCCACGGGATGTGGAAATAGCATTGAAAATCAGTAGGGATGTAATGCTCATCTTCTCTGAAATTAAGTATTTGTTAAACACAGTAGTTCCATTACACATTTTAGGCACCACTTTCCATTGCTAGTCCCGTGTAAGCTGGGCCACATGCAGCTTAAAATGAAGTGCTGGATTTGCAGACTCTGGGATCTCCTGATACCAGTGTAAGGTTTTATGAGAAGACCAGGATTATATTTTTCAAAATACTTTAGTGTAATTTGCGAATAAAATGCTAAAAAGCACCGTGCATTGCACAAACTGCATCTTGGGTGGTAGGTTTTGAGAGTGCCAAACCAAGTTTGTCATCTTTGTGACAAATAGATTTTATGGAGTGAATGGTGGGGAGAATATTGCTTGCTTAGGATGGAGTTTACAGTAAGTCCATAGCATATCAGGAGAGGAAGGAGAGGGAGAGGGTGGTGGGGAGGTACAATTCTAAGGTGAGGTGAATCTGAGATTTAATTCCTCTCAATAACTTACATGACTTCCTGACCCCAAATCAGAGCCTTCTTAAGAAGTGAGATGGCTCCATTGCTACCATCATGTGGGTGATTAGTGGCTCCAGTCCATATCTTATGAGATACCACTGTAGGTGGTGAAGACAATTTTTCTGTAATGGTTGAACAACAAGGGCAATTCAACAGAGGGTAGAGAACCCTATATAATGAGTTCTTCCTGTCAGTGTGATAAGGATTGAATACACATCTCAGAAAATAACCCCCTCTCCTGCCTAGAAGGGAGGTTAAGGAGTCACATTCCTTCCTCTCACTGCATATCCTGCTGAGCTGGAGTTGCTAAGCAGCCATGGTATAAATTCTCGGAGCCAGGTAGTGGGAAGTCAAAGGGATTGAGTCCCTGTAAGTCAATCCTGAAGGTGGCAGGTACCCTCCTCAGTTGGCTGCTTGTGTAATTTAAGGAGCAGAGCCAATACAAAAGCAGAGTTATGTGCCCTGGGTATTGCTGTGGGACAGAGGCAGAGACAGCTTTCAATATTACTGGCAGCTGCCAGTTCAGCCTCCTACTGCATCCTTCTGATGTGACCACATACAAAGTGGTGGCTATCTCCTTACTACTGTTGTGAGAAACACCCAGAAGAACGTGGGAGAGTTGGATGTCCTGAGTATGGAAGCTGTCAACTGCACATCTGTGAAAGAATGATTGAATAAAATGCATGAGTAAAGCTTCTGCCAGATAAGCAAGTTGAGGATCAGAAATAGCACAATGTGTTAGCATTGCTTGGGCCACAGTGGAAGAGGCTTTTTGACTTGCGATGAAGAATGTCACCACATGATGTCGAGGACATCTCCTATGCAATCAGAACATGCCTTTGGATAGTTCACTGTTCTTTGAATGCTGCTACTCAAGCAATGTGCCAGAGTTTGAGGGGTTTTTTTTTTGTGAATCCTGCTTTTGGATGTGTAAGGCTGAATTCCTCTCAAGGCACATTTTAAGACTTTCATTTCTATCTCAGAATGAGATTTCCTTTGCTTCTGTTGCCTGAGCATATAAAAAACATCTCAACCTCAGACCAGAATAAGATTCAGCAAGCAGACTTCAGAGATGTGGGATAGTCAAGGCTCAATTTACTGATGTAAATATTAAGAGTATAAGGACCTTTAACAGGGCTAAAAGTCAGCCCTGTGCGCAGAAAGACTGGTGAGGCTGGAGGGACTCAAGAGGCTTTAGGAAATGTTGCTCCATGGGACCAGGCTGTTTAGCAAATCTTAGCTGGTACATCAAGGGGTACTCTATTGTGTGCTGGATTCTGAAGAGGACCCGTATTGGAGATGTGAGGTAGATATCTGTTTACCAATGTAGCTGTACATTTCATTATGTTTCACCCTGCTATTTCAGTCTCACTTCTGGTGCCTATGTAAAACTTTAATGTGGTCAGAGGTAAATGCATTTGTCAAGGGAGCTGAGAAAACTTGCAACAGAGGCTTGTGATAACCCCAAAATTAAGAGACTAGAAAGAAATTGGCCTGAGGGCAGTGCACTGTAAGGATACAGAGCACCCTGCTGTCATGCTATTACCTGAGGAGTAGTGTTTTGAAACCCAAGGTTGAGAGACTCAAAGGCCAGAGACCTACTTGAGTGGTTTAACCACAGAACAACCTTGGTCCCGATCTGAGTATAGAAAATGCTGGGAACAGACTGATTTTGAAGCAGATGTACCTTGCACACCTAATTCCAGTACTCTAGAAAGTGATACTGTGGAAGGTATACACAGATACTGTGGGGAGAAAGGTGAAATCTTGCGTTTTGCTTTCTGAATCATGTTTACTTGTCTGTAAATGTTCATTGTCCCTGTAAGATCCTTCCAGAAGGCAGGTGAAGTAAATTAATAGTACTCTTTTTTTTCACAACTGCTTCTTCAGAACCTCTTCCTGTGATGTCTGTTGACATGGAAACAGGATGCTGAGGCTTTGAGAGCTCATCTGCAGAGGCCAGTGTTTCCAACAAGACCCCTACGTCTGCTGACTGTCTCCAGCTGATCTCTTGTCTGCAGCTAAATTCTAATTGGTAACTGAACACTAATTGAGACAGTGTTCAGGGACAAAGAGAAGGAAGAGACTGAGCTTCTTAATAATGAATATAGCAGGTTATAAGGAAAGAGCAGATCATAGTGGAGGAAACAGTGTTCTGAAATGTGCAATAGTATCTCATTTTATCAATTATATTGACTTGGCTCCATCAGAGGCAGATTCTGCCCAATTTCTGTACTTTTGTGGCAGTAGTACATGCTGAGCAACAGTTGCTTTTGGTCTGCTCATATGACTGGCTATAATAATGACTAGGCTAAGAATTAATGTCTGCCTTTTTGACATATTGTTTATATATGAGTATACATACTTTTTAAGACAAATGAGTTAGAAGTTATTAGGAATTATATTTACATGCTCTTATTGTATTTATTTAAGTCAATGTAATTGATTAAATATCTTTGCCACATCTCATTGTAGAATTTTTTGCAAATGCTAGTTGGTGTTACTAATAAAACTACCTCCATGTGTAAGATAAATGTGTTTTTAAGTACCCACTGCCCTGAAGCCCAGAAAAAAGGAAATTATTTTAAAATGTTTGAGAACATGTTAAAGGCTTTTCTTCACTGTAATGCTTTCACTTAGTTACTGTTTGACCTGCTGCATTATAATTTTTTTTCCCTGCGAAATAATAGCCAAGACCTGCTGGATAAAATCTTTTTGTTCTGCTTTGCCTTTTTCAATCATGTCATTAACATTAGATCTTTAGCACACTTGTGTGAAATTGTTGCTCAAATATTTTCCGCACGTCTTTGTTGAAATACTTTGTCACAGGGGTTCGTTTAATGGAACAACTCAAAGGTGATATCACTCATATCTTCTAATGCACTGCACATTTGACACAAATCTACAAAATTGATGGTCATCACTTCAAAGCATCCCACAGTGGCACAAATAGCCTTTCATTCTGGTGGAATATTGTTTTAACATGTCAAAGTGTATTTGAGAAATAATATGATTACCTGGGGATAACGCTCTTGGCCTCATTGTGGTGATTAAATAGACACTCAGTTTGTAGCGAGTTCTGTAGCCCTCTGTTAAGCCTGACCTTTTCTTCTGGATGCAATGCACCGTGGCACATTAGCCTGTGTTCTGCTCATTACAGTGAGAGGTGATTGCCGTACTGAAATACATCTGATACCACACTTAGTACACGATCCGCTTTTCCGTTGGCCTTAACCCACTGCCACTGACTATCCTGAACAAATACTGAAAACAGTTGGCAATATCATAGAAAAATTGATCTTGGCATCTGGTGCAATGTGTTTGGCACAAGCCAGCACTTTAAGAGTGAATGTTGTTCCTCTCTTTGTGCTTTCATTTTTCTCGCGTAACTATTTGTGTCTTTAACACTGAATCTTCTACTTGAAGGAACATAATTTTAAGGTGCTATAACTGAGATTCAGAACGAGCATGACATATAAGCTAGTAATAAAAGGATCATATGGATTCAGGCAAAAAAAAAAGTCTAAAAGGCTAAATCTTGTTTTACAGCTTGAAAGACATTTCTTGAATGTTCTATCAAGCCTTTTTGATGATCTTTGGTAGCATGGAGGTTGGTCATAACAGGGAATTGTTGTGACCACATTACAAGTGCCAATGGAGACCGAATCCCAATCTTGTTAAATATGAATGAACTTCATTGGCCACAGTGGAAATGTTTCAAACCAACACTAATATAATGAAAAGCAAACCTCATTACAGAGGGATGTAACGTTTAACATCTTATAAGGCGAAATTGTTGACATGGCTGGGGCAATAAGGCAGGTCTGTGCTACCTAAGCCTTTCCTGCTTTTGGTGATGCTCTTCATGCTGTCTCATCCCATGCTTACAGGGTTATTGCTTCTGTTACTACTCATTGCCAGATTTTTGTGTCTGATATCAAGTTCTGCATGCCCTTAGGTGTGAAACAGAAAACCACGGTAGATGCAATGGAAGAGCTGGTACATGATGATAACGGACACGTCTCTTAAGAAGCAAAAAGTGTGCAAAAAGTGTTTTTTATGACAATTAAAGCAAATTTCTCAAATAAGAAGCAATCATTTACCTCCAATTCCTACCATTAAACTTCTTCTAGAAATGCCACTGAAATGTGGCCAGTGTATTGGCAAAACATTAGTTTGTCTCCCAAGTAAATGCCATCTAGCTGAGCTACTGTAGTAGCTGGCCAGACTAGACTTGAAATCCTGATGCTTTCACATTCTGTGGAACTTCTTTTGTGGAGGACAAGAGGTCCAGTGCTGTTGATTTTAAGCTTCTCTGCAGTGTTTAGTGCCACTCTGTATTGTTAAGTATACATAGCACAAACTACCTTAAAGAGGAATATTTCAACTCTGCTTTTATTTTCTCCTCACATGAAGTAAAAAACTGAGTTCACTGTCTGCAGGGTGGGATCCAATTCTGATTTTATGTGAACATTAAATAAATAAAAAACTTTCATTAGTTAATTAAAATGAATGTGATTGATTTAAAATAGACTTCCAGTAATGTAATAAACATATAAGTAGGAAAGGACTGGAGAAATAGTACAAGTTTTTTTTGCTATATCTTACATCCCTGCAAAGCTCTATTTATCTTTGCAAATAATTCTGCTGATTTCAGTGTAAAATCAGAAGTAGTTGGATAATATGACCTTTTGAATCTGTTCTAATTGGCTTCCTGCTGCTAAGCAAACTATCCTCTCAGACACTGTGTTTGTTCGTTTGGAGAGGTTTGTGTCACTTCACTGGAAATAGAGGTCATATCCTCAGATTGTGTATATTATCCAGTTGCATTCAAGTTACTAGTTATGTCTATTTTTTTACCTGGGAGCATATCCCATATTGTCTCATAAATATCTTGTGTATATGGAAATAGATAAAAGCAACTAAGTGAGAAGAGATGTGTAATGAGGTAGATATACCTATTTCTGTTAAAAACATGGGCAAGATCTATAACACCATTTTATTCACTGCAGTGTTTGTTTTCAAGCACTAGGTCTCCAGCTTTAGCAATGTGTTAATGCTTGATCAAGCCTTGAAGCTTAAAGATTTAAACATAATACTGAAAACAACTTCAGCTAAGAGGTGAGTCAGAAGCTTTGATACTCTGGTCTATCATCTATGCAGAAGAGAGAACTTTTCAAGATGCGCTGTGCATAGCAGTGCTCCTTATAATCCCTGAAAGTTGGCAGAAACTGGCATTCCTTGATATTAAATTAATCTTAAAAAAAAAAAATAGGGTGAATATAGACCTCAGAGATAAAAAATGAATTACTGAATGTTTGCTGCAGCGCAGCTCTGCAGAATTCTAACTGAAGCAATGAATACTTGAGAACAGTTAAAATAATATTACCTCCTTCAGTTAATCATACCTTTTAGTTGGATGTCCTTCAATGCATTTTCCAAATTTTATTGTTTGAATAACGTAGCTTTGCAACAAATGGCTTAAAACAAACTGCTGAGTGAAAGCATTCTGAGAACTGATAGTTTTCCTAGTCCTGTAGTAGCCCAATTAGTTATATGTTTTGTAACTTAATGCTATATTTTGTTACATAATGATTTTTCTTCCTTCAGCCTGCATGAGCACCTCAGAGCGGAACTGTCAAAAGTATATGGGAAAATAAAGTCCTGCTGTGTTTTCAATTTGGTTATCAGGGGAGTTGGACTAGATGATCTCTAAAGGTCTCTTCCAACCCTACCATTCTATGATTCTATGATCAGTGCCTCTTTCCTTTAGATATCTTTAAAAATTCTTTGAAGAGAATGGGATAAAAGAATATGCTTTCTCTGAAAGTAAAGTGTCTTCTATTTTGAGTTTTGAGCTGCACTAGTGGTTTTAATCCTTAAATCTTCTAAGTGTCTTTTTACTTTAAAAGAAGAAATTACGATGTAAGTTTGTATGCCCTGTCTCTGATAAGGGCATTTGCTGATCCAACTGCAAAGCTAATAGCTCTTTCTTTGCAGTTTAGTTTTGCTCTTTTTTGTATTAGATAGGCAATGATGTGACACTATGGTAATGCTTGCTGTTCATTTTTATCTGTGATATTGAGCTTAAGATGACAGATCCTTCTGCAGCCCCACTAGTTTCAAGATATGTGAAAATCTGGTGTGATGACTAGGAGAAACACAATGATCTGACTCCTGGCCCAATTTTTATGACTTAGTTCATTTCTGCAGTTAGAACTCTCATTTATTTGCATCACTTTAAGAAGATAAGAGATGTAAAGAGTTATGCTGTTGAAAACTTTCAGTGAATGTTTGGACTCCGGTAGTTTGCCATATGCCATACTGCAGCCTGAGAATTGAATCAAGGCTGGTTGTTGTGTCCCTGAGGAAGTCATTGAACACTTCCTTGCTTCAGTTAGTGAGTGAGGATTAATCCATTCGTGTTTCAAAAATGCTTTGAGATTGTCAACTGGATGGAGTCATAACACTGCAAGTGTGAACAGTGCATCATAGTCTATGGCTCAGCAAACTAACAGCATTGTCCAGGTATTGCCAAACCATTTCTACGTACTTAGGGATCGTGGTGCTAAGTATAAATGTGGGGTGGCTTTCTTTGAAAGACATTGAAAATAAAGAATAAATTGTTTACTTGCAAGATGACTTTGAAAGTCTTCATACTCACATTTTAAGTGTAGCAAGCGAAATGTAGTGTTACATTATCCACATATGAGTTCTCAGATGTTTGAGGTTTTTTTCCAGAAATACACTAAAAATAAATTGTGCTTAACATTATGTTTGCAAAATAAATTTCCACCTACTGGGTTAAAATTCTGAGAAGGCATTCAGCTTGAATATGAAAATACACAAATACAATTGTATAGCATTCCTTCTCATACCTGTTGCTATGCCTGTGTGAATAGCACAGATCTGTTGATTCCTGCCATATGTGATGGGTTTAAAAAAGCAATAGTCCAAATGTCAAAGTTTTCCCAAATGTCTCCCCTTTTTAGATTTCTATATTCATTATTGTCTTCTAATAGGGATTTATTTTTCATAATCTGAAAGTAAAGAAATTAAAAACAGAACACTTCTGTAATTCACGGAAAGCTTTAAACAACTTAAATATCTAGTTGGAAAGGAATGAAAAGTTTGAAAAGAATAGCATATAGAATAATGTTCCTTTTAGCATTAGCAGTATATCTGTCAGCAGACTGTGGCTTACTCAGTTTTTTTATCTTGATTTTTTTTTCAGCAAATGTGTTTGAATGTTTACTCTATTGATTGGTGGTGAATATTCAGTGTTGGAGCTCCACGCCTGTGAGCTCTGTGCCTACAGGCTATTGATCAGAGCATTTTATAATGTTTTTTCTGCTCGTTGATTAGAAAAACAGGCAAGCACTCTGGCACAAATAATTGTGTGAAACTGAGAACTGGGAACAGTCTTTCTTTGGCTTTTAAAATTTCTCAAAAGCCTTTGGTCAAAAAACAAGTTGACTCAAACATTTTCAGAAAACCAACCCAAAAGGCTCAAGAAGAGCTGAAAAATGACTTAAAATGTCCAGGTTATTAGTTGTGGATATATTTCTTTTGGTATTTTCCTTTTATTTAGAGCAGAGAGGAAGCTCATAGAGTATGTAGATCCAGATCACTATTATCTGCAAATAGCAATATCATTGAAGATTATTGCGTAATGTGGGAGAAGCACTTCTGTTGATCCTCATCCTTCAGCTTTGATCCACAGAAACCTCAATGGGGTTGATCACTCTGATGTCAGTGGGCATATGAGTGGCACTGTCTCTTCCATGACTGAGCCCTTAGGGACTGATATCTGAGGGCTCTAGGCAGTAAGTTAAGACACATCTGTAAATAGGATATGATCATAGTTTCCAACAAAAACACCAAGATACATGTTTTGCTGATGGCTGGGAATAAGAAATAGAGGAAAACTATTAACTAAGGTCTCCTTAGAGCAAGAAATGCTGTACCATTCCTCATGGTCTGTGAAAGCCCCTAGTAAAAAGTAAAGAACGTCAAAGCTACTGAAAATATTGTTCAAATTGTGGTCTGTCTCCTTTGAACTTGTCAGCATCATCTCATAAGCTCACTTTGGTTCACACAAGGGGTCAGGGAGAAGAGCAAGAATTGTGCTCTTCAGCTGTCGAGCCACTGCAAAATATCAAGCTCTCAAGCGCTAATGGTGAGAGCCAGCAGAGCTTCTGAAGTCATGTACCATAAGATGGGATCTCCAATTCTCCTTGGCACTATTCTAAATATGACCTCAGCTACACAGATAAGCTGAGGGTTAAGCTTCAGGGACAGTGAGGGGAGAAAGGTGTATGCCAATAAAACACTCCTTATATTCAATAGTGTGACTGAGAGTTAAAAGAAAGGTCTGTTCACCTCAGACCAGATTTTATCTTCAAACTATGTCTGGGCATGTGCTCTCTGTATAAAGAAGCAGAATTCATAATATAGTTTGTACTGAGAGTAATACAAACTGATTGGTTTTGGTTTTTTTCACTGGATGCAGAACTTCATAAATCATCTGGGAACTTCAAGAGTATTTGTTCATACTTATTTACCAAAGGATGAGTTTTGCAAAATATGCGATACTCTTCAAGATCCTCCTTTCCACAGTGCAGGGAATACAAGGATTCAATGAAACTAAATGAGAATTTTGCTCTTGAAATTGGCAAGCCTAGGACTTGCAATGTATTGATTATCATCACCCTAATTATGCTGCTGAAAAATTTTAAACAGGCAAATAAAAAATTAATGAATTGCAAATAATATGGTTTTCTTGAATAAAAATCTCTATATATCCTTCTTTTTTTTTCTTTTTTTTTTTTCCTGGTGTGCTGAGCAATAAACCTGACTAATACAACACTCTTCTTTTTGCTTTGCTTCCCCTAACTTTCAGCAGTGATCAATAGGCCTGTAGTGGGCTTTTCTGATGGGAGGGACCATAATTTCTGAGGCTATTTTGAAAGTGTCTATCAGTGTGGGCTCTTATAAAAAAATAGGTGAATAGCATACTCTCAGTCCCCTGTAGTGAACAGGGAGCAAGAGACCTGATTGATCTGGATAAACTGAGCTACCTTGCAGAATAACAAGCAGATGGGTAGATTCCTTTTCCTACACAGCTCACTGCTACAGTGGTTTCTCTTTCATTTATTTAGCTATGATTACTCTCAAGCACATCTGTGCTATAGCCATTTTTCACTTCTATTTATTTGCCAATTTAAGGCATATATATGATATTTCTCTTACTCAAACTGAGAGCAGCACTGAAACCTTCCTTTCATATATCAGAATATACAGAGTGCTTTGAAGGCCCTTCAGTGAAAGAGCTGTAGGTGATCTAAGACTTCAAGGTGTGTGCAATGCTCAAGGACACAGGTTGGAATTGTGGTCTTGGCCTGGAGTTTAGTTCTTACAGGTTCTTGTCAGCTGTTGTTTTATTGGTGTAAGATGATCATGCTTCTTATGTTCCTTCTATAGTTCCAAAAATTGCCAGACTTACCACGGAGAAAAAAGTGCTGGCAAAAATAAAAAGAGCAGAAAACCACAGCCGCCAAACAAAACTCCCAAACTTTGAGATTCTGATGTCTCCTATAATAAAAGTTGTGCAGTTGGTTCAGTCTTTAAAAAGATTTGTCATGAGACTTACAGTTTCACACAGTGATCACTATAGACAATTGCAGAAGCCGAAGTGGTTGCATACATTTGTCTTTATATCGGTATGTGTCTATTTTGTTTGTGTTGTTCATGTTCTAGTTAGGGTTGGGTATTGCTTCTGCCACAGGGTGCACAGTCATGACTAGTTTCAGTTTACTGGGAGGGAAGCATGGTTTCTGCTAGCATCTGGGCCTTCTTTGCTAGTCCAGACAGGAGAATGGTGACAAGCAGAGGTAAATCAATTCTGTGAAATTTGGGCTGAATTATAAAAATCTAGCAGCTGTATGTATCACTCTATAGTTAATGAGAGGTTTGGAAAAGGCTTTTACATGAATGTAAGGGTGATTATTTTTCCTTTTGACTTGTAAATAAGCTTGTGTGTTGTTCTTACAGCACAGCTATTCCTGCTTCTTATTTGTTACATCTCATTATAGCTTGTACTTTATTTTACATTTCTTGAACTTTTAACTTTTTCAAGAACGTAATTAATGTGCTTCTAGTAAGTATTTGTTTATCATTATTGACACATTTCAAAGTAAGCTCATTTCTTCTCATTGCATCTAAGACTAATTCATGGTTTTTTTTTTTTACTGGAAAGAGAACATTAGGTTCAATTCCTAAAGGATGTAACCTAGATACTGAGGGCACGCATTTATCTGGTCATGCAAAACTGGAATCCTAAATATAAATACTCATCTGTTAGTTATTTGCATGTTCAAAAGATGGTGGTTTCATCCAGCACAAAGTTCTTTTTTTGTTTGTATTTTGTTTGTGTATTTTATTTTTTCTTTCCCTACTTGCATTGGGGAAGAGCTCTGTGATGCTGAGTTACCATGGACTGGAAAAAGAATAAAATAATCCACACTTCACTTTTTTTGTCAGCAAAAATTGTAACAACTGGAAAAAGTTAAATAAAGTTAAATCAATTGCATACTGAATTTATATACTGATTATATTACTGATTTATACAGGTCAGTGGGGTTTTTTTTTGGCTTGAAGAGTACATGTTCTTGTGAGTTTCTCTTTCTTACATCACAATTCCATTGATCTAGGGGGCTAGGAAAACCACAGCACCAGGACTTTAAAAGGTCAAGGATTGCCACGTATTAAAGCATTCTTATTTTTTTGAGGCTCAGTTTTTCTAAGAGAAAATTATTTCTGGACAGCTATTTCAGAAGTATGTAGACTGTGACATAAAGCACCAATTTATTTAACTTGTAGATATCTTGAAAGCTAAATTGTTGCTTGAGATGCCTATTCTGACAAAGCTCAGACTCATAGTCTAGACAGAAGTTGAAAGAATGGTCTTTTGACCTTGATGTGCTGGAGTCCTAAGAATTGGTTAGATGCCTTGTGAAATTGATTGTAAAGCTTATTTAGGATATACATTTGTTCTTGTATCAAAACATCTAAGCCTGTCCTGGTGTGATGCAGGTGATACATTTCTGAGAGAGAGTATGAAGACTATCAAAGTATAAATGGGTAACAGTTAAGCCATAGAATAAGAGAACATGGTTACCATGTAAGATAGCTGTGGTGTATGGTACAAGTAATGAAGCACTGAAGCCATAGTAGTTTGATTACTTAAAGGAAACCAGTTAAAAAATTTGCAAGGATTGCTGGTGCCATCTTGCTTTGTGAAAGCAATCAAAGCACAACCACACTACTAAATGAGTGACAGTCAGTTAGTTGTAGACAATGAGAAATAAAAGAGGTCTAAATTGTCTCTGTAGATTATTTACTCAGCTTTTATATAATATGAAAATTATACATTTATAAAAATATTTTGTGGATTTTCTCAGAACACTCTGACCTTCTCCAGTCACGTCTCTCTAAGGATAGGAAGAGAGATCTCTGTTCTGCTGCTATTAGTGATTGCTCTTTTGGTGAGAAGAATTTATTAAAAAGCTTTCAACTCTGTAGTGTGGTGAATAATCAAAATCAAAGTGGGATTTACAAAGTACCTGTTCTGTTGAAGCCAGCAATTACCTTTATTTCAATGTCTTAGCTTCTCAAAGAGGTGACCTTTGTAGCTGAAGAAATAAGACATACATATAAAAGAACAGGCAGCGAGGTATTTATGGAGTTGCATGCATTTTCAAGGTTTAAAATGTTTCTTAAGTCATTATATTTTTCTGTTTCTTTTTTTTCAGTGGACAGTTTAAGTGGGGTTTGTTTTTATATTTAATGAAAGCTAGTGAAATGAAGCATGGTGAAATACATGCTTGCAATAATGAGGTAACAATATCAAGGCACTGTTATGCGTGCTAAAAGAGTACCTTTTGTTATTTATTTAGTATGTCACACATGCTTGAATTTGCCTGGGCTTTCTTGAGTATCATGGTATCAACACATTTAGATGTCAGTGAAAGAACCACTGCAAGGTGACACCTGCACTCTCCACATCTCAGAACTTGAGCTGCCCTTTCCTGAAATACAGCTAGGGCAGGGTAGATATTCCACTACTAAGTCTTGCACATGCAGAAAAAATGATTTCACTTCCACAACCTTTCTTCTCCCACAATACAAAATGGCAACTACTCTTGTCATCCAGAATAGTAACACAGTAGTGCTAATACTTACTTTTATTCTTCCCACCTATGTGAGGCTCCAGTCTTGGTTCTTTTTTTGCTGTCCATTGAAGTAGCTCTTTGTCTCTATCAGCCAGGTACCAGAGTTCACATAACTCCCTCCAGCCCTTTTATTGCTGCAAGCTTCCATCTTTTGACTTTCTTTATACCTTTGCCTACACTGTACTGGTCAACTGACAATGTGGAAAGGAAGGGTTTTTCCATTTCTGTTACTATGTTGTGGAGTTTCAGATCTTATCCTTTTACTTAAGGCTCTGTGAAAATCTGTGTTTGCCCACATCTCCAGCCTAATTACTCATAGTTCTATCTTTATTCTGTTTTTTCACACTTACCAGTAAAAATGGTCTGTGTCTTTCTTGTATTGTTGTATGTTTAGTGACCATAATTTCAGGGTGAGTTTCATAAGTCATTGCACTTTTGTCATGGAAATTCCTTCTTTATGCTTATCACTTCCATAAAGCCAACAAGATGAGTCTCCATAAATGAAACTCTCATCTCTATTTGAATCTCTGTGTGCTTGCTTGACAACAGAAACCAGATGATCTTATTCAGTTTGTCCTCCCTTCTCTTTCTTCCTTGCACTAGCTATATCCCTTTGAAAAGCTGTCAGTGATGTCTTTGAGGCAGTGCTTGTGGTACTTGTGAAAACTGTAACATAACTGGCAAGTAAGATTTTGTATTATGTGCATTAGAGTGTTTATTTTAAAACAAAATAATGTGGAGAAAGAAAGCAGCTGAGTTTGTTGTGTAACTAAGGCAATAGAGATTCTTGGGGAATACTGAATCTGACATCAAAATGTCAAAAAAGTGAGGCCTACTTTGTTAGAAACACTGAGAAACATTGATCCAGCTTGAAACATTCTACAATCATATCAAAAGCAGAAACCAAGGTAGGATTTATAGCAAGTAATAGACTGTGACAAACTGCCTATATCTGTCAAATTTAGAAGAAACCAGGTAGAAGGCAATTCTGGCAGAAGGAGATCGTGACCACCTACCCAATTTATAACCCAGACCCAAAGGAAAAGGGCAGAGAAAGACGTAAGGGGCATTGTGCTAATTTACATGCTAGGTGAAGAAATTTTGACAAATCATTTAGTGTAGTATTAATGCTCATCACAGAAACACAGAATCTTAAGAACTGGAAGGGACCTCGAAAGATCACCTAGTCCAACCCCCCTGCCTATGTATCAATGTATTGACTATGTAGAAATTGTGTGTATAAATAATAATAGTTTTGGGACAACAATGTACTGTCTTGGGAGAGGCATCAGTGTATGCACACACATGTAATGAAAGAAAATACCTCCATTCTGCATGTGAGTTGATGTCTGCACACTGGCTGATGAAGCCCTGTTTTTTGGCACAAAAAATCTCTATGACACTGTTTGCATAACAGCCTTACGGTTGTTTTCTAGGTAAGAAAGGCCTTGCTTATGTGTTTATGTTTTTTTCATTAGCTACCTCATTTGGTAGTAATTTTGATTTCTGAATGTCATGGATTCAATGAGAGGTTTCCCAGATCTCTTGTTGTTCATTCATTAGACTCAGCCCTGAGAGGTAGTCTGGTATGAGAATTGAAGATGGTTTAGTGGAAATTCAGAGACGTTAGTGGTATGCCTTAAAAAAACAATTAAATACTCTGAAACTGAAACTGAAATAACACAATATCATATTCCACCTGTGAAAGTTTGTGTTGTTTCTATGACTAGGTACAGATTAGAGGCTATGTGATAACTCCCTGTGTGCATTTAGTGGAAAGAGGTGATACTGAGCTGATGAGATCTGCTTATAGTTTTTCATTTCATTAAGCTTTGATTCACATGCATAGAAATATTTATAGACTTCTGCTTGACCCTATTTGTGGATGGCTAGGAGAAGGAAGGAAACTCTGCTTATTCCCTTTCTCCCCCTCCTTTTCTTGACCACAGAGCCACACATTACTCTCTAGCATTTTTACTGCAGAAGAGAAGCAGTCCTCTCCTCTCTTCTGAAGATTTTTGGCCAATTGAGATGCTTCAGAGAGTACTCCAGCTACTTGCAACTGACCGGCCTGTAGTTTCCTGGGTCATCCTTCCTGCCATTTTTGAAGACTGGAGTGTCATTGGCCTTTCTCCAGTCCTCAGGCACCTCACCTGTCCTCCATGATTGTTCAAAAGTGATGGAGAGCAGCTTATCAATAGCATCAGCCAACTCCCTCAGCACTCGTGCATCCCATCAGGTCCCATAGGTTTGTGAGTGTCTATCTTGCCTAGTAGATCCCTAACCCAATTCTCCTTAACCAAGGACAGGTCTTCCTTTCTCCAGATTTCCTCTTTCCTGCAGGAACTGGGCTTGATGAGGGCTGTTCTTAGAAGTAAATACTGAAGCAAAGGCGGCATTCAGTAGCTCTGCCGTCTCTATATCCTCTGTCACCAGGGTAGACAGAGCAATAAGCAACTGTGGTCATAGGTCTCATGCTTATTAGCAAATGTAACAACAGCAGGATTGCTGGTATGATGAATATTGTCTTATTGTCTATGTATTTTACAGTAGTAGCAGTGGCTCATGTTAAAAATGAAGTACTGATGGCATGAGTTCTGTGTACAACTTAAATACTTTGTGGTGGAGGTTCTTGTACTGTGTCTTCTTAGCAGGCAAACAAATGGAGGCAGAGATTAAGAAATATTTCTGGAACTTCAAGATGGGATTTTTTTTTGTCCCACAAAACCAATGTTCACAAGGTCATGACAAGAATCTCTAACACAGTTAGGAACTTAAGTCTTATGTATATGGTTGTATGAAAGACAGTTTTTATTTTTATGATATTCTTTTTTTATCATCTTTATAGTGTTGTTGTGTTCATAGCAGAAAGTTGTGTAATGGGAATTGAATAAAATGTGTTTCACTTTTTCAGTTGATGCTCACTGTTCATTTGGAATTACATTTCTTAGTTCTTCCTCTACTTTCAGCGTTGTTTCCTCTACTAAAAATGTAACCAATTGTACAGTAAGATTATACATTTTAGAGTAGTTGAATTACTAAAAAAGTAAGAGGAAAAATTTTGCAAAACAATTTTCCCAGGAAGGAATAATGTTGTGGACCTGCATTAAAACCCCCCAGAAAAACCAGTCGTAAAACCCCCAAAGCAACAAAACTTTTCCATATTAATCAAGTATGAAATACAAAGATTTGGGTTAGAGGAACATGAAATAAATTGTTTGCATAAAGTAATTGCTAATGGTACTGTATTATTAACACATGAATTCTGTGCTGTTGCTGCTCAAAGATCACATAAAACAGAGAAGAAAAGCAACATAAAGCAATTACAGATTTTTTTGCCTAATACCTGACTGCAGTATCAAAATCATGACTTAAAATGTGACATTCTTAAGCAATTCAAAATCATTGATTTGGAGTTCATTTCAGGTATATGTTAAACCGTATTTAGAAAGTCATTCCCATTTAACTGCTTTTGCATGTTACAGTTTGTTACCTAAGGAAAAAAATGTGTAAGAGATCTTGCTGATGATCTAAAGAATGTGAGTAAGATAGCTGGCAGATGGCTTACAGATATTATTCTAAACTATCTTATACTGGCAAATAACAACGGTGGATATAATTAGCACTCTGCAGATGGTATGCAAAATGATCTACATTTAACAGACTTTATTTTAGGGAGTCAATTTTGAAAACATGGCTTGTAGTGACGCTCAGGATAGACCCAGACGTATCTGAAAATGTATTCCCCATCTGATTCTGTGTGAGAACAACCCTGTGGCTTTGGAGCCCTGGTCCGTATGTAAGGTGCTGTGACAATATAAGTGAGAATGACACATAGGTAGATCGTATTATACTAATATAAAGTTTGCAGGCTTGTAAAGGGAGTAGTTTGAGACAAGGCACAGTGGAGTCATTCTGCTTTTATTCCTCTGAATTTAGTGAATTATTAAATATTTTAAAGAATGCAATACTTTTACAGTCCAAATGTTCCTTCTAGCACAAATGACTGTACTTGCACTTTCATAGTGCACCTAATGCTGATCTCTGCTGGTATTTTTTCACTCACGTGTTGGCAAAGGCAGCTGGCAAAGACTAGACTTCAGTGACCTCTTAATGTTGCTGTAACTATTTATTTGTTTTCTTGCACTAATTAGGACCTTTCATCTCTAATCAGTTTTCATTGTGTTTGGAACTCTAGAAACACAAAAACCTAATGTCTTGCTTTAAGGAATTTTCCATTTAGTATAGGTTAGAGGTTTCAGATTACCATATGCAGCTACTGTGACTCTTTAAGGAAACAGGAAGTTGATATTTTGTAATGTTGGTTATATTGCTGTTGAGGAGATGTCTTGGTTTAGGCCCATCAGGGGACAAAAGACCACAGTTACCCTCAGGTTTCAAACAGCTGACAATTGCCAAAGGGCAGGAAGGGCTTAATTGCTGCTTATGGTCCAGGACAAAACAGACCAGGCTGCTTGACTTGGGGAAGAAAACAGAAAATAATTTAATCCAACACCAACTACAACATAACCATAAAAACTCAAAACATAACCAACACAAAACAATACAGAGTGGTATAATGATAAAGAGTACAACTAGCCCTTTAAGATCACCTTCTCCCCACCCCTCCCCTCTTCCCAGGCTCAGAGTCCTGATCCTAGTGTCTTTACCTCCTCCCCCTATAAATGGCTCAGGGGGGCAGGGAATAGGGGTTACAGTCAGTCTATTCCTGATGGCTTCTGCTGTTTGTCCCTCCTCAGGGCAGGTGGGCTCCACACCAGTCCTCCCTGCAAGTCCGTGGGTTACCTCACACATATGGCAGCCCTGCACAGGCTGCTCCAATGTGCATTTATCCCAAAGGCTGCAACTCCTTTCTGCCTCTCATGTGGATCTGCTCTGCAGCTCACAGGATCTCTAGCACGGCCTGCACCATGGCCGCCTCCTCACACATTCTCTTGTCTGTCCGGGCGCACTCACCCAGATCTGCTGGTGGCTGTCAGTCCTGCCATTGCCCTCCATGGGTTGCAGGGTACAGCCTGCGTTCTCACCATGGCTTGCAGAGGGGTCTCTGGTCTGATGCTCCTCATTCATTCCTTCCTTCTTCTCTGACTGTAGGGTCCACGTAGTCGCCTCCATCTTGTACCACTCCTACACCTCCTTCCAAACTCTTCAAATTCCCATCCCTAAATAGTGATTGCAGAGGCGCCAGATTGGCCCAGCTGGGCTGGAGATGGGTCTGAACCCAAGAGCCAGAGGAGAGTCCAAAAACTCTTTACTCGATCTTCACTGCAACCCACTCCCCTGTTACCAAGCAAAAGCAGCTCCTTGCTAAACCATGACAGAGGAATATACAGTTTAGAGGGAAGATGGCATAAGAAACAGTGGGAAGACAAGAGGAAAGATATTAATTCCAAAACCAACAACAAATAAATCATAGAATAATTTCTTCTAGAAACCTCACACTGCCAAGCCCACCGCTAAACCAAATCTGTCAGCCTCTCGCTGATGAGTATCCACCACCTCTCTGATGGCAGAAGAGATCATAAGCCAAATAGGGACCGGAAATAAACTTTCAATAGGTAATGAAGGGTTTTGGAGAAGAGATCATGTAATCCCTTACAAGTGAAGGAGGAAAATTAGCTTATCACTTTTGCGGTAGAGGAAGGAGTTCAAGGACGGATACAAAGTGAAAAACTGGTGTAGTTGAAGTAATTGTCAGGAATATGATCCATCCTGCAGTGTTTGGGATGGCTATGAACGGGTACAGGCTTCATTTCTCAAAACCAGAATAAACTATATTATACTAAGCAAGATGGAAGTGAGAATGTGAAAGTGAATTTTTAGTAGCATGGCAGAGACAGACAGGAAAGATTATAACTCAAAAATGATACTCAAGATAGCTCTGCAGAATTTACATCCATGCTCAGAATGGAAGATGAGACAGGGTTTTATCATCCTGAGCAACAAGCAAAATGATGAGTTATAATGATCAAAATATGAGTAAGGGCCTTTGGAAAGGAGAGATGGGAAGCTATTTTTAGGTTTTCTTGCACCTCACTTCATGGCTAAGAATCAACTGAGAATTTGGCCAAGATATGAATTTACCTGGGAGACAAATACAAAGTGTACAGCTTGAGGTGATGGCAAGGTAAAGATATCTGCATTTCTGGGTTGTTCTGTAAAACTGTCTCCTTAAAAAAACAAGGGCAGTTAGATGGATGTCCTCAGGGATAATATGAGAGGAAAGGGAAAATAAAATAATAGAAACCAGAAAAGCTGATACTATATCAAAGCCCATGAAAATGGAGTTCTCATTAGAAAAAATCAAAATTGTGAAGTAGCAATCAGACAGTGGTTAGTGCTGAATGGAGCATGTGGGCAAGATCAGCATCTAAGTATGAAGGGATTACAAATGAATCGTAGAAAAGAGATTCTTGACAGTGTTATCAACAGTCTATTTAAGGATCTCAGAAGTGAAAAGTCAAAGAAGAATGTAACAAAAGGAAAGATGCAATGAAGTAATGGGTATGAAAACAGCAAACATGCTTCTAATTCAAGGGGAAAAGCCACAAGGAGAGAGAGATTACGAAGGGTAACCTTAGAAAGCACCAAGACTGGATCACTGAAACATATGAAGGGATTAAAAGAAAATGCTAAATTCTGCATCTGTTGGAGGAAGGGGAGGAAAAGAGGAAAGGAAGCAAATAAGAAAGAGAGAGAGAGAGAGAGAGATGATAATGTATCATGTCAGTGCTTCCTTGAAGTCACTTAGCTTCTGTGCCGAAACAAGAGTGGAAGTGAGAAGGTGCATCAGTCTCAGGAGCCAGGGGTGGTGGGAAATTTGCCAGGATCATAGAAATACAGAACAGAATCCCAAAGTGATTCCTTACACTGAATGCCTTGGAAGAGATCAAAATGTCTTGTTTTATTAGAATATGAACTAGAAGGAAATCTTTGAAAATAGAGAAGACTTCAGTTGATACACATAAAAAAAGGTTTGTAAACAAAACTGCCCTTTTCTGATCTGTTCTTGCAGGGCAGTAGCCTCCATTCTGGGAGAGGTGTGGGTGCAGGTTGGAATGGTATGATGGAGCAGAGAGAAAATCAACACTGTTCAGAAGAGTAGAAGGAAGAGGAAGATTTAAGCAGCAGACAGCGGTAAAGAGGTTGGACTGGCGTGCTATGGTATGTGTATGTGATCTGAAGTGAGAGCAGGTGGCTCTGTAAGGAAGAAATGCTTCATAGGAACCTTGCTACATGTTCAGGTAGTAAGAGCAGTGTTGACTAAAGCTAAAACCTTTGTAAAATGTTAGCCATCTGTTGTCAAATACTTGTATGTGCTGCTGACCTTGTAAGCCTGCAACCATGTTTCCACATTGTTGTTTTTCTCCATACTAGCCTTATTTTCTGTAATCTGTATCTATCTCATCAGGAAAGACAAGTAGCCATGGGATTAATTTCGTCAGTAATAAAGTTTATTTTTGAAACAGAGCTAGACCAAGGTGGATATGTGGCTCTGTTCAACTTGTGCTTACAGAGGCATTCAGTGCCTGGGCATTATCGGTGTCAAAACACAGAATCACCTAACAGAAGAGCTGACCAAATAACAGGTCACCCAGTTTAGGAGACTAGGAGGACCTTATGAAGAGCTACTTGGAAGAACTATGTTGGGACAGCAAATGTCTGGAAGAGAGTGATAGTTCTTTAGGAAACAGCATATTGGATTCAAATTACAGCAGTCTGTTTTCAACAGCAGATTCAAAAACCAGATTGATCACCTCCATCCAGCCCAGCATACAGTCCAAGCACTGTATTTTAATACTACTTTGTAGCTACAGCTGTAGCCACGCCCAAGGCGAGGTCAGCTGGATTTTTGCTTACTGAGAGTAAANTGTCTATTGTACACACATTTTCTGCTGTTATTCCTAGTAGGGATGAAAACACCTCAGTTGACTTTGGCATTTAGTACTGCTTTCAGAGAACTGTCATAACAGCATACCCAGAGAGAAATCTTCTCTCACTTCTTTTATACTCAGGTCTTCTGTAATACATTCTGCCATTCCTGCCAACAAATATCAGCACCTCACCAGCCCAATGGTGCCTGTTGCTTAGCCTCTCCTTGAATTCAGATGGGCAGTTTTGATTATCTGTGGTTTGGCTCCAGGACCACATTTAACTTTTTTCTCTGTCTTGTCAGTGAAGTGGGGAAACTGAAAAGATGAGATTGACTGGTACAAGCTTTCTTAACCTTAGTTTTCTCAGGGGAAGAGAAGTGCAACTACTGAGGGGCTCATATATGAAACCACTTTTAAACTTCAAAATAGATTATTTTTGTATACCTGGGCATCTTCCTTACCACTTAGCTACCTGAAGGATGTACCACTTGCACCTGCAAGTCTCAAAGCTCCATCCTTGACAGCAACAGCAGCAGCAGCAGCATTACCTTCTGATCTTAGATTTCTTCTCAATGTGGAGTGGTAGCAGCAGATGATGTAGGCAATGTTGGGTGGTGTTTGCACTGTATCTGTTGAGAGCCTTGGACCGGCTTGATTTTGCATGGATGGCCCTAACAATATTTCAGCACTTCACATTGATTTTTGAAAGGCTCACACCTGTACCATACAAAAAAATATTTCAGAAAGTCTAGGCTCTCAATGCTGGCAAATTCACATTCTGGGCATAGGGTTTGTCTGTATGTGGGCTTTAAGGTTTGCTTTCTGCTTCTCTGTAGAAAAGCATAATATATGAAAATGAGTAAGAATTGCTTAAGATGAAATGCAGAAGGAAATCTTAAAGCTATTTACTTTCCTTTCATCAGTCCTGACTCTCATCTGTATCACTCCATAGTTAATGGAAAATAATGCCTTTGACTTCAGTGGAGCCTTTCCTGATCTGAATGTCTGAGTGAAGGAAGTCTCATGTGCCTAAACCATATTAAGTACCTGAAAGCCTCGAGATTTCTTTTTCATTACTACATCTGTCAATCTTCATGGTTTCTTCTTTTTAGTGTCAAAAGTCTCTCCATGTAACCCTTTTGTGTTCTGGTGTCATGACACAAATGTTTAGGTTTCATTATTTTGTTGTGTTTTACTTCATGATTTCTTAGTGCATGGTTATCATTCCCAAGAACCCCAGTTAGAATTTAAACTCCAAAGAATGAAAGCACAAATTTGGGGACAGTCCTTAAACAGAAAAAGGGAGAAAATTCTTCCCAAATGTCAGAAGAGACAAGTCAAGAGATACATGAATAAAATTACAGTTGCCACAAGCCAGACTGAGGAAGACCTCAGAAGAAATAATAGAAAATGACAAAAGATCCTTCAGCCTTAGAAAAAAGAAGCAATGACTAAAGAAGAATGTGCTGTACAATGCAGGAGAGATGAACATAATCCAAGAATAGCTGAGTTGAACTGAATGGTTTTTGCTGTGATTTAACAGGCCTAGGATGTTGACCATGAGAGCAAAGGCATGTCTAGCAGCCATGAGGTTATGGAAATAGAAATTACCACTTTCTGGATGTGAACCCAAAGAGCTTAATCCTTTCAAATCAGAAAACTAATTTCCATCCCACAATGCTGAAAGAGCTGGCACATCAAATTGCAGGACTGCTGGTGAATATTTTTAATAAACCTCAGGGGAGAATGGATATGACTACAGAATAGCAAATTCAGTACCTTTATTTCAGAAACAAGAGGAAAAGTGATGTGGGAAAGGACAGGTCATTAATCTCACCTCAGCTGTGTGCATGGCTTAGAACAAAGTTTGAAGGAAGGACTAATTAAGACACATGAGAAAATGAACAGTGGGATAAAAAGCAAGCCAGCTTTGCCACAAGCAAGCTAAAGAAAATTCAGGCACCTGCTTTTATTTTATCATGAAGAAAAGTGCTCAAAAATTTGAATGAGTGCTTCTAAGCATTTACATTTTGGAGAAGATTCTCAATTATCTCTCCTTAGTCTCAGTCTTTGCAGTGATTGTGCTCAAGATTTCCTTCCTGACTTCCCAAAAGTTCCCTGCTGAATAAACTGATCTTCAGTAGTCATGTAAAACATAGCTGTGGGCTCCTCCTACATACTAGACACCAAAAGCTAGATGCAAAACTGGGGCTCGCGATGATGTTAGAATATTTCAAATGATTGTTTTTGCAGTATTTTATTTTTAATCTTAACAATTGTTTGGAGTGTCTGCAGTTAAGTGTCCTCATTTTGAAGTACGGATAGTGTGTACTGAAGCAGACAGAGCATTAAAAAGAAATTTGAGTGAGGCTGCATTCCACCTCAAAACAAACCCATAACATTCAGCATATTTCAAAGACTTTTTAAGAGCAGCCTCCAATCTATGTTGTTATGAACAATCATTTGGTCAAGTAAGCAAAGAGAAGAGACCATTTTTCTGTGAATGTTATGCAATTTAATTGTAGTTTCTTAGAATTACTTCAAATATGTTCACGCTAGGACTATTTTTATGATTCCTGTATAGCGTAGAGAGAGGTCAGGTTGTGTTAGGTTAAATGCTGTCTCTACCTGCTGAACTTTCCAGTTCAGCTCAGGTATATCTACAGTACATGCTAATTTACATTATAGACACATTCAGTGCTGCTTTGGCAGCATTGGCTGAAGCGTGGGTGATTGCACTGGATATTATGCTGAATTATATGAGACTTTTCTGTTTCTTTAAGCTGCTAAGTCTATATGCAGCAGTAACCGTTTATACTGATAGAGATATGTAAAGTAAAAAAACTAAGTGCTTCTTGAAAACTGCTGTAATCAGCAATATATGCTTAAAATGTGTTTCCTTCAAATGTTAGTTTATACTTTTTGCTCTCTTTATATATGATCATTATACATTTTGAGCTGCTTACGATATTGCTTCATCAGAGAACTTTAATTGTGAGATCCTCATAGCCAAGAAAGTTTTTGATTCTAAAGATGTTTCTGATTACTTACAAGTTGCCTTACAGACCACCAAGAAACGGGAAGTGTGTTGCTACTTGTAGATAGGGGAGATAGCAGAGGTGACCTCTATCTTCTGTCTACCTCATGAAGCTGCAAGACTTCCTGAAAGGCTTTGAGAGTGATTTGCATGTGATACTCATATACTGGAGGCAGACTTGGCTTTTACATCTAACTCTTCCTCTCTGGAGATGACTTATGTCAGGAAATGCTAATCACCAAGGAACAGGATGAGCCCAAAGGCCGTGCTAGGCCAAAGAACTATGTGTTTGTTATTCAAAAAAGCTTACAATAAGGGAGAGAGGAACGTGTATAAAACACTAGCCTGTTCTTGGCAGAAGGCTACAGATGTAGCAATTAAGTGGTAATTTAAGCTTCCCAACCATGGTAGAATCTAGTAACTGTCAAGAAAATTGTGATCTACTTGGATCTCAGCCCATGCAACTGCATGCAGTGAGGTGACTTTTCTTTTTCTGAATATCAGTCAATTGGCAGCAAATGTCTTCATTTTATATTGTCCTTATAGTCTGCTGAAATGTATTTCTGCAGTTCCTAAACTCAAATTTCAAGTACTGTTTGTCTTGCTGAGGAAATATGTATTTCTTGTTTTCAAATGCTCGTGGCAAAGAAATAATTCCCCAAATTATAGATTTAATTGTCTTTTGATACTTGATATCTTCTAAAACAAACCAAGAGCTGCGTAAAAACTTGTGAGACAATTCTCGTGAACTCTGGAGATGTTAAAATATGAACCAAATCTTGCCTTGAGCTCAATTTTGATGAGATTTTTAAGAAAAATAGTATAGTAGCTAATGGTCTCTGTCATCATATCCAATATTTAGGATGATTGACAGCAAAATTTAAAACACATCAGGCAGCTTGCATACTGGTAATCTGGATATTGTCAGGTGACTTCTAAAGTCATTATGACTTTACAGCTATTACTGATTTCAGCAACATGTAAGAACCAATAGGTAAAATATTTAAGGTGGAAAAAGGGATGAGGATACAGTATTACTTTTTGTGATAGGTTGACCTTGGCTAGCAGCTCTGCACCCACTTCACCCTTCCTCTCACCACTGCAGGTTGTGTGGGGTAACAGGATGATCAAAAGTGAGAAAACTCATTGGTCAACATAAAGACAATGTAATAGGGGAAAGAAAGAGAGAACATCACCTGAAGCCATGCAAGGGAAAGCACTCAACATCTACTGAGAATCTATTGTCAAGGACAACCTTAAGAAGCAGATATTTATGTAGTAACCATCTCTAACTTTTTTGTTTCTTCCAGAATTCATCTGTTGTGCCAGAGAAACACATAGTAGGTTTCTAAACCTAGTGCTAACTAAAACACCCTTGTATGCTTTGTTTTTAGCTTGTGACTTGTTTTCCTCTGTTCGTCTTTACTTTGTGGATCTTTGTAACTTACTTTAGAGAGGATTTCAGAAATGCCCATTTTGAACACTTAGTCCCCCTCAACAAATCCTGCTCTCATTCACTTCATGATGAATTTACTTTTAATTACCACTTCACTTTGAAACGTTAACTCTCCTTCTGCTTTTCTGAGAGATAGCTGAAAGAAAGTTTGAAGCCTTTCATTTGAATAATTTCAAACCTCTATGAAACCCTGTTATAA
This sequence comes from Urocolius indicus, assembly GCA_013401255.1. Taxonomy (NCBI): domain Eukaryota; kingdom Metazoa; phylum Chordata; class Aves; order Coliiformes; family Coliidae; genus Urocolius; species Urocolius indicus. The sequence goes on along the minus strand of WBNH01011337.1, from coordinate 246,800 downwards.
GCTATGTTTATATATATCACACAAACACATGTATTTAATGTTCTTACTAAATTACTGATTTCTCTTCAGACCTGTCTGTTGACTTAGTGGTGCAGTTTCACTTACAATACTTGGCATAATGTGGCTCATGATAAGAAGTTTGTGAAAGATAATGCACCCAAACAAACATTTATTTGAACTGTTTCCAGTGGATATATGAAAGAAATGGTATAGATTCAGTTCAGGCTATGAGCAAACGTGACTAAAATTGGTGAGGTTAGAACTAGGATTAATATTTCTAACTAATGATAAAATATTTTATTTAAAAAGGAAGGATTATACTGTGGCTTATCGAATTTAAGCTATAAGGGAAATAGAAGGATGAAACTCAAGGATGATATCAGTTGTAACTGATATCCAGCTGTATCTGGGTATCAGGGCTGTACCTGTGCGTACACTTACTGCACATTAATTCCTTGGGTGGTCCAGAATCTCACTGATGTATCTACCTAGGTGTAACAATTAGTTAGTTTGAACTGAATTGAGACAAGGTGATTTCTGAATCCTAACCACCTTCTCAACTATGTGTTTGAGTACTGATTATAACAGCATTCCAGGCAGGAATTTCAGAAAGTCCTGGAGGTTCTCTTAGGCAGCTCCTGCTGTGTCTAGTTCAATTTATGTCTCTCACAGTGCTGATGTTAATCAACATCAGAGCTGAGTGGAGAACCTGAATTTTTTTTCTAGTAATGGTAATTAGTCTTTGAATGCAAAACATCTTCAAAATGTAGGTGATGTATAGCTGGCAAAACTGTGACAAGGAGGCCTGTTCATTACTGGAGTCATTCTGCAAACAACACCAAAAAGACATTAGAAAGACGTTCAATAAAGAAATAAAGAAATAAAGAAAGGGAAAAGTGGATGGTAGAGCCAAATGAGTACAAATCTACAACAGACCCCTGCATTTACCAAACCAATCAAAGAAGTTTAACTAAATTCTTTCATATGCTGTATTGCTGGCTTTGTGGGTAACAATATAGAGAATGTTTGCTTATTCATAGACATTCTTTTGATTGAGTTACGGTTAATGACACCTGAGGGAGAGGTCTTTATTACTGGAGTAAAAATGTTAATCAGGAAGTAGCAACTGAGGAAAATTGGAGAGGAAGTGTCGAATTGCACTAAAAATGGCATATCCTGTTGTGAAATGGCTGGTACCTCAGACACAAATCTGCAACTGTTATTAGTTATTAGTGATATGTTATTAGTGATATGAACTGAATTTCATCAGAAAAATAGGAGTGATAATTAGGAACTAGTTAACGAATATTTCAGTAAATGTCTACAAATTGATGATCTAATTAATTACCAAGATACTGACCATGAGAAATGCTCATGTTAAAGAAGAATGATGTGGTTAGACAACAAATGAAAGCAAGTATCTTGTTTCTCTGGCCACTGGACAGATATTAGCCATTCTAAATCAATTTGATTTCACTTGCTTCACTTCCTGTTTATGTAATTGAAGGAGTTCAGTTAAACATGACTAACTTTGTGAGCTCATTGTTAATACACTGGCACTCTAAGGGACAGCAGGGGCCTAAAAGAATATAAATAAAAAACTGAGTCACACTCCCTCAGCCCAGTGTTTCATAGGCTTACACAGTATTATTTGCATAGGCTCACGTGCTTTATTGAGCCTGCATTAAATGGATGCTGACTGGAGACCCATTTCCTACAGGAGGAAGAAGTGAAGGAGAAGGTCGGAATGTTCTTTGAATGGCAGCTGTTAAAAGGAAAATATTTTATACCTAAATAATTTACAAAGAGCCTTCCTGGGTCATTGATATTGTTTTTCAGGAAATTTTCAAAATTGTGACAAATTTCCTTACAGTGAAAGAAAACATTTACAACATTTACATAGAATAAAAGAAGTTATTCTTGGTAGTTCTTGGAATATCAATATGGAATCAGTCCTGGATTAAAGTAGTGCTAAACAGTATACCTTTATAGAAATGTCTGATACTAGTAAATCTAAAGCACTGATAATTTAAGGGCAATATAATTAAACTTTGATAAGACATTGCAATACTACTACACAACTTTCTCATTAGGAATAAAAATGACACAAAATCAAATTGTTATACAACATATGGATGAAAAATAACTAAATGGTGCATCTCAAACACAAACTGTAAATAGAAAAACATGACTCTGAAATCTTCCCTATTTCTTTATCTCTTTCTAGAATTGTCTTAACAAGAATGCATGTAGCGTTAGTGAAGTTTGAAGTGATTGAAGTCTTGGGAATATGGCAGTTACTGGAAGAGAGAAGACAGCTGATACAAAATAAAGTGAATTGGTTTTGTGTACAGGAAAGGACAAAGAAAACTGTCTTGTAGTGTGAAATTCTTCCTGTGGAGGTAACGACATTAAAGATGGAGAATTCTCTCATGATAAGTCTGTTGGAAAAGTCTTGAAACTCCTTTGAGTTATCACCCAGGTGTGAAATAAGTATAATGTTATGACCATAAGATTTTGGCTGTATGCATGAGGAATTATCAGTCATTTGGGTTACAGAAGGCACTTCATCTGTACATTTGTTACTTGTTGTCACTAATGGACTAGAGTGCAAATGAATAGTGACCCAGACAAGACCAGATCTGAAAGTTGCTGAGCTGGCTTACTGAATTTGTCTGTGCCACCATGGTGCCATTAGAAGGTTTCTACACTGTTGTCCTCTGAGAGACATAGACGCAGGATACAACACAAAACATACAAATAAAGAGTCCATACTATATGGCTGTTTAGTCAGGCAGGTATGAAAATAAAGTCAGGAGGCTGGGAGTTGAAAATTACAAATTCAGAGGTAAACATAAAGATAATTAACTTTTCCATAATCATGACAAGCACAGTGGTAGTGTTCAGGGACTTTAAAAATGAAGAATGGTTTTCCTCCTGGGATGAAATATGTTAGTCAAAGCAGAAACATTTCCATAGAGTCCCAAGACTTACCTTATGCATGAAGCCAGTAACAGGTCACAGCAGTCCCTCCTGCCATCATGATCTGATTTAGCAACCTCATCACCATAGTGTTGTTTTGACTGATATAACAATGGAGCTGGGATCAAATGCACCTTTATGGGTCTCCCAGTAAGCAAAATAAGCTGATGCATACCAGAAAACATTCAAAATGCATTTCATGCGAAAAAAGAAAGCTTCTGCCTCTTGATTAGCTTCCGAAATTTCATCAGTGGCAAATTACCAAAATGTAAAAGTACAGCAAGAACTTGCATAATTTACGTTCTTTGAATGGTTTCAGTTTAGAAGGTTAATATACAATACACGGAGACCCCATGGGCATAGCATCCTATCACAGAACATTACCAAATGCCAGATATGACAGCCCAAGAGATGATCAAGAATTTATCATCCTTTCATTAAATAATCAGAATAAAATCAAAGACTAAAAAGGGAGAAAATCAGCAGCTATAATGGCAGCAAGATTAAAAGTAGCTTTTTCAGAAGAATTATTGTTAAAGTCCTCTAGATTTTAACAGTAAATGGCAAGCTTGTGTGTTTTGTTGAGATGAAAACCCTGAGCTACTTTCTTCAGTGTGATGACCTTTTCACTGTAATTTTTCTTTGAGCAAATTGATAATAGGAAATAAGAGGGAAGATAATCTTGCCCTGATGTGCTCTGCCCATTCACTGTCTGGCTAGATGCTCAAGATTCTGTTTTCAAATGAGAAAAAAAAGCTTTTCTTTCATTTGAAAACTCATTAGCTATTTAACTTTAAATCAAAGGAGATACAGCAACTTCAATGGTTCCAATACTTTGCGTTGTGTGAATAATTACATTTTTTTCCTATGAGAAAATGAAATTGTTACTTGGTTTAATTTGTTGCTTCTTAATTCAAGGAGAAGTTTTCCTTTTTAATCTTTATTGAAAGAAATGAATTTTTCATGTACTCTTTTTTTTCCCCTTTCCCTTCTGTCATTCTCTCCTTCCTTTTTAATATGTTATTAAGAGAGATAGATATAGTTGATCTGCTATGGGCTCAGACATCCAGATATGATACAAAGAAAAGAGTTAAGTATCTTCATCTTTGAATTGTATGGTAACCAAAACAAAACACGAATTTCACCTGATTGCAGACTTTCAATGATGCTTACAGATGAAATAAATACTAAATCACTTAACTGTGGAAATCAGCAAGTATCCATTTTCCATACATTAGAAGGAGTGCACCAATAAATTGGTAGTGCAACTGTGTCTAATGTACAGACAGAGCTCTAGAAATTCTGGCAACAAATCTGGTCTCATAAGAATGTAATTTTTTTATATGTTCTTCTTTTGCTAGGCTTTGATTGTATTTAAAGGAAAATTATATATTCCTCTTTTCTTATGCACAGCAACAGAGCAAGTTGGGAGTAACAGAATGTGCTATTAACTGAACTAATGGAGCATCTATTTCTGCTAAACTTGTGTAACTCTGGAAACACCATGTGCTTCTTGTTTACTTGGAGTCTCTTTCCTAGTCAGTCTCTTTCCTAGCAAGTCAAGTAAGATCCCTTCTCTCCTTAAGCATGTTTCCCTACATCATAGTCTTGAAGTCTCACTTGCAATTGCAGATATGTTGGCACTAAAGCTTGGTGAGTGCTGAAAAGAAATCTGCAAATATTTATTTGCTTAGTAAGCACATTTGCATCTTTTTGGAGATTCTCTTTCCTTATCAAGCTCTTAATAGTATGAGTGTCTTCAAAGCAATGTATTTTGAACAAATATTATAAATTTCTGGAAAGCAAATTTCAAAATCAAATTGGTAAACATTATTGTCATAAAACTCATTCTTAAACAGACTGTTGGACTCACTGAAGTTGGTGTGCTATCCTGTAGATGGAATAGCTTTTGAGTTTTCAACATTGTGTATGAGAGATCAATGAAACTGACAGTTTACACCAATCAAAAAGCTCACATGCTAAGACATATCCATAGAGCTGACTGGGTATCATTATGTGCGATGTGCACAGGTTGTCTTTGGGGAAAAAAGGGACTGAAATGCCAAAATAAATATACTATGCTACAGTTTGAAATAGACACAGAACTGTTTTACCATTCTCATCTATCCGTTTGGAAGCTGCAGTGCCTTCCAATGATTAGTTTATAAATGAACCTTTGTGTAGTGCTCAAAGGATTCCTATTGCTTTGTGTCTTCCAAAATATCTCCAATGTTTCCTTTGCAGTCTTTTTGCTGTCAGCCCTACATACTTGAGAATGTAACAGTAAGAAAATATGCTAATAAGGATGAAAAGGAATAAAGTACAGGTGAGAAGATTACAGGAAAGAAACATTGCTCATTTATAAAGAACTTTGTTTTAAAGAGGAAAGGAAATAGGTTTGTAATTTTTGACTGGTAGGTTTCCAACTTGTTAATACGTACCGTGAAAAGCTGGTAAATTAAGTTAAAGTATTATAAAACTATGAAGTCTACTTTTAAACTGCTCTTCCACTGTTGTTCTTCATTATTTTAAATTTCATCATCAGGAATATACCCCATCAAGACTAGGCATGGGAACAAGGCTAAGTATGGGAAAGAAAATTAGTTTTTTCTTCTAATTCAATGTTAGGGGAAAACAAGAATATTAGTTTTCTGAAGCATTTAATCTTGCACTGCTTTTTAGGCTTAATTTGCTGAGTCCTACTTCGATAAAGTTACGTAAAAAAAAAGTGAAGTGATAAAAATGTGCTGACGCTCAACCTTAGAGAAATTGTATTTCAAGCTTAAACTAAGCAGTTTTTTTCTTTTATATGGATGCAAAATCTAAGATGTTGACAAAGCTCAAAAGAGAACTTAAGGCAGAGGGAGAAGTTGCATTCCTTTGGAAAATAGAATGGTTATCACAGAATTTTTCTTTGGGTGCTTGCCTTTCCTTTGCTTCAGTCCCTGCTATTTAAAGTTTCCATGTGTTGTTAGACAAAAATTCCAGATCAGTTTATTGTCATTGCATACAGCTTTTCCCAAAGTGTTACAATAAGAAAACAAATAACCTGCAATGTTTGCAAGTCATTAAATGTTGCTGTATGTGTATTTAGTGTCTTAAAAAAATGAAGTGAATCGTTTAAATTGTGTATTTAGCAGTATCTGATTAAACATGCAGATATATCACCATAATTAAGCTAGTTCTGCTCTGAACTTGGTATTTATCAGCTCAGATGCTGAGGTAGTTCTAAGCACTAGTTGTACCTGGAGAAAGAAATGGATGAATCTTACAGGAGCTTGACACTTAGGAGGGGCACTTTTTACCAGACTTGTTGAAAACTATCACTCTGGCATTAAGTGTGTGTGAACAACAGCGTGTGCTTCCTTTACAGAACTCTCAAACTAAGAATGTTTCCTTTTTTTTTTTTTCTCCTTTTTTTCCTTCTTTAAATGATGTGTAAAATTTTAGTAAGAGACTTTTTGTCCTGAAGATCATACCTTTGAAGTATACAAGACAGGCAGTGTGGCAGAGAGGAAGAACTGCTATAATGAATTTACAGGAAACAGAAACTCAAAGATGTTAACTTTTTCCAAGATGAGACAGGAGGCTGGAACTGTGTATCAAGGTATGGTCCTTAAGGGCAGGATGTTCGTTCCGAATTTATTTCCTTAAATATTGGAAAGAAAGTGTTTGTGAACTCCAAATTTGACATAGCAGGAATAGTTAGCCCTTTGCAAATCTCCATGGAAACTCACAATATAAGTTGAAATGTAGCTAGCAAAGAATTTTCTGTGTATTAACATCTCCTTAAAAGTGTATTGGGAACTGTGAATAAAGGAAGTATCTTTGCCAAGAACTAAGGATAGAACTTTCATTGTTAGCAAAATGTTTTAACAGCATGACTCCTCTCTTGTAGGGTTAGCAGACTCTAAAGACTGAAAAATAGGACAAATCCAGAAGAAAAGTCACTGTCAGGATAAACCAAAATTGCTTACTGCACCTGTAGGGTAAAACCACAATTGCATGTGCATAATTTATTCTGTATTTTTCTGGATGCCCTGCAGTCAGAAAAAGCAAATCAAGTCTTGACTGATGGACTTTTCAAATGGGTACGGCATCTCCTATATACAACAAAGGTTTTGAGTAATAAGGATTTTCTGGCAAACCTTCTTCAACTTACTTCTGGAGTTCTGAGGCATAAAGGACAGACACAACTTATTCTGGGTGCAATGCCACAGAGTAGAAATTTTATAGTTTTCTTATGTCTAACATTTCCAGGTGGCATCAGGCATTGTGGTCCTTTTTATGCAAACGTAAACACTATTCAGACATTGATGTTATTTCTGGCTGCCCATATGTGGCTTAATTTAAATCATAATTTTTAGATGCTGAAAAATACAGAAGTGGACCTTATCGGTTCTAAACTGAGTGCAGTAATTTAATTTGTTTTGAGTTGATGATACTGCTTTGTGAGCTCTACCAAGACTCAAACATAAGTATAGATTTTATACATCTAAGTTACATTATTTATCTTCATTGTTATGCTATTATCCTTATATTCTGACCATACTGTAATGGCTAATAGAGTTTTCCTTTAATTATTATGTTTTGACTTAATGTTTTGTAGTTCGAGACATGGAGATTTGTTATTTCTTGATATTTATTTTATCTCTATAAGCTTACAGTTATGATTCTTTATTGAAAAACACAAACTGTAAATGCCACTTTGCTTTCTGACATGCTCTTTTATATCTTAAGTTTTGCCTAAGAGTGCTCAGAGGTGTAGCTTTGAATTTCCCGTCAAAGATAGAGTTGATATTTGTACAGTGGTCCTGATTCTAAAATTTTCAGTGTGTTAAGGGCTTATTATTATTGCATTTAAAAGTCTTACATTCAAGTGTTGGGTTTTCTTGAAAGAATGGATTCTTTGTACATGTCAAAGCATGCACAGTGTGTTAATGAACATATAATCACTTTAGGAAGCTTAGAAATCACTCACATTGAAGGAAGCTACTTAAAAACATTTAATGTCCTATATAAATTACCCTGAATTAATGAGATTTTCACTGAAGTAGAACTGACACCCTTACTAATGATAAGTGGAATCACAATCATTAGTCTAACACATTAAATAAGAAATTTGACCATTATAGTTTAAGAATATGGGACAAGCAAGCCTCCTAATAACATGTTCACAAGCAGACGAGCTGTGTAAAATCTTACTAGCTGACTTTCCCCACTGGGACGGTGCCCTAGGTAGTGATGACATTGTGACAGGGCACTATCACACTACACACAGCTAGCACATTGGATAGACTTGAGTTGGGCATCATTTCCCGCAAGCTTAGAAGTGATCTGCTGAGGGAAGCTCCTTTGAATTTTAAGAGTAGACAATAGTCTTTTTGTTTTAGGCACACAGATTGTGCAGTCAGGGAAAAGACACTCTTGAAAAGGGCAAGTTAGAGCAGGAGCTAAATGCAAGCAGTCTGAAATTCTTTGGAAGAACTCATCTCTGTCCATCAACTATATGATGAGCCCAGGGAGTTGGGCAGTTGAAGTGGAGTGGTGAAATACTCTGCTGCAACCCTCGACTAAGGCTAGAATTTCCATTGACACATTGCAGTGAGAGAACAAAATCTTTCAAGCAGCTTTATTAGTCCAAGTAAACTCTTAGGCTGTGTTAAAACAGGAAGCTACCAGGCTTCTAGCTCTGCACAACAAAACACTCAAACTGCTGTGTTCCTGTTATGATCCTCCCAGACTAGGAGTGAGGCAGAACCCGCAAGCCCTGCAGACTGTGCCTGACCCAGCAGGACTTGCAGACTCTCACTTGTTCTGCTGTCAGTTAGGAAATTACAGTTACTCCATGCTTGGCCTTTGTACAGATCAGCTTGAATTTGACCTCTTATATAGGAAAGGTTTATTTAAGAAGTCAGAAAATGTGAAATTTTAAGATGGAAACTGTGATTCTGCATATCTTGGGAATGCCTTTAGGAACAGAGCATTATGAAATGAGAAATAGGGTCAGGAAAAAACAGAATCTTAACTCTTATTAATGGCCAAATCTGTGGGAATTTGCCAGAAAAAGTGCTTTCCAGCCTGTACGTAAACTTTCTTCTGTCATCTCTCACTGGTCTTTTACTCTGGACACCTGTTATTCTATAGTTAGTAATTTCCATCAGAGAAGGCTTCAACAAAAGAAGCTGCTGCTTTACTCCATGCACTTTACAATACTCCCATCTGTTTTATTTTCCCCTTTTCCTTTACAGATGGGTTAGGTTGTTTTTATCTAAGATTGCAGCTGTTGATATTTCTCTTTATGGGAAATTTCTTTGGCTTTTTTTCCTGTCTTATGTTGTTTTTGTGGTAACTGGCCCAGAGTGGGAGTTGGAACAAATTAATTTTCCTGGAATGTAGGCATGGGAGGGCTGCACCAAAGGATGAGACAGAATAAGAGAGGATCTCCATTACTGTGTTTATAGCTACCTGTCACTATTGATCATTAACTAATCTTGCTGGAAGTAAGGCTTCAATTTTCTTTTTTTCAGTGTGGATTAAGAAGTGTTGCCAACACACATTTTTCTCTGTCAGACATTACAGTAAGTGTGTGGCACACAAAAGTTTGAAAGCCATCTCCTCAAATCACAGTTTAAAAAGGACTTTTGAATGACTCAATTGGAGATGTCATGCTTACTGGCATTGAAAAATTAGAATTTAACACTTTCAGCTGACTTAAAAGGCTGCAGGAAGGGTGGACAATGGACACAAGAATTCAGCTGTTTGAAAAGAAAAAAACAAAAAAGTGATGAGGGAGATGTTTGCTTTTGCAGCTCCCATTTAATATGCAAAGGATTGTCAAAAAAGTTATCCTCACCATCCCCCACCAAAAACCAAATCACCTTGTTTCCACATGCACTGAAGGCAAGACAGTGGATATTTCCTGAGATCAGTACCACAGCCTTTTCTACCAGCCTGCATTAAGGACCTATGGATACTGAAGCAAAACATATGAAAATTCATTCATAAGAGTCAAGCAAGTGCCTGGACCAAGATGGGAAGTGTAGCTTGAGCAGTCTATATAAAGTCTATATAAAATATCTAAATCATCCATGTTTTGCCAGAGGTTTTGTACTCTTTGAATGTTTCTTCTGTTCTGGATCCATGGGACATATTTCTAATGTTTCTAAGGCCAGAGCCTTGTTGAACCTCATGAGATTTCTCTCTGCTCAACTCTCAAGCTGGTTGAGATCCCACTGAATGGCAGCATCATTCTGGGAAATCAGCCAGTCCTCCCAGTTTGGTGTCATCAGGGAACTTTTTGAGGGTACGCTCTGTCCCCTCATCCAGGTTGTTGATGAAGATGTTGAACAAGACTGACCCCAGAACCGATCCTTGTGGAACTCCACTGGCCACAGGCCTCCAGCTCGATTCTGTGCCATTGATCACCACTCTCTGGGCTCTGTCATTCTGCCAGATCTTGATCCACCTCACCGTCCACTCATCCAAGCCACGCTGCTTGAGCTTTCTGATGAGGATATAATGGAAGACAGTGTCAAAAGCCTTGCTGAATACTGTTCTTCCGTCATCTAGCCAGCCGGTTATGCCCTCAAAGAAGGCTATCAGGTTGGTCAAACAGGATTTCCCGTTGGTGAATCCATGTTGACTCCCCCTGATAATCATCTTCTCCTTCATATGTTCAGTGATAACATTCAGGATGATTTGTTCCATCACCCTTCCAGGGATGGAGGTGAGACTGACCGACCTGTAGTTTCCTGGATCATCCTTCCTGCTCTTTTTGAGGACTGGAGTGACATTGGCCTTTCTCCAGTCCTCAGACACCTCGCCTGTCCTCCATGACTGTTCAAAAATGATGGAGAGAGACTTAGCAATCACATCAGCCAGCTTCCTCAGCACTCTAGGATGCATCCCATCAGGACCCTTTGACTTGTGAGCCTTAAGCTTGGCCAACAAGTCTTCCTCCTCCACCCAGGGCAAGTCCTCTGCCTTTCTACCTGTGTCTACATGTGCTGTGAGAGTAGTCCATTGACATAAGGCAAGTTTGTAATCTATCTTCTAAAGGTAGAAGGCCTTGAGCTTATTCCATCTGGGTATATCAGAAGTTACTTGATTGCCTTTGAACTAGCAGATGCATTGAGGAGTTGATACAGGGAAATACTTAGCATAATTTGTGGGAGCTAGTTGGCCTGCCTTGTATTACTGTCCACCACAACCCTCACAGGAACTAGACAGTGTTGTTGGGACATGAGTTATCACTGTGACGGAGAACTGAGCTCGCAGTTTGCAGCCAGTTGTTTTGCTTTGATTTATGAGGTCAGTTACTTTGGTTGTATGGTGTTACAAAGCTGAACTATGACACGTTACATTTTGTAAGAAATATGGGAAGGAGAAGGTACTTCATCCAAGGGGAGGAAACATGGGAGGGACTTAATTTCCAAGAGCTGTGGGAGCAAAAGGTAATGCCGAAACCTCTTGCTATTGGATGTGTGCTTTGGAGCAAGCTCCAGACACTCTACCTGTCTCTGTTTTTTATGGTATCACAGTTCATGTGTGAAAATCACGGTAAATTCTCAGTCCTTTCTCATTTCCTCCCAGTAGTTAGAGTTTTCTATGACCTGTTTCTATGGATCAGTGACTCGTGAAGCTGTGAGGCTCTGTAGGGAGAGGCTTAAGGTGTCAGATACATGTGCAGGAGGCATACCTATCCTTCATGAGTTCCTGGAGTAGGAACTACCCTGTCTTTTCTTGTCAATAAAATAAAACGAAATGAAATAAGGAACTTCAGTGACAATTTCCCAGTAGTGAAATGAGACTTATTTAGTAAATAATACAAAATGCCACTTCATTAGCAACATTTCAAGAGGATAATGTGTGTTCTACACTCAAAGTGAAAACAGTTGGTTAACTCAGGTGTCTGTCACTTCTGCATGTTTCTGAGCTCACATTTAGGCAAGATATACACATGTAATATCTATGATCCAGCTGAGGAACGCCAGATTCCAAATTAAACTCTCCAAACAGCTGAAAACTATCCTAAGTTTAAGAAATATGCTTCTTCTAGGTCTTTCATGTCTCTTTTAGGTATTAGATTTGGTGAAATGCTCAAACTACCTTCTGATAAACTAAAGTTAATGTATAGAGTACGAAGAACTATTAATAATCTTTTCAGAGCTATCTCAGTGCAAGGCAGCATACATAAGAAAAATACAAGCCAAAGATTAGAGAATATACAAAGGAAGGCTAAACTTGCCCTCAATAAATAATGTTGCAGGTAAAAGAAAATGTTATGCAACTTCCCAGTAAAGAACTAAAGCTTGTAGAGACAAAACAAATAACTTCAAGTCATTGAAAGTTACAGTAAACACAAAGGTTATTTCAAAAGGACAGGTCTACCTATAAATTTGAAATAGCCACTTTCTTTCATGTTGCAAGAATGAATGAAGGAGGCAAGAGTGGCATGAGATCAAAGGGCACTTACAGGATGTACTAAATGAAGGAGAGACATGCAAGACAGGAAGCAGATAAAGAAACATGATAAAGAAACTCTGCTTGCAATCTCTTGTAAAGAAACATGTTGAGTCAGCAGAAGTTCAGAGAGTATTAAAAGGAAAAAAAAAAATCTAAGAGGAGATCACATTAAAAGCAAGCTACGTGTATTTCCTGACCAACAGGGAATGAAATAATGGGATGTGGGCAACATCCATGCACAAGTTTGTTGAGTGCAGGTACCTTTAGTTTTCAAACTATGGATTAAAAAGCATTTAAGGGAGTAGTCGGAAAGAAACTAAAGAGCTGGCACATTAGTCGATGGTCTCATTGCAAGACTTGGTGGAGCCTTGTCTAGAGTGTTTTGAGCTCAGTTCTGTTCCTAGCTAATGCCTTACCATCAGTAAAACAGAAATGGTGCATGTGTCTATGTTTTGTTCTTTGGTTTTCCTCTAGGGCAAGGGTAGAAATATTATTACTCTTGTCTACTTCGATAAAGTAAAGCCAATCCTGACAAGTCTATTGATTAGCTAGGGGATGTGCCATTGAACAAGCAGTGAAAAGAAGCTTCAAACTGTACTCTGGAAATGGACTTACTTAAGGATATCAAACATTCAATTACAACAATTAGGAAATTGCTCGGTGTAATAGTTAGTACTAAAGTAGTATTTGCTATCCATACTTCTGAGAGGAGTTAATGTATAGTATATTTAGTATCCTTATAGCACCCTTAGTGTTGTTTTTCAGAGGCCTCTTTGTGCCCAAGTCAGTGAATGACACATGTAGGGCTATGCCACATATCCAGGTGAAAGCTGGGAATGAAACCCATGCCTGAGTCTTAATAGAGAGGAGGGAAATGAGCCATTTCAGAAAATTCACAGTAGTCTGGAAGGAGTGATGTTGTAGGGAAGCATTACTGGCTGTCGCTGGAATAGGAAAAGGAAAACTAAAGTAAAAATTCTTCCCTGAAACAGATTTCAGTATCTTTATACCTCTCCATCACAAGCCCTATATACAGTGCAGTGAATTGCTACTATGGCACGATGGGAGAGAGTAAAATTCCCAGGAAATTCATTGCACTGTTCCTTGAAATAAAATGTGTGTTTTACATTGCCTTGGGATAGTGATGGGAGAGGTGCTCCAGCATCCAGCCTCTGTATGTAGAAAACCACATACAGGGTTTCTCTTTCGAGTACATGTATACCATGAATTGACATGATGCATTCAGCAACAGGTAGCTGAAGATGCATTCAGGTAGCTGAAGATCTTCTTGTCTCCTGTACTAAATTCCACTAAATGTCAAGAAATGACTGAAGCTTACTCCTTGTCAAACTGTTGAATAGGTTAATCTATGGATGCTGCCTTCAGAGTCCCATTCCTTTGTGCTGTCATTTCTCTGTATATGCTTCAAGGAATTCTTCTGATAAAATGAATATAATCACTGATGTCTTCATGGTTTTCTGCTCATTTTATTGTAGCTGGCTTGGGGTTGTTCCCAGGTGCAGGACTCTCTACTTGCCCTCATTGAACATCATGAGATTCCTCTCTGCCCAGCTCTCAAGCCAGTTAAGATTCCGCTGAATGGCAGCAGAGCCCTCTGGGGAATCAGCCAGTCCTCCCATTCTGATATCATCAGTCAACTTGCTGAGGGTGCACTCTGTCCCCTCATCCAGGTCATTGATGAAAATGTTGAATCAGACTGGCCCCAGAACCAATTCAAACTTGTAAAAGCACATGCCAAAATTCAGCATTCTTTAGTCCTTTTAAAAGTTAATATCTTTTTCTGTTTCAGTTGAATTATGTCCTCAAGTTTGTCAATCCAAATTGCATGGTGATTCTTGAAAGATGGGGATCTGCTTAATGCAGCTTGCTTGTTTATGGTTCTACATGTTTAAGTTAAATGAAACTCACTGAATTAAAAGTTTTAGTTTGGGTGGAAATTTACTCACTTTTATCACTATCAGACATGGCAGTAATGATAATCAAAGACATGGGAGTTTCTTAGACACTGGAGATGTGACAAAAGAGATATAATTTTATTTATCTCATATAACATAACATTCATTATATAGTAATGCTATAACATACATACAGTATTTTGAAGATGAAAGAAAGGAGCTATATCCCCTTTTATATTCAAGTGTCATATGGTCTCATATATTACTATGGCAAAATTATTGCTTTCTGGAAATTGTATTATGAATTTGCAATAAAAGTAGTCCTTTCCAAGCATGTGTGGTGACATTAAAGGAGAATAAATGAGATTCAATAGGAGAAGTGAAACAACTCTTTCTACTTGCCTTTGAATAATTCGAATTAAATTTATATAATAGCCTAAACCCATGGCAATTTTAACATTTGGATGATGTAATAGGTGCTTGTAAGTCTCCTGTGTGTCCATCAGCACTGATTGGCAGACTTGGGCTTTGCCTGTTTTTGGCTCAATACTCAAGCTGTCATGGTGCTGCATGTCTACATATCCAGGTCTGAGACAGCTTAAGATCAGGATGTATGTTCCACAAATAGAAGAAAGGATATTTGGACATGTTCAGATCATCAGACAATGTACAACTTCCCTCTTAAGTTGTAGCCTTCCATGCTTTGTAATGTTTTTCTTTTTCACGTGACCCTACCTCTGTCATCCTAAAGCACTGAAAGTAGTGTGACTATATGGATCTCATGACTTACTCTGACATGGTCAGTTTAATACTCCCCAAACTGATGATTCTTTTATTTAAAAGATGCACAGATGAAGTACTGACAGATATTGTTTAGATTAATGATGGGCATGACAGTGTGAGGTTAGTGGCTGAACTTGATGACCTTAAAGGTCTTTCCCAACTGTCATGATTCCACGATTCTATGATTCTTCATGTGTCGGGTTTTGAATTTTGAGCTTCAGACATTCTGCCTTAAATGACAAGGAATGGGGCGTATATGCAAAAAGGTCTGGCTGTCACTACGTGGACAGAAGTGGAAGGAAAGAATCCTGAGAAAGAGGCTTGTAATACCCCCCTGTTCTTTAAAGAAATCGTTACTGTGGCTGAGACTGATTTATGAAGAACAAACATTCCAGTTTGTTCTCAGGAACAAAAAGGAAAAGGCTGTTGACATATTGTTTAAAAAGACCTGCATTCAGATTCATCAGAATTTTACCCGTGATATTGTAAGAATTGTGTGAACTTTATGTATAAAACCAACTGCACACTGTGGAGTCCTGAATCCTGTTTCTGGAGTCTTCTGAGCATTGCAGAAAGCCTTTGGAGCTTCTAACTTTACATAAAGCAAATTCCCTTCCCTTCTCTCTCTACCAAGGAAAAGCATTGGTCCTAATGGTGAGAGGGGCTCTGAGGTAGAGTGTCAGAGTTTTCACTGGAAGCATAAGAACTTGTATATTTCTACTTTACATTAGACATACCTAAATACTATTCCCCAGCAGAGATTTATGTGTCCAGTATAATCACTGATACATTCATTCCATTTCTGATGGTAAGAACAATATGTGAAGCAAAAATTGATCGAGTAATAGAAAATCACTCCAGATGTTTTAGCAAAGAAATATTTATTGCTACTATGAAAAGAATAGAACCTGGCACACAATCTGGAGAAATCAGAAAGAAAACATTTTGGTCAGGTTCGATGCTTGAAGGCAGAAAGAAAATTGGGACAGGCCAGTTGACATTGCCTGAGGATCTGGCTTTTGTGAGACAAAAGAAAGGAAAACAAAGTACGTACTACAGCAAAATGTGTTTGTTGAAGTCAGTACAGAGGGGGAGTAATAGTGCTAAAACTACAAAAGAGATTTAAAGGAGACTGAAATTGAACTATACAGACTTACAGATAGCACATTATCAGCCCAAGTTACTCTTTACTCATGGCCTAGCTGATTAAAGAGCATTAGGAGATTAAGGTAGACATTTTGAGCAATAACCAATGAACAATAACACTAATGTAGCATTCCCTATACAAGCAATGGCTTTTAAGATAGAGAGAAATGAATCAGCAGGAGAGTCCACTCCACAGCCTGTGAAGATGCAGTACAAAATAAAATAAACCCCTATAAATAATTATAAATCACACATTTTGATGACATGCAATACACATTCTCACTCCGCTTCTCAAATTTCTCCTCATTACTACCACAGATGAAAGATGAAGAAGTGGACCCAACAAAACTTGGCCATCAGCTGAATTACTCCTCATTTTCTGCATCTTTACAGGGTCTGTCTCGATTTTGTCCTCCTGTTGTGAAGTTCCTGTTTATTTCTGTAGTCAAACTTGAAATCCACTTTGCTCTTGGTAGCAAACTTCAAATATTGTTGATTAGAATCATCAACTAATAAATAGAAGCCATACTATTAGCACGAAACTAGGATAAAATGTATTAAAGTCCTAATAGCAACATCCTTTTCCCAGCAGTGCCATCTTGACACCTCTTTTTTTTGGTAACTGCTGATAGCTTAGGATTCACAATCCCAGCTCTGAAATTTATGCTCTATTTTTTCACCAGTCTTTGGAATTAGGCATATTTTCTGAGTACCATGAGACCTTTGCTTATGTAAGAGATCAACTAGCTAATTTATGAATTATAGATAACCCCTTCACTCCCTCCCATATATCCATTTTATTCAGTGACACCTCATCTTGTACGACAAGAAGCTGGTGTTGAAGTCCTCATCAGTTTTAAAAATGGGCAGGGTTCATTGTTATATTTCCTCTGAAAGGACAAAAATCTTACACTAACTGCTCAAGGAGAACTAAGAGCACTGGAGTAAAAGTCCCAAAATCTGTTCTCAGAGCCTTGTCCTGAAATGCTATAGACACAAAATAGACTCTATTAAGTAATGCCTGGGATAAGCATAATTTTTCTTTTATGCACACTGTTTTATCAGTGTAAGCTGATATGTTAAGTAACGGATTTGGTTAATTTGTCTGTCAGAAATGCTAAATGACATCACATCTATAATCCTATAATTAAATTGTAATTGACGAGGGTTTGAATCAACTAGCTAGCTGGTAATATGCAGCAGAGGCAAGCAGAGTTGTATAAGAAGAAATATTGTTTCTGTGTATACGTTTCTTCTCCTTTATGCAGTCTTTGTGTAGCTTGTTTATTAACTGTTTCAAAGTCAAGCTAACTGATTATGTGCCTAATACCAATTTGGCATTACATCATGCCAAGATTTGCAATCAAACTTCTGGATAGGAAGACAGTAGCTTTTGGAAAAAAAATATTTTGGAGTGGCCCTGCAGTCACATGGAAGTAAAGCAAAACAGAGTAACTGTAGTAAAATTAAATGTAAGTAAATTAAGACCTTAAGAAAGATAAAAATGTGAAAAAAGTAAGGGTGTAAAGCTCATTGGAAGTCTTCTGGAATATTTTCTAATGATGGCAGTATGTCTTATGGATAAGCACTATAAGATAATTTTGCATTATCGTATGTATAAATTATTATAATACATAATATTATACGTACTAGAAATAGGTGAAACAGTAATTATACATCAATTTACTTGTATAAAAATAGTCTTTGGCATCAAGTGCATCCAGATCAACTATATCCATCAAAAGAAGTCTCACCAGCAGTTTGAGGTAGGTGATTATCCCGTCTACTCCACTCTCATGAGATGCCCCCTGGAGTACTGCATTCAATTCTGTGGGCCCCAAGATAAGAAGGACATGGGCTTGTTGAATCCAGAGGAGGGCCAGAAAGATGATCAGATGGTGAGAGCACCTCTGCTATGAACACAGGCTGAGAGAGTTAGGGTTGTTCAGCCTCATGGAGAGAAGGCTCCAGGGACACCTTACAGCAACCTTTTAGTGTCTAAAGGGGTCTATAAGAAAGCCCGAGAGGGACTTTTTACAAGGGCTTGTAATGATAGGACAAGATGTAATGGCTTTAAACTGAAAGAGGGTTGATTTGGACTAGATACCAGGAAGGAGTTCTTCACTGTAAGGGTGGTGAGACGCTGGAAAAGGTTACCCAGAGAAGTGGTGGCTACCCCATCCCTGGAAGTTTTCATGGCCAGGTTGGATGGGGCTTTGAGCAACCTGGTCTGATCAAAAGTGTCCCTACCTACAGCAGGGGGAGATGGAACTACACAATCTTTAAGATCTCTTCCAACCCAAACCATTCCATGATTCCATGCTCTTGGTTTCATGAGTTTCTGTGACAATAATAGTGAGTACATCTTTCTTTGTAGGAAAAGGTGCTTATAAACCTTCTGCTCAAAACGGTACACCAGGAATGTTCTCCATAATCCATTTTTATACATTGCTTCTTTACTACCTTTTCAGGCAGATCTATTTTTTAAAAAAATGTCCTAACAGGTCAATAAAACCAATAGGTTTAATCCCGCTACAGATTATTTAAAAATAGTTATAAAAAATTCGGTTAGTTCCACCTGCCCTGTTCTCAAAAGCATAATTTATCTTAGATATGCTTGAAAAGTCTTCAGATGAACTTGAAAAATGTGCTGAAGAAGCAAATATTTCCCACATGGGCATTGCAGAAGCAGCAAGTGAGAAAGGTATAATTTTGTGCCTTTTTGGACCATTTTGTTCCTTCCCTACTAAGTTTTACTCCCCACTTTCTCCTTACCCTCACATTTTTATTTAGATTACAGATAGTGGAAAAAGAGGTTTACGTATTTTTAGAAACAATCATGGTCACAAAATTTATTTTAAATATAGGTTAAAAAGCCACCACCTACGAGTGCCTTAAAATTGGAAAACTGTTGACATCCTCACTAGCTGCTTGTGAAAACTTAGCTGCAATGTTGTTTTGTATGTTTAAGAGCTAATAAACCATGTGACTCCCAGGGCAGAAATAATAAATGGGTTTATCTCAGTGGAAGCCTAAAAGATTGATATTTTAGAGTTCTGGAGACTGAGGAGTGTCCATTTAGAATATCAATGTTTTCCACCTTTTTCTGCAAAGAGCTTCTTCTGCAGAATCTAACCTCATCTTAGCAATGATAAGACACACCCTTTTTGAATCACTGGGCAGGAAGAGATTTCCTCCCTTTGTAGTTTTAGTCTTAATATTAACACTTTAAGAGTACTTAATCTACTTCACCTTTCTGCACTGAATGAAGAATAAAACTCAACCGCCCAACAAGGCTTTAAAATAAAACAGTAAACTTCAGGACATGGATGTTTAACTTGAGTTTATGAAGAATTCAAATAGTTGAGTATATTTTACATAATTGATAGGGGAAATATTTGATAATTTGGGCAATACTTGGGACAAACCTCAATCAGATGAGGTAAAAGCAAATACTGAGTGAATACAGCTGGTTCACATGTCAATGTGAAGAGCCCAAGACTTTTTCTGAAAATGGAGTACAATGAGTAGTTAAGAAATCAGCCTTTTAAATCTGAAGTATAGTTGTGGCATGACTGGATTAGACCTTGACTGGCATTGATGAGCTCCCGTTTCTTGAGTTAGTCCATTAAAAACAGTGACAGAAGTGACTGAATTGTCCTGAACCCATTGACTCAGACATGTCCGAATTATTCTTGTCTGTTCTTGGAGATGTACAATATTAAAGACCACTAATATTGACCAGACCACCTATACTTGGTGGCCCAGTTTGAGTGGAATTTGTTAGGTCCCAGTTTTCATCTTAGAGAAGCACAGATACCATAATTAAAATTGCACGTTAGCTTGTGTAGCAGAAGCAGTGTAGCTGCAGCAGTAAGAAGCATGGTTTACAAGATAGTGGTTAGTTTACAAATTATACTGGTACCTTAGTATATTATTGCAGTTTGAAATGTAAGTTACTCCTAGAGAAATCAAGTAGAACTGTTTGCATTTGTACTACTGTTTAAGTAAGCAGTTCCAGGCTATTATTCTTCCTCAGAAACTTTTTAGTATTGTATCTTTATAGCAAGGAAAGTAGAATTGCCAAAGCATTAAAAAAAAAAAAAATCCCAAACCAAACCTCCCCAAAACTAATCAGACAGAGTTCAATTGAAAGGCCACTTATTAAGTATTTATGGAGCAAAAGCAAACAACGATATGTAGGAAATTTCAAGAGACCTGTATGTTAAGCCAGCAGGAAATTTCATTTCTAAAGCTCTGTTCATCTAGAGAAAAATAGAAATGTGTGCATTATTTTCAGATTATCTGGATGCAGCCCTAACTCTGGAGTATCTGTGAGCTGTTAGTAACCTCTATATGGGGCTACTATGTTACAGAAAGAGGTTTGTATGTCCTGGAATTTATTCTTGCACAGTTGTTCTTATAAAGAAAGAATGCTGATAGTGTCTGTACAGTTTGTAGTAACTGGAATAGGTGTAATTATACTAAAAGCAAACAAAAACTTAAGGTAAGCTGTTTCATACTCTACTTTTTGTGTGCATTCAGTCTAAAAAGGAACACAAAATGACCCGATAATTGAAGGAGCAACAAGTGTTCTTACAACCTCATTTTGTATACCGTGTATCATGTATACTTTGTTGTTGCATATATTTTGGAATTGGATGAAAATAATATATAATATATATATATATATATCTATAAAGAGAAAAGGCTAGTATTTTAAAGCTGCCTGTGTATGGAGTATATGGTTGCTCATTATTCTTGATACTGAATCACCTCATCACCTATCTCAGGACATAGCTAAATAAACACGTTACAGTATTCAACATTTGTTTTGTCTATAATGTATAATTTACAAGTTAGAAACGTAATTTTAGTGATAACTGCAGAAATTCTCTTGTGCTTTTAGGATACAGATTAAAAAGTCTACATGGCACCTACAACAATGTGTGATTCAATGAAAAGGTTCACCCTGACCTCAGCAACTCCTAGGGAGAGTTGTCTTTTAGTTAACACTCTGTCTGCCTTAAATTACTTTGTCTGTAAGTAGATGAGTTTGACTTGTCATATTGTTCTGTTGGACTATTTGTTGTAAATACATATCTCCCTCTTTTTGATAAGGGAACAGTAATTACTCAGGGCATTATGAAATTCAGTTATCTTTACTGTAACATCTATAAACCTGATTTCATAAAGCTATTGATGCCAATAAACATTTAAATATTTTATGTCAAGAATGTCAATAGTGTATTAAATTGTGAATGCCATTTATTAGAACACAGTCATTCATTGTTCTGCAGATTGCTCCACTCATTGAAGTTCTACAATACCATTGAAGTGCTTTTGCCATTGTCTTTGAAGCCCAGGCAGAATAAGGTTCTTGAGATAAAGGAAACCTTCATAAGGGAATTTTAACAAGATGCTGATGTAAGAAGCTATAAAGGTTTAGCAGATATATATTTCAGCTGTTACAGAAATTGACTGAGGGGCAATTAGATAATTTCATAGATAAGAGACTTTATTATTGTTTCTTCCCCAGGGGAAAATCAATACATCCCAAGGTGAGGAACTAGCCTGGGAGATCCATCAAATTCCTGAATTCATTGTTTGAGCTGATAAACTCGAGGCAGAATGGAGATTTGAACTGTTCCTCACATATCCCACAGTGGTGCCGTCATTGCCAGAATGCTCCAGAATCCACAAATTCATTTGTCCCCCTCTCGTTTTGCAGAGTGGTTGGAAAGGACACAGTTTTACCACACATGACCCTTTGTTGATGAGGTCTGCAGACTGTGCTTTGCTCAGCTCTGGTAACAAGTTTCTGGTGTGGTGTTTAGCATTTTCTGAGGACAGGGGGACAATCACCTCCTTGACCCTGCTGGTCACAGTATTTCTTATACAAGCCAGGATGCCATTGGCCTTCTTGGCCACCTGCGCACACTGCTGGCTCATGTTCAGGCATCTGTCAGTTAACACCCCCAGGTCCTTTTCCAGACACTGTGTCCCAAGCCTGTAGGGTTGCCTTGAGTTGTTGTGGCCCAAGTGCAGGACTCAGCACCTGGCCTTGTTGAACCTCACGCAATTGGCCTCAGCCCATGGATTCATCCTGTCCAGGTCCCTCTGAAGAGTTTTCCTGCTCTCAAGCAGGTCTATGATCCCACCCAGCTTGTTGAACCTCACGCAATTGGCCTCAGCCCATGGATTCATCCTGTCCAGGTCCCTCTGAAGAGTTTTCCTGCTCTCAAGCAGGTCTATGATCCCACCCAGCTTGTTGAACCTCACGCAATTGGCCTCAGCCCATGGATTCATCCTGTCCAGGTCCCTCTGAAGAGTTTTCCTGCTCTCAAGCAGGTCTATGATCCCACCCAGCTTGTTGAACCTCACGCAATTGGCCTCAGCCCATGGATTCATCCTGTCCAGGTCCCTCTGAAGAGTTTTCCTGCTCTCAAGCAGGTCTATGATCCCACCCAGCTTGGTTTCATCAGCAAATTTACTGAGGATGCACTCAATCCCCTCATTGACATCATCAATAAAGATGTTAAACAAAACTGGCCCCAGCACTGAGCCCTGGGGAGCACTACTGGTGACTGGCCACAAAATGGATTTAACTCCATTCAACACAACTCGCTAGGGCCAGCCACCCAGACAGTTTGTCATCCGTCTCAGAGTGTGTCCATCCAAGCCATGAGCAGCCAGTTTCTCCAGGAGGATGCCGTGGGGAACAGTGTCAAAGGCCTTATTGAAGTCCAGGAAGATCACATCCACAGCCTTTGCATCCGGCACTAAGTAGGTCATATTGTCATAGAAGGAGATCAGATTGGTCAAATAGGACCTGCCCTTCATAAAGCCATGTCGACTGGGCATGAACCTTTGGTTATCCTGTGTGTGCCTCAGGATGGTACTCAGTATAATCTTCACCATCACCAAAGTTACACTGACAGACCTGTAGTTCCTGGTATCTTCCTTCTGGCCCTTCTTGTCAATGGGGGTCACACTTGCCATCCTCCAGTCTTCCGGGACCTCCCCAGTGAGCCAGAACTGTTGGTATATAATGGAGAGTGGCTCAGCGAGCACTTCTGCCATTCCCCTCCAGCACCCTCGGGTGGATTCCATCCATCCCCATTGACTTGTGTCTGTTAAGGTGGAGTAACAAGTCACACAACATTTCCCCATGGACTAAGGAGATCTCAGTCCCTTGTCTCTGTCTTCTGACTCAGATGGATGAGTGCTCAGAAGAGAGCTGGTTTTAGTATTGAAGACTAAGGCAAAGGTGGTATTAAGTACCTCTGCCTTTTCCTCATTCTTGTTCACTAAGTTTCCCCCTTCATCCAATTAATGGTGAAGATCCTCCCAACCCATCCTTTTGTTGATAACTTGTCTTACTGTCTTTCACAGTAGTGGCCAGCTTAAGTTGAAGTTCAGCCTTGGTCCTTCTAATTTTCTCACTACATGGTCTCACAACATCTTTGTAGTTCTCCTGGGCTACCTGACTCACATTCCATCTGTGGTCCTAGTAATTTTCCTCTCTGCCTGCTAAATCTTTTGCAATTCTAGTTCATCTAGAGCTGCAGGTCCCCAGCATGCCTGAAAACCCAACACAGTTCATTTTTTAAAAGATGATGCTTGTAATTTGTGTAATATTATCATGGGCGTTACAGAGAGATAATGCTAGCGCTACCACAGACCCAGCATAGTCCTCCTTGCTCTCTGTTCCCTAGGCATGTGCCTAGTGCCAATGTCACAAAGGTGGCCTGTCTTTTATCCATTCCTTCATGTGAGCAGCTGTTAAAATAATGCCAGCAGGCATTATAAAGTAATAATGAACAATAATCATCCCAGGAGTAGCCTGCCCTTCCATTAGCTCAGCTAGAGGAGAGGATAAATTGTAGTAAATTTTAGTTAAGTATTTAAAGTCAGTGGGAGACATGAGACAACCCTGTTCTATACAGTTGCTTCACACGTGGATGTCTGCAAGTCTGTGTCTCTGCTGACTTATTTGTTTTACAGGCAACTTGGCTGCCAGTTAAGCTGGTTTTGTGCACCATTATCAAGGTGCAGGAAGAAAGAAAGCATGGGCTCTCATTTCTGTGATCCATACTGCTAATAGATGCCTCATGGAAAATCCTTAAATAGAAAGAAATGGGCATAATCAGAGGAGCTCTCATGGACACTTCTCAAGGCAATTACTGGCCTTACCCTTCATTATCCCAGGACATCTGCAAGTAGAAAGAGCTGTTACAAATTACATGTTGAGGTGGCAGCTTCATAGGAAATGAAAACATTTGACAAGCAGGACAAATGAGTGTACAAAGCCATTTCCCCAAGTCTCCTCCAGCAAAACAGTCTGGTTTGCTTAATGTCTACTGATGGGAACTATATGTACGGCATTTTTTCTGAGTGTGTGTAAGGTGTTACAAGGCCTTGTAGTCTGATCAGGAAAATATTGTATGCATTTACACTGCGCTGTCAGTAGCAGGAGACAGCCAAACCTCACCCATATGTCAGTTGACTGTGTATTTTGCTTTGGCTTTGGCTGCTAGGATTGTGCATGGTTCTCCCATGCACAGCACAGCAAACCTGCTTCCAAATCAAAGAGAATTTCACATGTTCCTGAAGGAAGTACCAAAACCTAACATCTCTGATAACCCAATACAAGTTTTTTCTGATGCTGATACTCTTCATCTCTGACAGGGGAGAAGTATGAAAGAGCATTTTTTTTATTTCAGGAGTTTGACAATCATTTTGGAATCATACAAACAGATGTGGAAGACAGTAGTGAAATCTAATGAGGAATGAAAAACATTCCTCAGTCTGGTGGCATCATGCATCAGGTCAATAAGGAATCATCTGAGCACTTCAGTTAGCTTGTGCATGCTGGTGAAATGTAGTTATTGCTTTTGCTATCATTTATCCCACAGTTCTGCCTCTCTCCTCAGCTGTAATTATGATTCTATCAGAGTTCTGTCTAAGAAAGCAGAACCGTCTGGGGAAATCAGCATTACTTCACTCGGTCTCAGCTGGAATTCAAATGATCTGCTGTGAAAATGAAGAAGGAGAAAAAAAACCCAAAATATCTTGTCATGGGAATTAACCAGGCTGTTGACCAGCATCTACAGTTCAGTATGAGAAGGAAATTTTATTTAATGATATACTGGAATTTACACTAGCATTACAAAAAAAAGAAGAAGAAAGTTTGCCCCTGTTCTTATATAGCAGATATACTGTCTTGAAATTGTGGTGCATGTGTATTTAATGAGATCTAATAAATTGTTCCTACTTACAAAGATGACAGGATGAGGCCAGCATGTGTTAAATCAGTGAATATATTAATTCTCTTTCCTAAAATTCCTCATATTCCCTGGACTACAGAAATGGAGATGTGAAGTAAATTAGTCCAACAGCCTTTTACCTGTAGGTCTCAACTCTGCTTAGATCACCGGTTGAAATAAATCTTTGTCTTCCTATTGAAGCGAATCTCCTCTGAATATTTATCGACATCACAAAACTGCTTTGGCATCTGGCACAATTTGACATGATTAATTGTCACTCTTCAAAGAGAGCAGGGAAGCAGAGCAGAGCCTGGGAGTCTGAACAGTGACTGCTAAACTCATGTTGTTGCTGTCAGGCCTACACCTTCCGAAACATGCAAGAAGCTAATATTACCAAAGAAGTTTGTGTGTATGTGCGTGAAGGAGAAGGATAATCAACAAATGTGTTATCAAGACATTCAGTTTGTCAAAACAACCATCCGTCAAACATGATTCAGCACCAATGATGATGCTTGCTGCTCATTATTTGAATTTATCTCATAAAATTATCAGTGTAAAGAACACACTGGTAAATTATTGAATAAAATGAGAATTAAAGTCACATCAGGAAGTAGTGTTAAATGAATAATTCTTTGAGTGATGGAGCAAATGAACGCTAATGTTTTATGAATTTGTATCGAGTGTTTTGACAGGGTAGGATATATTGAAGTGTGAGTTTTTTTTCCTGTTAGGAAAAGTGTTTTTTCCTGTCATTTATCTTCTGTGCAGATCCTATGTTACCTAGTAATGACTTATTTTGTAGCCTGCCCCTTGATGAGGTTTACATAGTGTCTATCCTCTGTCCAGGCTCAGTCATCAAACGTCTTGCAGAACAATACTGACTCTACCTGCACAGCTGGGATAAGCTAGAATCAGAACTTTTACTCAGACCTGCACTTTTTATTATAGTGTGCATTGCCCACGTGATTCTCGCTCTGTCTGCAGTGTGTCTGCGGTGCGACAGAAAAATAAAGACCTCATGGGAGTCTCAACCATAAAGGCAGGGTGGGTGCAACTTGCCCAGACTAAAAACTGGAGTATAGCCTTTCTTTAAGTTTAGGTTAACCCTCTCAAAATATGGGGATTGACAGATTTTGTCACTGCATAAGTCTTGCTTTCCAATAAAAGCAGATTGACTATTGTGCAGGAGCTGGGAGGAGCTCATATATTGCTACTTTTGCCCTTTTTAATGAATTGGGGAATAACAAATGACATCTATCAGTTTCTGGAAAACAAATACAAGACTCAGTCTCATTAAAGCCTACATCACAGCTGCTATCCCATGTTAGAAAGGAAGATGTTTCAGACAATGAAAAAGTAAAGTGAGGAAGGCAGTATCACCACTACAGTAAGGTCAGAGTTTTCATTTGTTTCTTTCTTGGCTGTTACTTGATTTAGAGCTGGAAGGAGATTGTGGTTTTTCTCTGCACAAGAAGGTCAGGAAAAATGTCTGAGATTGTCAGCAAAATTATGGATGTGGAAATAGTGTTTTCACCCATCAAATTTTACAGCAGCTGTGAAGCACTCTTGAGATATGTAGGCTTCAAGTTTAGTAGAGTATCTTTCCTCTGCCAAAAACACTAGCTAGCTGGCTGCCCTTAGTGGGTGTTCTTGGCAGATGAAAAAAATAGGAAGGAAAAAAAAGCTCATAGAAAATGATATTCCTAAAACTTGTTGGTGATACAAGAATATTAATAGGCAGCACTATTTGTTAGGGATGTCTTTGTTTCCACTTGAAATATTTGAAGTGAAAGCACATACAAGCTGCTTCTGTTTCTATGAATGAATCTTCCTGTTTTGCAGTTGATTGAATAGCTCTACATGAAGGAAAATAGAAGTGGAGGAAAGAGCTTGTTCCTTCTTCTATAGTTTCATACTGATGCTTTGGGTGGCTACACTGTCTCCACTGTTATGTATGTAGGCATCTCTCTGAATGCATGCAGGCATTTTTCCTTTTCAAGGTGAATGCCATGCTCACTGTCTTACTGTTTTTATGGGATTTGGTTTTAAGTTTCAAAGTCATTTTATATTTTATAAATGTATAGGTTTATTAAAATGCACACAGTTATTAATAATTAAAGAGCTTTTTATTGCATTTACTCTTTAAAATGAGGTAGCATATAGCAATGAATTCGTTGGGCGCAGACCTGTATATGAGGAGCTTAGATGTTTAGGAAAGATGATCCGTTCCCTAAGCAGCTCAAAATCTAGATGAGTGCCCTACATCAGATGTAGCCCGGGGTGAGTCATTCAGCTGCAGAGCACTGATGAAATGTAAAGAGCTTTGCTCAAGAAGCTGAAGAAAGAATGAATGTTTGTCATCAGATCTTGTGTTTGCAGCTATCCTGATCTCACTTTCACAGTCCCTCAGATAATCTTCTTCCTATTCTGTGTTCAGCTCATTTCAGTGCAGATCATACTTAATTTCTCTGTCTACCCATCAGACCACCTGAGCCAGTGTGGACTGATTCTGACTTGTGAACTAATTCCGCTAGTTACATTTTGAATAAGACGTTCATTCCCAAATAGGATTGATTCTTCCCATTTTTTTTCTTGACCTTTGCAAACAAGCAGCTCCAAGCAGCAATGTCCTGCAAAATCATGAGTAAGTGTGCATGTTTGAAGTGGAGAGTCTACTCTTTTGAGATTTCTTTATGTTCTGTGATGCAAGCTGCCCTCCTCTTAAGCATAGTGATGGTATACTTGATGGACTCTTCCTTTGTGTGATGGTTGGACTTTACTTCATGTGTAGTTCAACCATCAGAATAAAATAGTGCAGTTCAAGAGTGAAAGGTGAATGCTTTTAGGTATGGTTCAGTCTATTCTGAGTTATTGTATGAGAATGTTTAAAACTGGATGTAAGAATATGGAGGGGTAAACAAGTTATCTTCAGGATTTGTGATGGATTTTTAGAAATGAAAGAGAAATTCATTGTCCTGTACAATTTATTTGTTTGAAAAGAGATTGTTACAATTAGCCCAAAAGGCAGCAGCATCAAATTATGCAATTCAGAACAGAGCTTAATTGTAGACTGATGTTTTTCACTTTCTATGGATTTCATATGAGTGTCTGCAGAAGTCACTGTAAGATGGGACAGATTTCTATTGATCGACACCATATAACTTTTTGGCCAAGCAAGCAATCATCTTATGAAGCAATATTCACTTCCTACAATGTAGTTATTGAGAGACCTTGCTCATTAAACTCATTTAAGCAAAACACCATGTGAGGGCCCCAAAGGCACCAATAAGCCTTAACTGCTCTGAACAGCCTCAGCTGGGATGTACCCCTCCTAGTATCCACTCCACACATTAATCCTCTTCTCATTACTGCAGCAGCTCTATTTAAGCTCTCTGGAGCTATTTAAGTTCTCTGGACTTTACTCTAGCTCAAATTAGGCTTTTACCTAGGATGTGTTGTAGGTATGTGCTTGACAGTGGTTTGCTCTTTGGAGTTACCAAATTGTTGCCTTACTTTTGCTTGAACTTTCTGTGAGATGTGCTCCTGCTTGCCTGGCTCTAATGCTGTGGGGCTGAGCACTGTTGGTGAGCCTGTTACCCAGCCTGTGTTGTGGCTGCATTCAGTTTGCTTTCTGCCTTAGAGCTGCTCTGTGCTTCCTGTGCCCTGCAGGTGGGAAATGCTACAGCTTCTTTATTATTCCATTCTAAAGAACTTCTGCAAAATGCAAGTAAAAATCAAAGTGTTGAAACAGCTAATGGGATACAAGCCAGGCTTGAAAATAAAGTTATTTCCTCCAAGAAAATTATATCAATCTTCAACAAAAATCAAAATAGTTTAATAATATAGGTAGTTCAAAGACTGTGTAAAGACACCTGAAAAGGTGAACACTGGCAATTGCTGTGAACCTTCCTCCCCTATCTGCTGATGCTTAACTTAAAATAATTAATTTGGAGCTGGGTGGTTCCATAGCATTTGAAATGCACACACTAATGCTAGTGCCTTCATTATTATAACTTTCTCTTGTTATAGTTGATTATCTTAACTGCACTAGCCTAGTTAACAGAATTATCCTTGTTGTGTTCTTTCTGTATTAGTGGTGTCACCTGCCTAGCTTGGCAGAAAGGGAAGAGAAACGTAAGGAAAAAGTTCTTTTATGCTTTTGGAAGGTGGAGGAGTCTACGTGGCTTTACAGAGATTGAGGAGCCCAGTGGGTGACTTCCTGTGGCTATGCTGATAAAGCACTTGCTGTTATGTGTTCACATGAGTGAAGAAAATGGGACTGGTTACATAAAGTGAGTAAAAGGTACTCTCACCTGAAGCATTTGTATTTAATTAATCTTGTGTTGCAATTCCTAAATGCTGACACCAGACTCAATGCACCCATGGGCAGGATGTAAAAGAGGAATGAGATGGGATGATGGTTCTAAGCAGAGGGTTTATCATGGCCAAGTTGGTGGTGTGTGGGGGAGCAGAACAGCATGTGTTTCCTTGTCCTTGTTATATGAGGCTCCAAATGCAGCAGGCTCTACACAGCCGTTTCAGTCCCTGTACAAAGTTTGAGGACTCAACAGGGACTCTAAACACATGGTGTTTTCATAGGCAGAAATCTTCTAACATTTTATTAAGTGGCAGATTTATTTGCAGCAGTGTAGATATGATTGTAAAAGAACGTAATTTGGCATCTTACGCTGAGGGCTCTTAGTTTTAATACCTCTGTTATTCATTACCGTTCCACTGTCACATCACGAAAGCCCTTCAGAAACTTCTTGCAGTTTGGAGCCACCCTGAAGCAACTGAGTAAGACACCATCCACACAATGCTATGTGTGTGGTTGAAGCATAAAAGTCTGTTCAGGAAATTGAACAGCCTATGGGCTTTGTTGACTTTATTATTTTGTTTTGTTTGGTTTCTGTGGGTTTTTGGCTTTTTGTTGTCTGGTGGGTTTGGGGTTTTGTGCTGTTTTGTTGGGGTTTTTTTAAACCAAAAAGCAAGTTGTTTTAAAGAACAAACATGATTCTATAATCATCTGCACTTTAGCAACAGAGAGATGACAAGCCAAATTATACCTGGGGTTTTTTCCTATTACCACAGCAAAGCGCCTAGCCACAATACTCAGCCATGTGTTTATTTGCTTTCTTCAAAAGGACTTGACAAAAAGTAAAGTCTAGATGCAACCATTTACCAATTCTACTATTGAATTTAATAAATGCTGTTTGAGTTTATATTCTCTTGATGGCTTGTTTTGGGGAATTGCCCACCACTGTGAAATCTTGAAAGTTCAAGAGAAGAAACTATGAAAGAGAATATCTAATTTCTTTACTCGAGCTGCTATTCCATTGCCTCAATTAATCTACATTTGCAGATCCCTCAATTTATGGAAAAATTATTGGAGTGGCAATGTGCATGATGCATAGTTGAAAGATGGATTTTAATAAATGAGGGCTATTTAGCACATAGACATAGGCTGGCCTTTGAAATCCATCAAGTCCTGTCCAGCCTGCTCAGAATAATTTTAATAAATCAGTGCATAATTAATGAAAAATGCTATCAGATCTTTTGCCTGTAGGCTATCATCCTTATTTCCAGCAAATGTAAGATTTCTACAACAGACTGGGTTAAGAATTCTGAAATTGTTCCCCTCCTTTAGACTGGCTCTGCTTGCACACTAGTGTGCTTTATCTCTACAAAATATGAATTGATAAATAGAGATCAGTTGTTAAGTAGTATATATGAACTAGAACTAAAGTTATTTATAGAATGCATATAGGAATGGCATCAGGAATATATTTCAAACAATATGCCTTGACTCAAATTCTGGTTTCTGTCTGAAGTAAAACCGCAGCCTGAAAAAAAAATCTACCTGAAGGAATTTAATCCAGAATGTTACCTCACTTCAATGTACTATTAACCCATATAAAATTTGTGAATAAATTCGTCATCAGGCCATGGTTGCTGTAGTCACAATCACTGTGGTGAACTAGCACTGACTAGTATCTAGACTTTATTCTCTGGATCAACTTCCTGTTCAGATCTTTGTGATGGTTTTGCCCTCATCTGCTTAAGGAGAGCTTTTGTAAGCGTGCAGTGTGACAAGAAAAGTGTATGGGAAGCACTCAGTAGAAGTTGGGTTGAGTGTCTCACTGTATTAATAGCTGGATAATGAGGTTTCCACAGCTTTGTGGGACATGTTCTGGCTTGAATCACCTTGTATGTATGTACATTTGGCTAACTTTTATTGAAAATAGTTAAGCAATATTGTACCCTGCTCATCTCATAGAGAGTGAGTGTGTGCGCAATGCAGAAAACGTGTCAGCATGAAGATTCAGCTAAATTTTTCTTGATTGCGGGTCAGATGAGGAAACAAAGGTGGTGTTTCTTTTGGTTTAATAGAAGACTGAACCTTATTTACCCTGCTTTAAATAGTTGATCGGTTCCACTTAATAGAATAATCATATTTCTTTTTCTCTCTACAACTTGAAATGCACTATAGAAACAGTCAGAATGGGGAAGGAAGAGGAGGAAAGAGTTACTTCTGTATGGCTAACAAAATTCCTTTTTTTGGATATATAATATGGAAATAGACACATTTATATAGCAATATGAATATATTATTAAAAAATACAAATATATATAAACATATAGAGTACATTTGTTGTAGTGAAACCAACAATTGTACTTATTGACACCTATTTAAAAAAAAGCCAAGTATTTTGGCCCCAGTTCCTGCTTAAAACCTCTACCTTTGGGATAGACTGTGCTAATGTCACCAGATTAATCTACCACCTGCTGAGTTTTCACTTCCCTATTTTTTTCCTTACTGTCTTGATGTGCTGTTCTGGTTGTTAATCACTGAGTAATTTTTTTCTTTAATTATAAGAAGGAATGTGTCTAATTATCGAAAAACAGGAAATTCAATCTGCATATGAAATAAAACTAACCCAAATGCTAGAGGGAGCTGTTGCCCAGCCCTGCCAGCTGTGTCCCTGACACTGCTGGGCCCAGCCAGGTGTCCCCCT
Organism: Urocolius indicus; assembly: GCA_013401255.1. Lineage (NCBI taxonomy): Eukaryota > Metazoa > Chordata > Aves > Coliiformes > Coliidae > Urocolius > Urocolius indicus. The sequence continues at coordinate 214,220 of WBNH01011337.1, read as the reverse complement.
TGCTAATACGGCTTGCGACTCAGATTTCCCATCTGTCACTTTAAATTTCTACACAATTGTTAGAGAAAGGCTTCTCTGCCATACTTCTGAGGCTCAGGAAATGACTGTGCTCTAGGAAAAGCAATCAGATGGCTTTTATCTGGAAACTCCTCCTCGAATCGCCTTCATGGTGGGTTTTATCCTTCTGCCTCAGTGCTTGGCCTCCCTTCAGCAGCTAAAGGATGGATCAGGATGTTTTCCATAGGTAATGTCACTGATTGCAATTAGACCATCTGAAAGCAAGCATAGATTTAGAATGACAAAGCTTAAAAAAAAATAAAGTACAAATATATATTTAAAAGGGCACCAGTCACAAACCCATAACAGCTGATAGACCCTATGTAAGTACAGAGGAGGAGACTCTCCACGTTTCTCCCACTTAACATTACACCTCTCTCATTTCCAGCTAGAAGTACATAAGCCACAAATAGCTTCCTAACCGATCATTAATCTTAGCTTTATAGATGTCTGCCTGGAAAGCATAATTTTAACCCCCACTTCTCCTGTTCTGGTGCCTCAGGATATCAGTGGCTAGGCTACATTTTCCAGACTTGTAGCGTAAAGCTGTCAGTGACTAGTGATTTTAGCCTTTACTCGATGTTCTCTTTTGTTTTAACCTGTTTTTCCCCAATGCCTGTAACTGGCAGAGGGAAAGTTGGAATTGACTCCCAGAGCAGAATATACTTTTCCTGATGCACAAGGTCATCTCCAGGGGATTAAAGCACTGACTTCCCTGTATTAAGCTGCTCTCCAAATTGCAAAATTGCCTGTTTACAATCTACCAGATATACGTAAAGCCTCCATTAACCTGTAGAAACAGGCAGATATAGAAACAGATATATTTTGCAAGTAGGAGAGGGAATTTTTTGCTGTGGGTCTTGACCAAGAGCTCTCATTTCATTTTAATTAGTTTACCTTTCCCTACCTTCTCACTTACTATACTCAGACTGCATTACCTTTCTCGCTGGTTATAAAAACCCAACTTATATAATGTCTGAAACCAACACTAGTAAAGTCTATCATGTTAGCTGTGCCACTGAATGAACTAAACCTTAATATTTTATGGTTTTAGTCAAAGTTTAGTGGTTGAAATCTCAGCCTTGTAGCTCGTTAAGCTCTTCAAGTGTTCAGAGTTTACAGGAAAAGAAGAATGACTTTTTTCTTGATTAAAAATGAACTAATTCAGCCTTGGAAACTGCTCCTTAATTAAAAAGTAAATCATATTATATGTTCACCATGATGAACTGATAATAATTGGAAATTATTATTTTATTACCTTACATACCAATAAAATGACATAGTATTTATGAGTGGGAAATAAAAAATAACCTTAAAATTCTCAGTGATAGGCTCATTAATGTCTGTAAGCATAGATGTTACTTTTGTGTCTATTGTGGCTTAATTCTTTTGACATCTTGAATGTCATATAGAAATAAAAATTTATTTCCATCACATTTTAAATATTATTCAGTAATAAACCTTGACTGTGCCATTAAATCTTCAGGGCCTATTAACTGCTTTTACTATAACCAAATTTACATTTGGGCATACTGTAGCTGTTAGCTCAGGTATAGGACATTTGGGGGTTAGTCTTAACTCTGTAAAAAAAAAAAAAAAAAAGTCTTTTCTCAGTATTAAATATTGTCCAGTCTGAAAATGAAGTGACAGTGCAGAGCTGTATAATTGTAATACATGCAGGTGTGGTACTACTGCTAGTCTTTCACCAGTTATTCATTCCAGAGCAAGTCCCCAATGTGCTATGTATTGTATTTAAATACAACCTTGTGTTCCTACATATTTTTTTTAAATAACTACTACTTGAGCTATTTATAATGATAAGGATTCTATATGGAAAAGAAGGCATTTCCTTCTAACTTCTCTTCTGTGTTCTCTTGCAAAGTCTTTAGGACCAAAACCTGTGAGATTACAGGTGGTTTTGGGAGTAAGCGTTAAGTCTTAATTGCCAAATAACAAGGTAAAATCCGGTCTTAGAGACACATGTTGTTAATAAAACTTTCCATAATTAGTAAACACAACAAGGAGAAAGGAAACTGTAAAGCACAGTAAATTGCTTTTTTCCTCCAATGTTCTTTTCATTCAAGATTGCCTCAGCATAGTAGCCATTCTTTTACTGTACATTTACATTAGTGATGCTGAGAAATTTCAACAGAACTAAATGTTAACTTTTAGTGTATCTCAAGCTCAAGTCAATTTTTCAGTTCTCTGAATTCAGTCAAAAGAATTCTTTCGGGGGCTCCTTGTGGCTTGAAAAGGAAAAAAGAATCAGATCCTTGACCTTTAAGTGAGTCCTCATAATTTCACCAATACCAATCCATCTGAAACATACTCAGAAGCTGAAAACCGATTTTATCGGTAGTAATGTCAGATATACAAACTTGTACATATTTATATAGATAAAATCAAATTAAAAGGGGTGTATTTCAACTTGAGTTCTGTCATCTAAAAAGTAGATGACAGATTTCCTACTTGAAAGTAGTTGGTTTCTTAATTTTGTTTTCCTTTCATAGTAGATTAAAGAGAAGGTCTGCATCTGTGATGCAAGTAGTCATGGTATAGTATAGGGCTGCTGAAGTTTCACAGTTGTAAAAAAAGTCTCTATTCCAATCTTAAGGGTATTTGAAATAGAATCTTGGTCACAGTGGCCTTAGATGTAATTAGGCTATTTCACATTTACTAGCATTACTACCTCACTTTTACTGCAGTTTAATATTCAAGCATCCTTGGTGACTGTTCATTGTATGTGGATGATGAGTAAAGCTAATAGAGGAGTACGAATAAGAATATACTGACCCCATTCAGCCGTTCTCAAAGCACTCTTCATTCTTGAGAGCTTTAGCAAGGAGGGTTCTGTGGGACTTCTTCCTCCTGTCACATCAAGCTGGACATTGTCACTTCAGAGAGAAAGACTGTTCTTGTAAGATCACACTCCTCCACACACAGGGGTAGGGTTTTCCATGTAGATAGAAAGTGTAGAAAAGCAAATGAAATGAATGGTTTGATTCTGCAGCATGTGACATTAGAACTCCTGATCACTAATACTGTGTCAGTACCAAAAGTCAGACGTGTCAGGATATACCAATCCCAGAAATACCATCCAAAGCCAACACTAATGCTGTTGTTTTCAAATTTCTGTAAACTTGGTGCTGTCTCTTCTTCAGTCTCCTCAATGTCTTAAAATAGGTTGAAATAGGTTGCTGCCTTATGCGTTTTGAATAGTTTTGAAATCCAGTGTCCTAGTTCTTGAGTTGAAAAGGGAATAGCTGTACATTTAATGGTTTTTGAAATCTAATGATCTGTTAGCTTTATTATAATTCCAGAAGATAGCCTGGAATGATCTAAATGACAAATGGTACCATTTTTTGTATTGATTAAAAGAACCTCAGCATTCATTTTGCATGTGTTTGTTATCTGTTAGGATGCTATCAAGTGTTTTGTAGCTTAAGAATGGCTGAATTAAGGTCAGTTGAGTACACTGTGTTTTCTGTTTCATAGTTATGTGTCAGCAAATGGAGTAAAATTCAATTATGCCCTGCATAAATTCACTTGTTTTATAGCATTATTAGGAGGGAAGGTGGAAAGGGACTGAGGAAACTTTGATATTTTTTGTTGTTAACAGCTTGCAGTGCTATGCACTGTGTCTTAGGAGATGCAAATACATTCAGGAACATTAAGAATGTTGTAAAATAAGCAAGAAGAGAAGGGCATTAAGAGGCTTAAAAGGCCCACAGCTTGGTTAAGGTTACTTTGGTTATCTTTAGCAGCTGTGCTAAAGGCATTACATGTAGAGCGATGATGGTGGAGCTGCAAGTATATTCTTCCTATATCTGTCATTAACCTAATATGAGTTACAGTTCCAAGATGCTAATTCCCTAGGATTAGCACATTTGGCTTCATCATGCCTTTATGATAGTAGGCCACTTCCTTCTGCATTTCGAGGAATGAAGCCAAGGAATTCCTGGGAAGATATTGGTCCTTCCCCTACTGGTGAATGAAGTCATGTGAAGGCAAACCATAGCTGTTTCTGCTGGAGGACTTTGTGACCTTGACTTTGTTACACAAATAAGATCACATTTCTTCTTAAAAGTGAAAATCCTTTGATTGCTCTTTGAGAATGACAATTATTCAGTGGTCTCTGTGTAAAATAATACTTTTCTTTATAAAGGGATAAAATAAACCTCCAACTTGTGTTAACTCTCTCTGAAAAATTGCTCTGATTCCTGTATCTGGCTTTTTTATGTACATTATTTGGAAGAGTCACAAATATAATCTCATACTCTGTGCACCTGTATATCCTGAAGGAACAGCTTAACTGTTCTGATTTATAAATGAATTTATTTGTGAATTCTCAAGAAAGCAATTCTTTACCTGAAATTTTATTTTTGGAGACTCTATGGCATTTTTCAGGCAAACCAGAAAGCTTTAGGCCTTATTTTAAACATAACAATAAATGTGATCTATTTGTTGTTCTGTTTAATGTCTATATAATGTAAAAACGCTGAAAAATTAGGTCTAAATATTTCACTGGGGTATTTGATGCATTTCTCATCTCAGCACTCCCATTGCGTTAACTGACAAAGCCAATACAAGGTCCTCCAGTGGTGTGAGTTCAATTTCAGTAAAGTAAGAAGCCTCCATGTGCCATCAGCATCCATATTAGATCCCCTTCTGCTTCTTACATGGGTTGCATTGGCCCACTCATAGTATTTCTTGGCACCCCTTGTACTGTCCATTTTATTTTTGTTTAGAAATAAGGGAACAACAGTATTGCTCTCCTCTTGACCTGATATTTCACTCTCAAATTACTTTGATTTATTCCTAATTTAATCTAGTGCCACTAGCTCTTTTGAGCATCAGGTAATCCTACACAATGAACATAAAACACTTACCTGCTTGATACTCAGGTAAACTTACTGCAGAAAATTAGTGTTCTAGTTGTGTTGTTTAATGTGCTTCCTTGTTTTCTACCAAGACACTTTTATCAATTTCAAGCACTCGGAGTATAAATTGATGGGTTTAGGTACTAATAATAAAGTGTATACTTTGATCTCATCATTTAAATATTCACAGCCTTTCAGTGTTTGGAGTTTTAATCACTGGTCAGTGGTGACATAGTTGGTGACTTATGCAGAAGAATGCAGCCAATTCTGCATTAAAATTCATTTTGATATAATACTTTTAAAATAATCCCCTTGAACTATTGGGTTTGCCATGACTTGCAAATATACTCAAAGTGATTATAGGGTAATTTATGTGTGCACAGGATTCTCTTGATAACAGAAACTTTCCATCTAATGGAAGCAAATCTTAGGACAGCTGTAGTCATTTAAGAGTGTTTTCTTATGTAAAGCATAAATTTTGCATTTTAAAGTCTGAGTAACTGTGGTGGTTTGACCCTGGCTGGATGCCAGGTGCCCACCATGCCGCTCTATCACCCCTCTCCTCAGCAAGCCAGGGAGGGGAGAAAATAAGATGGGAGCCTCGTGAGTTGAGATAAAAGCAGTTTAACAAAGAAAAAGTGAAGCCATGTGGGTGAGAAGCAAAGCAAATAAAACTGTTACACTCTATTTCCCATCAGCAGTGATGTCCAGCCACTTCTTAAGAAGCAGGGTTTCAGTACGCGTAACGGTTGCTTTAGAATGCCAAAATGAATCTCAACCCCCTTCCTGCTCTTCTCCCCGAGTTTATATTGGTCAGCTGATGTCATATGGTATGGAATATCTCCTTGGTCAGCCTGGGTCCGCTCTTCTGGCCATGGCCCCTCCTAAGATCCTGCCCACTCACAGCTATTGGTGCAAGTGGGAGAAGGAATGCTAGAGGGACTGCCTTGATGCTGTGCAAATAGTAGCCACAACACTGATGTGCTATCAATACCAACAGAAGACACAGCACTACAAGAGTTACTGTGGAAAATCACCACCATCCCAGACCCACTGTGGTAGCTTTCTATGTCATTTATTTCTGAGGTTTCTTTACCAGCTAAAAATGTAAGCTACAGCCTAAATATTTGTTCAGGCAAAGTGACAGAGCAGTGTTTCATGTACAGTACTTTGATGGAACAATTTGATTGAAGTCTATAGGGGAACTCTGATGAAATGAGTTTTTTCAGTGCTAGCATAATTACCAAGGGAATTTCGAGCACTTACTGTCTTTTCAGCAATAGCTGTATAACATGACTTATACATACAAGTTAACTGGGGAGCTGTGTTATCTTTCAGTGTTGGTATTCTTGCAGGTATTTCTACCCTCCTCATGTACTAAAAGTGCATTTGTCTGTGGGGAAAAAATTCCAGGTTCTTTTTGAGCCAATCTAGGTGTCTTGGAGACCTATGTGTGTTTCAGTGTAATGAGTAAGAGTTTACTTATATAAGCTATCTGCTTCATGTATCACTTTCACATTTCGGTCCTCCTTACTCTATGAATCTGTATCTGATATTTAAAACCAAAAAATCTCACTGAGAGACATAGAAGGAATAAAAGAACTGTCTTATTACCCTGTGCAAACTATATTGACGATGGGTCATAGAGAACTCTTTTGCTTTCTTTTATCTGTTGATTTAGAGTGCTTCATAAACACAGGTACTGGAAAACAAGAGAAAGAGTAATCTTTTTTGATGTGAAGCTAGGATATTTGGATCCAGAGTTTCAAGTGTTCTCTACTTAGTTCTGCCACAATTGTTGGCTGATTTTGATCAAATTATTGCAATAAAGCACTGGAACAGGATGCTTCATCCCTGGAAGTATCCAAGGCTAGATTGGATGCGGCTTTGAGCAACCTGGTCTAGTGGAGAGTGTCCCTGCCCATGGCAGAGGGGCTGGAACTACATCACCTTTAAGATCCCTTTCAACCCAAACCTTTAGCTGAATCTATGAACTATATTTACTTTCATACAAATAGTGAGGACTGTTGCATGAATATAAAAATATGACAGTTCAGCTATGACAGTATCTGCTTGGAGAGCTCTGAAATTCTGGAGTAAAAGCCTCTATATTAGTTCAAATAGTGTGAAAGATGATTTATTAATAGACTGTTTCAGTGTAAATTTGCCACAAGCGTATGTGCCCAGATACATAAAGTGATTCATGGACTGCTATAGTGACTCGTTTGATATGTATGAGGTTTATGGTCATACCTCAAAATTACTGTACCTCATAACCCATGTACATGGACTCAACTGTGTCTCCTTTTTCTTTAATTACTCATTCAATTAAAAAATACATTTTTTTTTGCAAAACAATATTTAAAAAAAAAATCTTTATTTTCTGATTATATTTGACTGCAAATGATAAGGAAATCAAAAGAAGCACTGACTAGTATCTGAAACAGAATCTTAAATAAAATATTCCAAAAGCTTCGTGTTTCAGTATGTCCCTTATGCCGAGATATCTGATAGAGTGATCTGGCCTGTTAAAATGACAAATGCAGCTTTGAGTTGAGGTTTGCCACTTTTTGGAACTAGCCAGGAATGAGTTACTTAGCAAAAACATTAATATAAAAGAATGACAGTGCTGAAAAATCTCTAGTCCACAAAGCAGGTAGGAAGATTCCTTACATGTTTACTTCCTATTTATGTCTTAATTATCTGAAAGGAGGAGTTGTATGCCTGAATCTATGCACTCTGAATTATTTTTGTCTCATGCAACAGTCAATTTTATGATCAATTACCTATCCTGTCTCAAAGTAGGTAGCAAGAAGAGGACTTTATTCCAGTCTTTAATCCAATTTAATCCAGTCTTTTCTACTTGGGTCACTGCATTCCCAATAGTTACATCTTTCCTGGGATAATTTGACCGGGAATTGCTGCCACTGACAGGATAAACTAGTACTGAAAAATCTTGCAGCAATGATGAAAGTGTTTTCTGACATCAAACTTTTTTTTTCCCCACAGACAAATGCACTTTTAGTACATGAGGTTATTTACAGAATCGTCTGGATTCTGCTCACAAAATGAGAAGGTGAAACAGCAGCCATGGAATAAACAGCCTATGTTACCCTTCAGAGCAATCATCTTGCTTTGATGGAAAGTGTGATGGATGGACAAAGCTTGTTGAAACAAACATTTGGCTCTTGGCTAGCTGAAAAGGAGACTCTAACCTCTGAGTCGCAGGAGAGGTGGTTGAGTCAACTCTATTATCCTGTAAGGCTATAGCAGTAGCAAGGTGTGTTGATCCTTTCATCCTGCGGCTTTAATATGGTTACTAACAAGAGCTCTACAAATACTGGAGACAAAACCAACCTTCAGGTTTGGAAAAGCCTGGGGGTTCTGGACTTTCTCAAATGCGGGGAAAAAGAAATGTTAAAGAAAATTCAACATTGATTTCATAGATTGGTCTTTGACTCTAGCCTTTTAAAGATCCTTGGGAAAAAAAGCAGTCAAACAAAGCAGCTAGTCTGGAAGGAGCAAGTGCTAAAACTCTCTAAGAAGGAAAGTTTTTTACTTAAACTTTTTTTCTTAAAAAAAAAGCAAAACTTTATGACATAAAACTTGCAGATGATCTGAAGTAGCAGGAAAATGGAAGAGAAGGCTATTTTAAAATGTGAGAGTTTCTGAACCTGCCCAGCATGGATTCCCTTCCTGCTGACTTGTGTGGGATCTGTCTCCTTCAGTCTTAGTCACTTCTGAGGCAGCAAGGAATGTTCCAGAGGCAAGTTTTTTCTTTACTCCAAATCTGTAGCAGTTCATGAGAACTTAAATGTTTTGGTAGTTAGCACTGAGCTTTGCTTATGCTTTTACCTCAGTATTTGGAGTTATGCCTTTATCAAAATTGTTGTTAGTTTGCCACTTTTCAGTTATGTTTCAGTTAAGTTTGTGGATATCCTGATTGATGTTCCCTTGAGATGTGTTATAGCAAAGCTAAGAAATTGCAAACTGTACATACTGAATGTGCAGGGTATTTCCACTCTGGGAATTAGGACTCTCTTGTGTTCAAATATGGTGGATGCTGTAATGTAATCACCTGGTGGAGTCATTACAAGGCCCAATTAACGGTGCAGATTTTTAAACCAGATTTTGTTACCTCTGTATCTTGCACACTGTTCTGTAGTGGAATGGTTTCATAGGCCATAAAGCTATCCCTTCTGCCAGCAGCAATTTTGAAAAATTGTATGTTGTCAGCACATTGAAAGTGTGAACCCTACAACAAGGGCTCTGTTAAAACTCAGATGTATCTGGAATTCTTACTTATTTTACATGACCCTCAACACAGAATAGATATAGTATATTGCATTTAGTGTTGGAATAACTTGGTAAGAGACTAGTCCCCTTGTGTTTTAGCCTCTCCTCAGAGATTATAGAGGCTAGGGGTGGTTTAATTTATCAATAGACAGGCCAGTTGTTGCAGTGGCTATAGGCCAAACAGCAGATGCATAAACTGTCTGTCTGCTGTAGGTCTAGCTGCATTCAAAGCATTCAAGTGCACAAATAGTATGGTATACTCAATATGCAATATATACAGATTCTTCAAGATGGACGGTGATAAATTCACGAAGCTTCAGAATAGCTGTAGCTCTCAAAATACAATTGCAGTCACAAACTTGGCCTCCTGGTGTAGCTGAGGTTATGAGTCTTATCAAAAGGTATTCCTGGGGAGAGTGAGGAGAAGAAACTCATGGATCTGTCCCAACAACTTGATGTTGAATTCTTGACTCCAAAGAAGGTACAAATTCAGGGTAATGTTTATACCTCACTATCTACCACTGAGTAAAATGTATAGGTGAGACTGTGGTCAAGCTATTGTTCTTTGTAAAACTCTAATTCCTTGCAAAATTGTCAAATATTATTGCTTTGTCAGTGGTTGCTCAAAATACCTCTTGATATCTTGCACAGAACACTTCCTTGATAGCTTGTGTGAAGCAGGTAAAAAGGACTGTGCGGCCTCCACCTTGTTTCACATTCCTCTCTGTTGCCTTGACAACACGGACCACTGAATCTTCATCTGATCCTCATATTTGCTCTGGGCACCAAATGTTTATCAGTGATATTGATCCTTGTGCTTTTTCCCACTGTTTAGTGCTTCCAACAGTAGCTAAGCAAAACATTGGTGAAATTACTGGGTGACTCTGATAGCTTGGCCAAGAAAAAAAATCCATCATAGCATATGTGTAAGCAGATTCCTAAGATCACTTCTAAGATGTGGAGGATGAAACAGGAGATGAGAGAGAAATGGTCTTCCTCTTCCTTCGCTTTGAAAAACAGATTATTTTGACTGGGGCAGATATACTTCTTGTATTGCTGAATGTGATGTTCTGAGTCTGTGTGAGAGATGCTATATTTAAAATAGTGTTTCATAAAAAAGGATTCATTTCTCAGAGGCAAAACCCAAAGCTTCGTGAAAGAACTATGATGTTGATCCAATTCTGTTACTTTCAAGTTTTTGATGCCTGCTAAAGCAGAATGTTGTCTCAGGAACAAAATGAAGGGACTTTTGTCTGTAAAGACTGTGAAGAAGTTGTGACATTGCTCAGATTCACTGGAGTTTTTCAGAAGTTCCTGCACTAACTCTTTTATGCTATCATGCATCTAAACTGAAAATCCCCCCTGTTCTTCATACCAATTTTCTTTTTAGGGCTGGTCAGTTTGCTGCAGTTTGTGCATACCACAAGCTTATGATTCCTAGAATTATGTTTAGCTTTGCTATGCACTGCTGGCTCAAAAATTTCAGCTCAGCTATTCCTAGTTTTAATTATGTCATTTGCTCAAATTAATGGATTTTGCAGTAGCACAGCTGGTATTAATGCAAATAAAACACTTAAGTATAGAGGAGCTGATATTCCAGCAAATACAAATTGAGAAGTGAGGCTGATATTTTACTCTTCTGGTAATAGAACAGAGATAATGCTATTTCGTTGCAGGTTCAGTAGTAATTATTTACACTGATGAAACAGAGGAATGGAGGAAAATGTTCCGCCCGAGGCTTTTACTGTAACCTGTTTGAGGCTGAGCAAAATAACTAAGTTTCTTATCCATGGAGAGGCATGCAGATGATGTGACAAAATCTGACTGGGGAATAAGGTTGTGACAAGATCCTCCTGTAAGGAAACCAGCAGAAATCAGGGTAGGATGTTCCCTAGAGGGCCAACCAGTGTAGCTCTGCTGGCTTCTGAAGGCAGAAGTCTGTGCATTAAGCGTGATGATTTGTCCTGAACTACTGAAATGCATTCTTAAAAAGAGTGGTCCTTATTTTCTTCTTTTATGAGAAAGTCATTGTTCTACAAAAATTTCTGTTGTATTGATGTCAGAAAACAAGGTTGTGGAGAAGGAAGAGTGTTGCTCCTTACCAAGGCAAGCCAGATGTTACTGCTTTGACATTGGCAAGGAATGTTGTGTTGAGTCACAGATGATGAGGCACAGAGGTGCTGGAGCTAGTGGAGCTCTGCAGCGCAGAGGTGGAAGAGCATTGTGCAGCTACATTAAGAACTATCTGCAGAGCTGTTTGTTTTTGGTGTGGATTTCTATGGCTCTTCTAATGCTGGTGCCTGAACTTCAATGTGCTGCTTTGTGGATGCATCAGATCATTGTTAACACTCAGGTCATACTGGAAGATTTCAAATCTGTACTTCCGTTGGGAGAGCACAGAAGAAAGAGTGTGCTGTGGCCACTGGATGCTTCAGATGATGTCAGCTGCACTGTGTGGACCCTGGCATTTTTGCATGTACCCTATACTGTCCTTGGCAGCAAAGTGTTACTGATGGTGTTGTCCTAATCAGAGAAACAAAGTACTGTTATGGGATGAATACTTCTCAGGAATGAAGAAAATGTCAATAGCTTATCCAAGGTCAATATCGTGTGACAGCTGAGCCATGTATCAGTGGAGCATCACTCTTGGTATTTTTTCAAAAATATGAGTTAAATTGAGAAGCTGGATGATAATGCATGAAGACTTAAAGCCAAGAGTAGACTGAATAATTCCAGTATGAATCGAAACAGGGAAGATACAATACCAAGTCAAATTAAGAAATGTAAAGAAAGGGATACTGACTTGTGGGTTTTATAATACCTATATTTGTTAATGGTTATGAAGTTTGTTTTCTGTGTTTTTTTCTTTTTTTTTTTCTTGGAGTAATTGCATCAGGCTCTGAGACAAAGCAAGTGAGAGATGAGTGAACAGTAAGAACAGAACAGCAAATAAAGAAATTTCAGAGTAATGCATTGCATCTTCCAGTACATCCTTGGGGAATGCAATATTCACATCGTCTCAAGAAGATACAATGGCATGGAGAAGAAAACCCATAAAAAGAAAAGAAAGTTCAAGAGCAAGTGATGAAAGGGATGATAATCTGTGAAATAGTGTTCTTTATAGAAAATAAAGTAGGCACTAATAGTCAGATTACAGAAACATTAACTGCTCATAAGACAGACACCACTCCCATTAACTTTGCAAACAGCCAAGCAACAAACTTCAAGAAATACTCTTTATACACCTTTTAATGTGGTAATACTACGAGTCATACTGTGACTAAATATTGCAATAAAGGAGAGATTACTAGGAGAGTAAACATTTTCATTCTTCACATATAAGCCAGCTCCCTAATTGCTGTGGTGTTAGATGAAATCTTCCTTAGACAAGCTATTCCAAATTACCTACTGCAAGGTTTCTGAAGGGAAATATTCTGTTAGATGACATGGAGAGTTTGTGCTATGCTCATGTTATACAGCCCAAACTATTTACAGCTTGATTACATCATGAAGCAGAATCTATCTGAGCCTGTGACTGCAAATGTCACTGAACAGCCCACTGTCTTTGCTATTCTCTGAAGCACTTTGCATTGCCTCTAGGATGCTCACGTATAATCTGACGGATTATAGCAAATCCTACGATCCTTTTCTTTCCTTTGAAAGTAAGTTTGTTGCAAATAAGTGAATGAAGCAGAAGCTGTTCACTTTCTCAAAACTTTTTCTCAAACCTATGCAATGACAGATCATCCTAAATTCTATTATGCAGCACATGCAGGACAACCAAGTGATCAGGCCCAGTCAGCATGGGTTTATGAAGGGCAGGTACTGTTTAACAACCCTGACCTCATTCTGTGGCAGGATAACTCACTTGTTGAGTGAAGGAAAGCCTATGGTTGTTGTCTACCTTGACTTTAGTAAGGCATTTGACACTGTTTTCCATAACATTCTCTTAGAGAAACTGACTGTTCCAAACGAGTCCAGAGTTGTGGTCCATGGAGTTACGTCCAGTTGGCGGCCGGTCATGTGTTCCCCAGGGCTCAGTATTGAGGCCACTCCTGTTTAACATCTTTATTAATGATGAGAGGACAGAGTGCACCCTTCGTAAGTTTGCAGATGAGACCAAGCTGAGTGGAAGTGTTGATCTGCTTGAGGGTAGGGAAGCTTTACAGAGGGACCTAGATAGGCTGGATGGTTGGGCCAAGGCCAATGCCATGAGTTTCAATAAGGCCAAGTGCCAGGTCCTGCACTTGGGGGGCAACAATCCCCAGCAGTGCTACAGGCTTGGGGGGAGTGGCTGCAAAGCTGCCAGGCAGAGACAGACCTGGGAGTGTTGACTGACAACAGCTGAACATAAACCAGCAGTGTGCCAAGGTGGCCAATGGCATCCTGGCCTGGATCAGGAAGAGTGTTGTCAGCAGAAGTAAGGAGATGATAATTCCCCTGTACTCAGCTTTGGTGAGGCTGCACCTCAAATACAGTGTCCAGTTTTGTGCCCTTCTCTACAAGAAGGACATTGAGGCACTGGAGAGGATCCAGAGGCGGGCTACCAAGCTAGTAAAGGATTGGGAGCACGTCTCATACAAGGAACGGCTGAGGGATCTGGGGCTGTTTTAGAAAAAGAGACTGTTTAGAAAAAAAGGCTCTAGGGAGACATTATTGCTCTCTACCAATGATCTGAAAGGGAGTTGTAGCAAGGTGGGGGTTACTAGTAACAAGCAATGGAACAAGAGGAAATGGCCTCAAGTTGTCCAGAGCAGATCCAATAAAGTTTCTTCAAGCTTGATAAGAAACTTGTAGTTTGAAATATCTGCAGAACTCCAGGCGTTTGGTTGGAGTTTGTGGACGCTGCTCTGAGGTTCTCTTATGTATAGTTTACACTTCACCCCCATGGATTCTGCATTTCTTTTGTGCTACTCTCTATTTAAAGCAGAAATAACTTTTGTTTTGTTTTGTAAATGATAAGTAAATAATAAAGGCAAGAGCATAACAAGAAAAAAAATTCACAACTCAGCATGGGTCTTTGACCTTGAAAAAAGTCTAATAGTGCTTTATTTACATGTTTGTTTTTTTGTGTGTGGTGAGAGTGAGAAAATTTATATGGAAAAATTAGGATGGAATTGTCATTCGTTGGGTACAATTGCAGGAATACATCTTATAATGACTATGTTCCATTTAAGGAAGGCAAACTTCAGCACTTGAAAGAGTTTTAATCTTCCTTGGCTTTTCTATATATGCTGATCTTTCAGTGTAAATGTATACCTACTAGCTAGCAGAGGGACATTTTAACAGTTTTAAAAAGTGCCCACTAGACTACTTATTTTTCCAACTTGTATATGAAGTGATAAGTAATCACAGAAACATAGAATGGTAGGGGTTGGAAGGGAGCCCTCAGAGATCATCTAGTCCAACCCTTCTGCAGAAGCAGGTCCACCTAGCTCAGGTCATGTAGGAACATGTCCAGGTGGGTCTTGAAGAGGTCTAAGGAAGGAGACTCCACACCCTCCCTGGGCAGCCTGTGCCAGGGCTCCTTCACCCTCACAGTAAAATAGAGAGTTTTTTACATTTAAATGGAACTTTTTGTGTTCCAGCTTCATCCCATTACCCTTTGTCCTGTTAGATACAATAGAAAAAAGAGATGCCCCAAACTCCTGATACCCACCATTTATATACTTGTAAATATTAATGAGAGTCTCCCTCAGTCTGCTGTTCTCTGGACTAAACAGTCCCAGTTCCTGCAGCCTTTCCAGTCCCCTGATCATCTTGGTGGCCCTGTTCTGGACTCTCTCCAGAAGTTGTCTGTCCCTCTTGAGCTGAGGAGCCTAGAACTGGACACAGATGAGACTTCACCAGGGCAGAGGAGAGGGAGAGAAGAACCTCTCTTGACCTGCTGGCCACATTCTTCTTGATGCATCCCAGGATGTCATTGGCCTTCTTGGCCACAAGGACACATTGATGGATCATGGGGACATCAACTGGATGGATTGAGTCTCTTCTATTTCCTGTTCTTTTATTCTTGCTACCGTTTGAAACTGCTACAGGTAAATCTTTCCTTCAGAATGGTGTGCAAGCCAGCTGTGAGATCTTCAGCTAAAATAGATCAGTGCAGCTTGTCTCTTTTCACCTGAAAACTTTGCCTTTGCTCTGCTGATTATCTCACTCTCAACGAAATGTACTTCAGCCTGCCTGTCCTAGCAGTGTTGTTTCCCTGAGATGCACATGGAACCTGGCAGGCCTGTAGCCTGGCTTCTGACTCACTATGAACTTTTTTTCTTGTCCACTTCTCCCCACACTGGGTAATATTTTCTTGCCTAAAGCAGACTTAGATCCCATCCTTGTTTTAGTAAGTAGAAGCATAAGTTATTAACACAGCAGCAAGCCTGAAGTTTCACCTGTGGGATTTCTCTGCTGGGCAGTGTGGTAGTAGAAGCAGGGTTTGTTTTAGCTTGAAATTCTCTGGGAGATACTTCAGCAGTCAATAACATAACATAGCACTACCTAATTTTATGTTAAAGGAAGCAGAGCAGATCATGATTTCTGTATTTAGTTCTTCGTTGGTCAAGCTACTACAGTCTCCAGTGTGAGTTTATTCAAGTAATGCTGAATACAAATGTGCAAACCTGGGTTTTGGCATATTATGTCTAATGCAATTCTGAACGAAAATACTTTTTTTTATTGTAACCAGTAGGATACTGAAGTTAGTGTATCACAAAAACAGGCTATCATTGTTACTAAACATATTGGGAAGGTGTTGATTCATACTAATTAAAAATAATAATTTTAGGATTCATTGAGGGGTTTTTTTTCTTCCTTTGTATTGTGAGCTGACATAATTTTTCACTTCAAGCTCTCCTGTATCCGGGGAACAGATATTGCCACCATGGAAGCATATCTTTTGGTTGAATTCATGTGATCTCAACAGCTGGCACATAATGAAATATATGGAAGCCTTCAGTTACTAATTCTGCAGGGCAATTTCTGGCCATTTGGGATGTTGCTTGCTGAGGACCTTACTGTCCATATGTGATGTTTCTGATGATAGAGAGAAGACTGAAGAGAAAGATGAAATGTCAAGGTCTTCGATGTCTAAAATCTAGCTTGCTGTTTCCAAATACAGTAGAGTGGCTGTCATTTTTTTTTAAATGAGTAATAGTATTGCTCAAGGTCAGCATAAGTTCTCAGTGCAACTAATTGATTCTGGACTGAAGTACTAAATTCAGCATGTGTATGTGTGAAAAATGAATTGCTGGCATTTATCAAGGAAGGAGGTTTTTTGACACATTGAAAGATATTTTTACTATTGTTCTGTAAACCTTCTTCAAGGAGGATATTTGTGAGTGATTTGTGATGAGTATGCTCTAGATAGATCCTCTTTCTGATTGAACATGACCTAGAACAGACTGTTCATTTGCTTACTTGATCTTGAAGGCTTATTGCCTGACAGAGAAGGCAAGAGACAGTTCTAACCTCAGAATATAGCAAATCATCTTTTTCTTTGTGATAAAATGACTCTATGGAAAAGTTGTGAATAATTGACCTAAGAAAGAATGAAAGAACCTTTCTGAAAAGGTTATGGGACTTGCTGAGTTGGAACTATGTGCTATTCCAATGCAAATATTGAAATATAATCATGGGGCATTGTGATGGATGCATGACACTGTTCCTGAATGAGTGCTAGTGTATTTTGAACAAGTCAAGTAGAAATGCATTCATGTGCTTCTTGGAGTTAGTCTGCTAGTAAGCATATAAAACAAATGACAGTGTGGCTCCGTATCTTTGGGACAAGGGTTCTCCTAATAATGTTCAATTAAGCTTCCTGCCTATTGGAAGTATCTAACTTCATTTTCTACAGCTTTGTCAGGCTTTGACAGTGAGATCCCAAAAGCAGTATAGATATTAAAAGAGAGTCTTAGACATGGTTTAATAAGTGCTGACATTTGTCATTTGGTCAAAAAAAGCTCCCAGTGCAACAGAAGCAAGCCTGTATTTGATGGCTGAGGCTTAAGTGATTAATACACAATTCATGTGTGGTTTAGGAGCTGTTGGAGCAAGCATATTTTGAAAAATAACATTTCCAAGTACATACTGCATAAGATGACTGTATTTTACGAATCTTCCTCTCATAAACATTTTTATCTTACGTTTTGAAGCATCTGTCAGAAAATAGACAAACAAAACCTTTAAGCCAGAACACTTAATACATGTATAGAGTTTTTATTTTCCCATGCTCTCTTCCCTGTGAAAAGCCCAGAGGAGGATAAGAAAACGGTGAGGTGGATCGAGAGCTGGCTGAATGACAGAGCCCAGAGGGTGGTGATCAATGGCACAGAATCGAGTTGGAGTCCTGTGACCAGTGGAGTTCCACGGGAATTGGTTCTGGGGCCAGTCTTGTTCTACATCTTCATCAGCAACCTGGATGAGGGGACAGAGTGTACCCTCAGCACCAAACTGGGAGGACTGGCTAATCCACCAGAAGGCTGTGCTGTCATTCAGGGGGATCTCAAGTGGCTTGAGAGTTGGGCAGAGAGGAACCTCATGAGGTTCAACAAGGACAAATGCAGAGTCCTGCACCTGGGAAGGAACAACCACATGCACACCAGTACAGGCTGGGGATTGACCTTCTGGAGAGCAGCTCTGCGGAGAGAGACCTGGGAGTACTGGTTGTTAATGAACTAACCATGAGCCAGCAATGTGCCCTAATGGCCAAGGCCAATAGCATCCTGGGATGCATCAAGAAGAGTGTGTCCAGCAGGTCAAGGGAGGTTCTGTTCCCCCTCTCCTCTGCCCTGGTGAGGCCTCATCTGGAGTCCTGTGTGTATTCTTGGGCTCCCCAGCTCAAGAGGGACAGAACTTCTGGAAAGAGTCCAACACAGGACCACCAAGATGATCAGAGGCCTGGAACATCTTTCATACGAGGAAAGGCTGGGGGAACTGGGGCTGTTTAGTCTAGAGAAGAGGAGACTGGGGGGATCTTATTAACATCTACAAATATCTAAATGGTGGATGTCAGGAGATTGAGGCATCCCAACCTAACAAGAGGACAAAGGGTAATGGGACGAAGCTGGAACACAAAAAGTTCCATTTAAACATAAGAAAAAAACTTTTACTGTGAGATGAGGGAGCCCTGGCACAGGCTGCTGAGGGAGATTATGGAGTCTCTTTCCTTTGGAGGTCTTCAGGACCCACTGGGACACATTCCAATGCAACCTGATCTAGGTTGACCTGCTTGAGCAGGAGGGTTGGACTAGATGATCTCTAAAGGTCCCTTCCAATCCTACCATTCTATGGAAAAACAAAGAAATAAAGTTTAGGTTTTTATCTGATAATGACTCTTTGATTTCATTCAGATGCCAGACCTGCCTGGACACATTCCTATGCGACCTGATCTAGGTGGACCTGCTTCTGCAGGGAGGTTGGACTAGATCCCTAACGATCCCTTCCAACCCTACCATTCTATGATTCTGTGACAGGAATCTTATAGTCTGCCAAAAATTATGTGTTTTCTTGGGCTTCACATGATGTTGTTTGCTAAATGAAATTCAAGATAGACTCACAATTCTAATATTACTCTTCTCAATACATTTTACTCCTGCTATTATATCCTGAACTGATTGAAGACCAGTCGAGCTGTAAAGGATATACCAGCAGGAATAAGGGCAGGCATGGTATCTTTACAGTATCTGAGAACAGATCCAACAGGAGTGCAGCATCTTACTTTGGCAGAGGGCTGACCTAGGTTTGCTGGATGGATAGATACAGGCTGAAGAGACTGTGGTATCAAGAAAGAAGTTCAGCTTGCTCTCACATGGTCTTGTTAGGCTGCTATGTGGAGGATTGATAGATAACAGTTTTCTGTAAAGCAGAATGGGTAAAAATATTTAGAGGAAAGGAAATGACCTTTACTTAGTAGTAGGAAACAGATGATTTTAAAAGAATGGACAGAAAAATATAGGTGTCTGCTCCTGCCTTCTTCCTGCTCCCTCTACAGCTCATTCACTAGCCCCATACCCCTCCCCCGCCATGTATTTTTCTCTTCTTTTGTGGTAATTGCTTTAACTTTTTCTTCTTTTATTTTCTACAAAGACTTCTCTGGTTTGTGATTCTTGCAAAAAATACATCTTCTGCAGTCTCATTTGTGACTGCTGTCTTTTTTCTCCCCTAGCACTGGTGTGATGCATCACAAGGGGAAGTGTTATTTAATGTGTTGCTAGCTATTGAACGCTACTAAATTGTCACTGTGCATGTTGTTGTCTTGCACAGTAGTGCTTAAATTGTACAGATTATGACATAGCTAGGGAGCTGAAGACTTTGTGGTGCAAGGTGTTCAAGAAGCTTCTCATCTTTGTATTAATTTGGTGAGCTATTCAAGAAGAATAACATAATAGGTCATCTGTTCTGATGTAATATGAGCTTATTGTAAACAAATAGCAAATAATGTGAACAGATCAGCCTGGCTGCTTCTGGATTGTAGTAAGAGGAAGTGCCTGCTGCTGCTTGCAGTGTCATCATGATGTTGATGATGATGGTTAAGAACTTCAGTCCTTGTCCTTTTTGTGTTCCCTGGAGAGATTTCATTCTCCAGACTTTATGGAAAAATGGATTTACTTGTTGAAATATGGGCTCACTTTAGGTGAGGCATGACTTTGGGTTGAGGTTGCAGTCATCCTTCTGAGGTTGCAGCCTTCCACTGTGGTGACTCCGCAATGCTTCCTGCTCCCCACCCCTGCCTTCTGTGTGCACAAGGTAAGCTCACGGCCCAGAACAGGGCCCTGCAATGAGTTATTGTGGCTGGTAGCTCTGTGTCAGTACCTTGTCACTATTGTGTGCATCTGTGTGTGAGCCTCTCCAAATAGCGTCCTTGGTGCAAATTCTTCTCCATGGCTGTATAGGGAAATGTGGCTGCACATCTCTATTGGAGGAAGCAGAAATTAAATGGTACTGATTGTGTTAAAAAAAAATGAGGGATTTTTTGCAGTTTTGGACAAACTTGTGACTTACTGATAAACTGGATTTTGATAAGCAACACAAGACTTGAAGTTCAACTAGTGTAGCCTGAACCAGGCATATCAAACTCCTGCATCCTAGTTATACCCTGTGGGTGGAACACTTCAGCAGAAATCATTTCCTTTGGCTAAAAGCAATGTTCCTCTGTCACAACCCATAACGGCACAGAGTTCTTGCACCTTAAAAGCCTTTAAAAGCACCAAGAAATAGTTATGTGTTTTGGGCTGTAGACGTTTCTTTCTGCCATCTCAGTTCTTTACAATGCTTCTGTATTTGAGGCAGACAAGGAATAGATATGTGTGATATTTTCTCTGGTCAATACCACTAATGCTGACTATAAGGGTATCAGTGAGATGCTTATTTAGTTCTTACTCTGATTCCACTCTCTTCATTGTTTTCTATTGTACACTTGCCAAAAAAATACTAAAAAAACCACAGTTTTCTAAAAGCATCTGATCTTTTTTATGGAACTGGTTACTGTTATGATCCACTTTTTATTAGGCAAAAGTTTCAACGGTTTAGTATGAGAAGCAAATGACTTAGCAGTGAGAGCTGCGTGTCACTTTGCCTCGCCTCCCAGTTTCTTATGCACTCCAGCCTGCTCACCAGTGGGATGTTGTGAGAGCTGAAAAGTCTTTGAGTTAGCGTAAACACTGCTTAGCAACTAAAACATCAGTGTGATATCAACTTTATTCTCATCCTAAATAAAAAGCATAGCACTATAACAGCTGCTGGGAAAGAAAATTAAGAAAATTATCTCAGCTGAAACCAAGACATTCCTAAAAAGCCTTGGGTACATCTTTGAATTAAAAAAAAAACCAAAACAACAAAAACAAAAACAAAAAAAAACACCAAAAACCGAACTGTAAGGTGAATGTAAGTGTGATGCTGGTGTGAACAGCTTCCGTTTCTCTGTATATGTATGTAAATTGGCATAGAAAGTGAGTTTGGACTGTGGCAAATTATGATTAAATAAAGCACCGTTTTTATTATTTCCAATGCAAGAAAATTTCGTTCCTCTAAGTGATTAATGTTTTCTTTCTCTCTCCTTTCTTCTTTTTTTTTTTTTTTGAGACTGAATTGTCAGAAGAATGGGCATTCACAGCAGCTTATTGATTCTATCTGAGGCCATAAGATGATAGAGTGCTCTAACTTTTTGTGCTGCTTTTTCTTTTTGTACTCTGCTGGAAAAACTAGTAAAAGTATTCCCATTCTCAATAATACCTCTGGATGTTCTCTTAGTCTCTGAATATACTTCCAGAGATGGAGATGGAAATGCCAATGATCATCTGAAAATCCAGTGTAAGATTAATAATGCTCATTATTTTATAACAGCTATAAATAGTACAACAGTTCTTTAGAACCTGACTGAAGTATTAATTAAATTAAATGAAATTAATTAAATTAAACCTGTAAACTGCAACTATATAGTAATAAACAGTTAACAAAGAAAATATTTAAGGGTTTGGCTGTATTATATTTTTTTTACATAACTGAACATCTAGAAACATACCAGTTTAGCCAATCGATATCACAGGCTATTACGGTGTTTTATATTGTACTGTCACTGTGATAATGACATTGAGAATATATACATATTTAATCCATAAATGGTATTCAGCTTTGCTAAATACAGAAAGGAATTACAAAGCACTGATTTTTAGGTATTGCTTCATTTTAGTGAACAGGAACAGCTTTGTTTCACACAAATGTTTTTCTTTTCTCACTATTGAAACATGTGGGCAAGTAAAAACATAACTAGTAGGCTGATGAGGGGAATAAAGGGAATTGTGAATTTGAATCATTGTCAAAATAGTCGATTTTAAATTATTCTGAACTGCTATTGTAATTCAGTTGCACTGGCCTGCATGGCTCCTGCTTGCAGCTGCTACCACTGCAAGGTCACAGGTAGCTGGGTTTTCTATCTTCCTTGTAAAGTGAACAGGAAGCTCGCCTAGTTTGTGGTTGCATAGTTGCCCACATTGCTCTTGGTCACTGGGAGTGACCATTCTTCAGGAGTGGCCATTTATGTCATCTCACAGACATGGCATTTGAACTTGTTTCATGGAAGCTGTGTAAACATTTTACAGAAAAGAAAAAAAAAAAACTCATCAAAATTATAAGAAAATTTCTTTTTCTAGCCCAAAAGTAAACCACAGCCAGAGCTCTAGTAATTGAGAGGTACCGTAGATATGTGCTGCATACTACAGCTTCATAGCAAACTACAGCTTCATAGCAACTTGAATGATATTTCCTTGTAGATGTCAGACAATGAGCTACTTGTTTCCCAGAGTCCTGGAAAAACTCTTCCATTGAACTTGTGCACATAAAATGTTCTTGACCTTCCCCCTTTGATGATAGTTTATGCATTTGTCTTGGACACTTACAAAAATCTCTGGTTACTGCTGTGTGAAAGAGAGAGCAGAAATTGTGTGGGTTTACTGTTCTGCAGGTTCCTCCATGCACAGAAAATCTTCCTGAAGATGAGTACTTCATAGAATCATAGAATGGTAGGGTTAGATCTACAACCAAAGGGTCATGGACAAACGGCTACAAGGAGATGACTGTGCAGGGATTAGGGATGTGTGTAACCTGAAAGTAGCCCAGGGTGCAAGGCATGTGGAACATTGCCAATCCTAGCATTTGGGCTTTTTGGTGTTACAGTAAAGAAAGTTGACACTACTGTTGCAATTGGATGAAGCAAAAATATGTCATCTTCCTTCTGTGCATTTTTTTGTGGTTATGGAGTTTTTTTCTTCTCCTTTTCTCCAAGTAGATTTGTTTGCACTGTCACTGATGTTTTTTACTAGGACAGTATTTGGAGACTATGCTTACCTGGATGCAGATGCTGTCAATTTTGTTGCAATAAAACTCTGCCAGTGCCCTTGTCCTAAATCATAGCTATTAATTTGGAGCCTTAAATTACAGATATATCTTATGAATTGCCTTGTACAATTAAAGTGCAGTATAAATATCTGCCATGGATTTTAATAAGCAGCATAGTCAAAGTACTTGCAGCTATCTGCTGGCTGCTGTTGGGATGTTAAATTTTTTACTGCTAGTAAATATAGTGAGCAACATGGCTACTGTCAGTTGTTAGAAGGAACACTTGCATTGCCACCAGCACAGCTGTTCAGCTGGAAGTGTTCTGTTGTCTCCCCTGAGGAAGGAGACACTTATGAGAAGTTAAGGTGTACTGTAGACAGTAATAATATTCCTCTAGCTGTCAGGGCTGACAGCTTCTAGAACAATCACAATATCAGCAGAGCTCAGTGCCAAATAATATTTCAGTAAACTAAAGAGAAGTTCTACCTAGAAGATTGCTGTCAAGATCGTGTCTTGGCTGCTGAGCTAGTATATGTAGTGAGTTGGAGTCTGGTGACTGGACCTGATGCACCTGCATGTCTGGCACAGTGTCTCATGTTAAGCTAATGCCCAAGCACCTTGCTTTGCATTTCACTGAGTGATGCAGCTGACTCATCAAGTAGGTGGGGGTAAATGCATGAGGGCAAGATGTGGGTGAAACAGGATGTAATAGACTTCTGCGTATCACTAAAAGGAAAAAAATACTAGGGTTTCCAAGCATAGAGCATTGAAGATAACAATGAGGAATGCATTCAGAGATAGATTTGATGGTGAAATCAAAGTATAATATGAGTTAGAGTGGCTGCTTGCCCATTGAATGACTTGTGGAAGATAGTACTGAAGATGACTTTAGATACATCCACTTGGGACAGACTTTGCCATTACCAGACTACCTCTGTTTTCTAACATGTCATATTTCTAGTGGTTTGGATGATGAGTCTAAAATACTTCATGTTACTGGAATTATTCTATGTGGACAGGAATAGAAAGGTTCTGCTAATACTTTTTTTCCATTGAGGTTACACCTCCTACCTATACTGCGCTGTTAAAGCTGTGGCAAACCTCAGAATTTTTGCAGCAGGATTGCTATAGTTATATATGAAAGTGAACATTTTTTATACAGTGAAGAACATCTGCTGTAGAACAAAGGTGTAAGGGGTTGTTTGTAAGACAAATTGTATACTGTGCTCCACATCTGCATGAGTTGGCCTCTAATGGAAGCTTATGGATTTTATTCTTAAGATAGTAGCTCCTTAGTAATGGGGAATTGTGTCATTTTCCAGGTGAAAGAATTCTTTCCATCCTTCTGTTTGTGATCTTTGCTGCAACATTACATGTCCTTTCTTATTTGAATTGAGCAGAAAACAAAATATAGTTTGTACTCCAGTTGCATTGTGGCTGATGTGACAGTATCGGGTTGTGAGGCAGATATATTGAGTACTGTGTTTCTTCTCTTGACCTCAGAGAAGAAACTTAAACTAGTTTGATCCTAGGCAGTTCTGCCCAGGCTCAAAATCCTTCTTCCTCGTTTGTGCTTCTATCCTCTCCTTTTCAGTTCTGAGGTTGCTTTCTGTGGAATTACCAACACTATCCAAGAGATGTCTGTATTTCATCAGCTTTAACTGGATGGCCTGGTTTCTCATTATTAGCGTCTTTCTTCATAAAGAATTTACTCATGTTACTGCCAAAAACTAGTGACAAACATCACTGAAGTACAGAAAACTGCACCATGTTTGCAATGATGTAGTTACAATGGTATAGAATCCTCTTGATTCAATCAACTCTGTTTCCCTGGGATTTAATATCTTGAACAGAAATATATTTGTTTGTTAGTGTGTTTCCTATTTGAATAAATCATTGAAATTTCAGCACTTTGGGGAAGTTTTCATGTAATCAGACTCATGCATCTAACGCAGATGCTTTGAATTGTTCCATTGACTTCTCACCATTCAGTACATAGAAGAAATTAGTCTCCTCAATTGCAAGATGTAACATAGAGGTGCCCAAATAACTGAAGATGGTGAAACTCCCATTCAGAATTGTAAATGGATGCAGCTGAGAATTTAATGTGAAAATAATAATATTATTAAGGAAGAAAAAAAGTAGCTTTTTACCCTTTGAAACTGGCAGTCTTAAACTACTGGTATATTAGTGGGAAAAATGCTAGGCGGCTGTTGTTAATGTCTCATCATTCCTTACACTTCAGAGAAAAGTCGTAGATATAACACTTTGGTCAATACATTGTGAAAGTATTTGTCTTCTATGGCTCAGACCATAGGTAATGTCTTAGCAAAAAATTAGCTATTTGTCATGATCACTTTTACGAACGATACACATTGAAAATCTGTCTTAATCTTGAAATATGTTTGCTTTCTGAAAATCTATGCACCAGATGTAGTACCGTTGAGATTTTCAGTTTCTACCTCCTTGCTAATTTGATTTATTACTAACTTTTATCTGAAGGATATAAATGAGGGTAGAATGCTTGAAGCCTTCATCTAAACTCTACATTTCTTTGACATAGGATAATGAAGCAGCAGAACGTTTTCCCATGGTGCTTGTTGATGGAAAGTCCTATTTAGCCCAGTGGAGATGTGCCATTTTATTTTTTTTTACATGCACACACATTTGCTATTCTACAAGATTCCATGAAAAATGTATGAGTATTTTTAATTAAAAAAAGAGTTGTGTCAGTGCACATCATATGAAAAGAGTATTTGATTTTCTCCGTCATGGGCCAGCATATGTTACCAACAGTACACTGATAAGGCAAATGTCTTATTTCCATTGCTAGCTAAGCTAAATTAGCTACTTCAGATATTGTAATCAATGACATCTTTTTTAACTTTCATCTCTCACACCCTGCAGGTTTATGACAGTTTTCTACCACGATAATATGAAATTTTAATTATTAAAAATAAAACCAGAACGAATGTGATGTAATTGATACGTGGTTCATTTTTCCAATGGAATAGCTTTCCCTGCAGGTGGAGTCAAGTCAATATTTCAGTGCTCTGCATAATTCTTGAGAGATCTGAAAAAAATAATGTTTTTCTGTATGGCATCAGATTGTTGACATGTACCCTCAGTGATACTTCATAGTACATGTACTTATGATACTTCACAGTACAGCGTAATATACATACCTCAGCTTGGGCCTGGGTTATCTATGTCCACAGGTGCTATGTACAGACCACCAAGAGCAATCTCACCTGCTCCAAGATCATTGTCATGGCTTTTGCTAGGATGAAATTAATTTTCTTGCTTGTAGATGGTATACTGGTGTTTTGGATTTAGGAGGAGAGCATCGATAACACAGGGATGTTTTCCTTACTGCTGAGCAGTGCTTACACAGTGTTAAGGCCTTTTTCTGTTCTCACTCTGCTCTGCCAGTGAGTGGGCTAGAGGTGCATAAGAAGCTGGGAGCGACCATGGCCAGGACAGCTGACCATGGTATATTGGCATATCACAGAAAGTTATGCTCAGTATATGAACTGGAGGGAGTTGGTAGGAAAGGGCAGATTGCTGCTAGAGCATCAGTCAGCAGATGATGAGCAACTGCATCCCTTAGGGGGGTTTTTCCATTTTTTTTTTCTTCTTTTTTTTAACAATTACAATTATTATTTTGTTATATTGTATAATTGTTATATTTTTAATTTTAGTTAGTAAATTGTTCTTATCTCAACTGATGAGTTGTACTTTTTTTTCTGGATTCTCTTCCCCATCCCACTGTGGGGAAGGGAGTGAGTGAGTGTCTGCACAGAGCTCGGTTGCTGGCTGGGGTTAAACCATGACAGTCATTTAACAAGTTGGTGTGGTTGCTTGCTGACTCCAGATATGTAGAAGCGTGAAGTCTGGCTGCACCTATCACTGTATGGGGGTAACTTTCTGTAATTGAGTAGCTAGAAACATCCACTGAAATGAATGTTCAGCAATTATTATTGTTGAGACAGAAACAGTTCATTGAAAGACCTCAAGCATGACAAATGTTCTCGAACCTAGAGGTTGTTGGTTTCCCACTTGGATTCCTGTAGTTTTGTCTTTGAGGAAAGCCAATGTAAAAAAAAAAATTGTTCTGAAGCTTTTTAGTTTCAAAGCTCTTTTCACAACTGCTTATTTATCATGAAAGGGAGTTCACAATATGAAAGAAAAAATGCTTTCACAATTTTCCAGGAGTAATCTTGGCATCTGATTGACGATTGAGTGATGTGGCTTTAGACTTAGCCTAGGTAGAATTTATTCTTGCTTTTTGCAAAAGAAAATGGATGTAATAAACATTTACACTGCCACATGATTATAAAATACAAACATAGAGATCTACACCCTTTGTCTTTGCTAGTTGTAAGAGCTTTTCTATTGAACTGTGCACCTTCTTGTAGCTTGAAGGAATCTGTCTTCTCTAATTATCCAGTAATTTTTAAGTTCAATACTGCTGGAGAGATGTCTTCATGTCTGACATGGGAGTCTTGATGATGCTCCAAATGTCATATAAACACTTTATTTTGCTGCTACCATTTTCAAACTGACAGGTGGAAATGAAGGCTTCTTGTCTCTTTGTCTTATGTTTATCCTGACTCTGAACTGTCCTATGTTATATTATTGACAGTCACTACTGGGCTACCTTTTTTCTTTCAGTAAAGCTGTGTGACACTGGCCACTTTCTGTATTCATGGTTTCTGTTACCATGTACATCCTTTGCATAGAAGACTTCCTTTTACTTCTTACACAATGGGGGCATATATATATGTTTTTTATGTATTTGAACACTTTTTTACTTTATAGATTTGGCCTTTTTTATTCATTGCTGAGCAGACAGAATTTGGTCATGATACTCCTGACTCCTCCTTGCCTTTTGTATGTTCTGACTGGTTGCACAGACAGGCAACATCATGTGATCTCCAACTAGTTTACAGAGAAGGGAAGAAACCACATTTGTGAGATGAGAGTATTGATTCAGCATGTTAGTACATTAGCCTGTGTTTCATTTGGATTTTTGATTGGTCAGAATGATTTTCTGTCAATACTGCAATAAGTTTCTCTTCAGTGCAAAATATTTTTCCACAGCATCTCACAGGCTTCCCTAAATGGTGGCAAAATAGGAAGTAGTCCTTCCTTTCTGGTTAATGTGGCTCCTCTGCCTTCTATGCTTTCATCATCTTGCTTTGCAGTTATTTTACCCAGGGGACCCTAAAGCACCTCCAGCCCTCACATACATTCATATTGCATGTTTGTATTAATGATTCTCTGTAGCTGACCAAAGCTGTAAAATCTACCTTTGTGTAAGGCACTCTGCTAATTTTTCACGTGAAGAGGTGGATCTGGGAAGCACTGAATTGTAACTAAACTCTCCTCTTCCCCCTCACCCCCCATTCCCTAAGTATAAGAGCATGTATCCAGAGCATCACTGCTAGTATGTACTTAGAGCAGGCAGCTGCAGCTTTGGTGTGCATGTCCTGTGTTTATGGAAGAACTCCTTTATTCTCTTGCTTGCTCTGTGTGTACTAATTCCAGACTCTTGCCTTGCTGTAGGTCCTTGAGATGCTAGAGCTGTGTCCTGAGCATGAGTCTAGGGGGATGTTGGGATTTAAAGGTTAGATTTGTTTTGGGTGGGTCATGGTTTTGCAGGGTGGTGGTGAAGTTTGAAGTGCTGTTCTCCTTTGTGAATGGGCAAGTGAGTTCCCGAGTTTGCCAAAGTCAAAGATTTTTGCATCCCTGTGCTGTGGCAGGGAGAGGGGCAGATATTTGGGTTTGCTTGTGCAAGTATTTTCTATTCCTCTTCCTCCTGCCCTCTGATCCTCCTGTCCCACTTTGGAGCTGAAGATATTAGGAAAGCAGACAGCTGATCAAGGGAAGTTATACCCCTTCTACTAAGTTGGCATCTGGTTTTCGCCATCCCAGTAGGAAGCCAGTCCATCTGGACCAAGGCTACCAAGGAGATCAGGATGGTGGCTGCCCTGGGAGGAGAGGCTATGAGGCTGGGGCTTGTTCAGCCTGAGGAATTGATGGCTCTGTAGGGGCAACAGCAGGTCTCAGCACCTGTGGGAGCTGAAAAGTACAGGAGGGCTCATTGCAGCATATTGAGAGAATAAGAGGCATAAAAGGAAAAGAACAAGAAAGGCTCACTATGAGGAACGAATTTTCCAGCTAAGGCCTTGTGAGAGCTGATGAGCACAGAAGGCCATTTCAGTCCATTTCCCACTATATTCCTGTTGGTAAGCCTTCATATGCTGTATGTCTCTTTTTGCCTGTGAAATCCCTCCTTTTCAGTGTGTGGTTTGCTACAAGGCACACATCTTTTTCTAAGGAAAAAATACAGGCATAGTTGATGATTCCATGAGTGTTACACCTGATACCTGTCCTTACAGTTTCCTACTCAGTGATTAGAAGCAACTTTTGCGGTAGCTGCTTCTACTTTCCGTTGCACTTTTGCTTTTCCACAATTTAATTAAGGTGTCTGATCCATAACTCCCATTTCTCTGCTTTTATAAGATAGAAGCCGATTTTCAATAGTGAGTAGCTTATTTCTTTTTTTTTGTAATAAACTTCTTAACAATTCTGAGATTATGCAAGCTTTTTCTTTAGGTGTCACATGAAGTCTGTGAAGCCCAACTGGTATAAAGAAATGTCACTAGTAATTTCTGGTAACTTCCTCTGGCCGTCTTCTAAGTTATTTTATGCTTTTCCTGGTGATATTAATTGCACTAGCAACCCAATCTTGTTAATAGTGGCTGATATAAATGGGGTTTACATTCTTTGGACTTCAAAATGTAATTTTCTAGTGTGTTTGTTCTCCCTCATGCAGCAGTCATGCGCTTGATTTGCTCTTCCTCCTCTGGCTAATCTGCTTTTAGATGAGTCTTGTTTAATGTGAGCTGCATCTCATTTTATGACTTGGTTTTTCTCACTAACTGGCATTGTTTTTGTCCTTCCTGCATGCTTTCTTCTTGTGTGAGACTGGTGAATAAGGTCCTGTTTGGGTGACATAGCAGACTGTGTGACCCAGCTACCAGAATGCATAGGGATGGAGTATGCAATGTCTGAGGCTGTGTTTTTGAACTGTGCGTGACTTGGAAACTTGTAAGCACTCCCTTCAGCAGAAGAAAGGTGATTTTAAAGCTGTTGAGTAATTGGGATGGAAATTCAGGATTATATTTTCACTGCAATGAATATTTCTTATGTTGAATATATTAAATCCAGCTTGGGACAATATGATTTAATCTTAAACAAGATTTTGAAAAATACAGGTATATGGATTCTTACTCTTCTTTGTCTCTTTTTTTTAATGCCTTTAACAGCTGTTGTCAGATAGCTTTGATTTCAGGGCAAATTGAATTTTTACTTTGAATTGAAATGCATCAAAATCTTGCATCTGAACTTTTTCTTTCTTAACAGCCTTGGTTAAGCTTCTAAACTATTGCACAGTAATTAGGTTTATTGCAGTGTGCTTCGTGTAGACTTATTTAAATTCCTGACATACGGGTCTAATTTTGTGTCTTGATGGCAGAGAGAGAAAAAGAATATGTAAAAAGGTGTTACACTTTTCACTGCTCTATTATTGGAAGGTGATGAATTAAAAATCAAAGCACCCTAAGTGCATGGGTAATGTGAATTGGGTAATATTCCTTTTAGCCTCAACTGTTTTATACAGGACTTTTTTCAATGTTATTGAAAGTGATGCATAGTAATTAAAATGTGATGATTTTTCCCTTCCAAGTAAGCACATACATCCTATCAAAGAGCAATTGGATGATCTTAGGTAAATTAATTTTCCTCATTCAGACACGTTATCTTCTTCTTGATTCATACGTTGCTATGGCAACAGTTAAATTCACAGGGCCTGACTCAGCTCCCCCAAAAATATGAAATGCCCTGGTTTATATCTTTCTGATGTTAATAATACAGACGAGTTCTGTAGCAGTAGCTGATCTTTATACCATGATTTTCCTTTTTTTAGCTTGAAGATAAAACAGTTTATTTTTTTCCCAAGTTGAATACATTCCCTTTCTTCTGTGTGTACATTTTTGCAATATTTTTATTAGTGTGACTAATTGAGACTATTATAGAATGAAAAATACAAAAGTGATTTTAAAAAAGTGACTTAGGTCGATTTTGCTTTTAAAATGTTTTTAAATTTAAGCAGACATCAAATGGAAAAAAAAAATGGATGGAATTTACTAGTATACAGGTAAAATACATGTATACAAGAGAAATCTTCCCACATTCCTTCTCCCAAAAAAGCAAATAAGTCACACCCCTGTGGCAAAGAACATGGAAATAAAAATAAAATGAACAGAAATACCCTTGACTAAGATGGGTAAAACATAGTGCATTCTTGGATTGAGAACATGTTAAAGGTCATCTAGTATTAGACTAAAAGGAGAAATTATATTTTATGCATATATGTACATGTTCTTTCAGTAATTTAAATGCATTTTCTGTGTCTTTATGAAACAAGGATTGGACCCTCTGTTGTCTAAAGAAGGTACCCAATGTATGCCTCAGTGTAAGTTCTGACCTTTGAATGAGAACAAAACGTGATTTCAAGGAAAAATGTTATGAAAATCAAGAGCAAAATCCTATTCTCACCAAAATCTAATAGTTTAATCTGGAATGCATTCATTGAGGTGATTTGGAGTCATCTTATTAATGTTTACAAATACATAAAGGACAGGTGTCAGGAGGATGGAGCCAGGCTGTACTCAATGAAGGCCAATGATAGGACAAGGGGCAATGGGTACAAGCTGGAACATTAGAGGTCCCAAAGAAATATAAGGAATAATTTCTTCAATGTGAGGGGGCACTGGAAGAGGCTGCCCAGGTGGGTTGTGGAGTCTCCTTCTTTGGGGACATTCAAAACCCACATGGATGAGTCACTGTGAGACCTACTCTAGGTGGTCCTGCTCTGGCAGAGGGGTTGCACTAGATGACCTTTCAAGGTCCCTTCCAGCCCTTGAGATTGTGTGATTCTGTGATTTATAGGCCTACAGGAAGCTCTCACCTAAATGTGTATAAACGATAACCTAAGATATCACATCCTCTGAAAAATCACAAGATAAAACAGATATAGTAGAGTTTGATATTTTGTTTTATTGTGCATTACATTTGCCAGCTTTATAGATTACTTCCTTTGCCTCTGCAGCTATACTAAATGGGAATCACATGATTGAGCTAGATCCTACTACAACCATAAGATGTTCTTATTAAAACATATTTAACCATCATGGGCTGCAGAAGCCAGGTAGAAATGTACCTCACTCTTGTAGAACAGTATGATGTTAAATATTGTGTCTGAAGAGAAAGTATATGTTGCTATGACAAACATGCTAAAAGAATATTTTGTAAAAGCTTTGAAAGCAGAGTATTTCTAGATCATTTTTGTGTAGTCTAATACTTTAGAGCATTAGGTGTGTGTCAAGGAGTTGTGCATGGTATGTAGTGCACAGGCCACAGTGGATTTTTATTTGGAATGGTGTATAATATTGTACAAAATAGATCTGTGATGGCATATTACAGTGAGGAAAGCTCCCCTTGCACTATCTGGAGCTTGGACCCCTTTCAGAGAGCATGTCCTATTATAACTTGTCAGTTGGAGAAACAGTCCTCATGACCCCTCATTACTAGCTTTCAAATAGTGAGAGACATTTATGGGCATTGCCTATGTCTTCCCTCCTGTGGGGTTCACTCGTAAGATCAATTAGTAGGAGGTTGTACTAATGTGAATCGTTATGCTTTTTATTGTGGAAGTATGCCTTGGTAGTCCTTGATACACTGAAGTCCCAATAAAATAATAGTTGCTGTATCAGAATTAATCAGTGTTGTTAACTAATGCTTATAGAAGAAAAGTGTGTGTGTGGAGGGGGGAATCCTCTCTCATAATGTGGTTATGTCAAGGTCAAATCTAAAAGCTCAAACTTGGAATCATATGCACACATACCTGGGCAGCAAGTAAGTAGTCTGCCTGCATGCTTAGTTTCCAGTCACATTTATTCTAGCTGAAGCATATTATCTTTTCTCTAGAGGCCTTTACTTTAAGTCCTTTGGCATTATGTGTATTCACATTCTCTCCCCAAAAGGTTACATAGCCTTAAACTATTCCCATTCAATTATAGATGTCTCTTTGGATATGTGGATGTTGCTCTGACAGATCAGGTACCATCTCTTGTTCTTGACTGACTTCTCAATTCCTTGCTTTGCTTGGAAAAAGCACTTTTCTCTGGCTTGTGTGTTATGGGTCACTATCTACCCACCTTTATTTTATCAACCCATAAATTGACAGGACTATAAATGGATTTAATAAATTCAGTTTATTGCTGCCTCTTGACTGAGACTAGCAATGGTAATCAATCAGTTTGGGGTGACAAAACACAGAATGCTGTAACAAATGGCAAAGCTAACTGTACTGCATTTGCAGCAAAAATGCTTGTAATTTTTAGTAAAACCAGACTAGCTTACTTGATATTCATATATCAAAGTTCACAGTAAATTGCATTATCTAGCAGGCATTTCAGGCTCCTCTATATCCCTTCACGGAAGAAAGGCTGAACCTGTAATTTATGTGTATTGTTTACGAGGAAATGACCTTGCATGAAGTTTTTAAGTAAGTATTTAAGAGTTTCCTTTACAGCTTTGCATCAATTATTAACAGAAATAATTTAATTGACTTCTGAAGTAGATTTTTTTCCATTAACTTATCATTATGAACTTATAATGGATGCTCTAATTAAGCAATGTTTCTGGTGGGAATATTTAACTAAATTAAAATTGGGACAAATATGTTCAACATGCTCAGTAGCACTTACTAGAGGCTCATTGTACATCCACAACCTGCTCAGTAAGCAAAGGTGAGGAAGGAAATTTGGCTGAAATCTAGGGTGTTGCTTTCATAAGCCTCTCCTGAGATACTGATATTGAGATAATATGCTGTCTTTTGAATGCTGAAACACTCCTGCTTCTGCTCCACCCTCCTCCCCACATCACTTCGCTGGAAGAAAATGTTTAAATGTTTCCTAATCAAAACTCCAGAAGTTTTTTGCCCATGACAAGTTGTCATGCTGATGATTTCTTCTAACCTGTGAAGTGAATGAGTACAGGAGTATTGGAATACATATAAAATTAAAACTTCAAGTTTGGTTTGGGAGTCTTCTCATTCAGTGTTATAGCTTTCAAAAAAAGCAAGTGAAGAAATTTTTGGTTTTATTTTATCTGTGCTAGGAATAATTTTGAAGTCTCTCTCAAAAAAACCCCTAATATTCATTTATGTCTTTTGTACTCAATGTGCTTTGAAACCTTGAGTGGTGGACTGAAAATGGATCTTCTTAAACCTTTTTTTTGTATTTGTACATATCTTGTGATGTTCTTAGCATCTCATACCTATCTATGATGCTGTGGACAATTAACAACTTTGTGTATTCTGGAAGGTTATGCCTCCAGGTAACCTTGGCCTTTTCCATTTACTCTTTATCCTTCACCTGATACAACAAAATGAAATGGAACACTTATGGGCAAGATCTTAATATACCCACAGGAGAATGAAATAAACGTATTATTAAAGTGCACAGGTATCCAAGCATGGGACAGATAAGGCCTCTGGAATACACTTCCGTTGTGAACCCAGTGCTATCTGCCATCCCATGTAGCAGGGCACGTCCTATTCTGGGACATATGATTACAGGATTGGAGAGAAGTTCCATCTCTGTACCATGGCCAGAAAAGTGCCTTTCACACAGTAGTGGTATCTGCAGGCTATAGATGTACAAGTCCTGTCTGTGTATGAAAAAGGATGACAAAATAAATGTATAAATTTTTAATTGACTCCATGGGAGACCCTGTGAGCTGCAGTGGTAGAAGAATAATTTACTACCCATAATGCTTATGCAGAAGGATGGCAGGTTAAACTCACATCTTAATTCTAAAATTACCTGAACTTTGAATGCCTAAATCTGCCAAGAAAATATTCCAGTGAAGTAAAATTTTGGTATTATGTACAGACACCAATGCATTTACTTTTATAAGGATTCACAGAATAGTCAACAGAGAAATGCTGAAGGAGCTGAAGGATCTGTGCCAGGAATAACTATTCTGATTGAGAATACAGATGAAGTCATTGCATATGTTACCTAAAATATTAATTAGCCCAGTAGTATGTACACACTTGGATACTTGTGCACAGTTTGGAAAATGTGTGATATGAGAGAATGTTGAGGTATTTTTTTCTCCAATAGTATTCTGAATACTTTTATTCCCTTGGATACTTTGTGACAACTCCTTACCTTTGTAAATCTCTTGTTTTGCCTAACGTATGCACACAGCAGAAATACTGTTCTGAGATGCTTCTGCTAACCTGTCAAAATTTGGTTGCCGTTTGTAATTAGATGAGATTAATGAACAACACACTGCTTTCTTACCCCAAAACATCTCCAGTGTGCAGACTGAAAAATAACAAGTGTCTTTCTTGGAGCAGGGAAATGTAAAAGCAAGGAAAACAAGGGGGAAATGATTTGCAATGCCTCATCTGCACAGAGGTTAGCACTTTTTTTGGAGAGGTGCAAGGTCTGAGTTGGTGTCACTGCATTGATGATTTATTTTCGTCATCCAAGCAATGCCCACAGGGCCAGTCATCATGCCGCGAAGTGCAAAAGGGCTTGTAGCAGCAGTGGGACAGATGAAGCCTCCCAGAATGTTATAATAGTCCCATTTGCTTAGCAGTTATGTGTCCATTCACAGTTCATTAATTTTGATGGTACCTAGCCTGCTACTTTCTTCTGTCAGCTTCTCCAGAAAAAAAAAAAAAAAAAAAAAAGATTTATTCAGAGTGTTGTATTATGAGCTGACTGTATAGTAAAAGTTTATTGAAACAATTCTGTGCGACACCCTCTCCCTTAAAAAAATCTCAAACCAACAAACCCAGCCCAAATTCCATTCACCAAACTCCTGCTTTATTGTGGGAGTATTCATAAAGTATGAATTTCCCATTGCAATTTTGTCTCAAAAGATTTTCTAGTAATAGTTTATGGAGGTGTTTTCTGCCGGCATATTTTTTTTGAAAAAAAAAAAAAAAAAAAGATAAAGTTTATATGCAGTAAAGTCTGTTCTCAGTAGGACTCATGAATAGGAATCATTAAAAAGCTAAACTAGTGTTCAGATTCAGTTTAATTACCAGCCACAGGCTTTAGACAGGAAAAAGGACTGTTTAAGTCATCTTTGCTTCTGGCAATGGCAGACTTTCTGCTTATTGCACATTTTCTATGGCTTTGTCCAGTTTAATTATAAACCTCTAATTAACAGTACAAGGTAAGTAAATT
The DNA here is from genome assembly GCA_013401255.1 of Urocolius indicus. Classification (NCBI taxonomy): domain Eukaryota; kingdom Metazoa; phylum Chordata; class Aves; order Coliiformes; family Coliidae; genus Urocolius; species Urocolius indicus. Next base: position 177,820 of record WBNH01011337.1, on the reverse strand, counting down.
TTTCTAACAATATATGTTTCTCAGGGAGGTCTTAAATACATCTGGAAAGTCAATCTGCATACAAAAATATCTATCACCACTGGTTATTTGCAGTGCCTCATAAATAACATTCACATATGGACATGAACTCAGCAGAGGAATATTTATGTTTTGGACTCAGAGAAGTAGTTAAGCTGGAGACCACAGTAGGATGGAATATGAGGGAAATAGTGTTTTATTGTGCAATTGATATACTTTTGTACTCTTTCACATATGTGTCTTGAGTGGACACAAGTTGGGCAACAGCAAAAGCAGATCCTTTTCAATCCATGTGCCTTTACCTGTTGGGAGCCAGGCTACATCCAGGGGAATTTCTAGAATTTCTAGTCTGGGGACCTTGGTTCAGACACTCTATTTTGTGCTGTGGCAGCTCAGTTGCTTGTAAAGGAAAACAATAAGATCTTTTTCAAATACATCAGCAGCAAAATGAAGATTAGGGAGCATGTGAACCCGCTGATTAACCAAGAGGGTGCTCTGGTGACAGAGGATGCAGATAAAGCAGAACTACTGAATACCTTCTTGCCTCAGTATTCTCTGCTGAAGCCAGCCCTTGGGAAGCCCAGTCGCTGGAGGACAGTGAGATAGTCTGTGGAATGGAGGACTTTCCCTTGGTGGAAGAGGATGAGGTTAGAGACCTGTTGGGCAAGCTAAACACCCATAATTCTATGGGACCTGAAGGAATGCACCCACAAGTGATGAGGGAGCTGACTCATGTTATTGATAAGCTACTTTCTGTTGTTTTCAAACAATTGTGGAGGACTGACAATGGGCCTGAGGACTGGAGGAAGATAAATGTCACTCCAGTCTTCAAAAAAGGCAAAGATGACCTGGGAAACTACAGGCCGGTCAGCCTCCTGGAGAGGTGATGGAACAGCTCATCCCAAATGTCGTTACTAAACATATGAAGGAAAAGATGGTTATCAGGGGAAGTCAACATGGATTCATCAAGGGCAAATCCTATTTAACCAACCTGATAGCCTTCTATGAGAGTAAAACTGGCTGGCTAGGTGAGAAGAGAGCAGTGGATGTCATCTACCATGACTTCAGCAAGGCTTTTGACACTGTCTCCCATTATATCCTCATCAGAAAGCTCAGGCAGTGTGGGTTGGATGAGTAGATGGTTGGGTGGATCGAGAGCTGGCTGAGTGACAGAGCCCAGAGGGTGATGATCAATGGTATGGAATCGAGTTGGAGGCCTGTGGCCAGTGGGGTTCCACAGGGATCAGTTCTGGGGCCAGTCTGATTCAACATCTTCATCAATGACCTGGATGAGGGGATCGAGTGTACCCTCAGCAAGTTGACTGATGACACCAAACTGGGAGGACTGGCTGATTTCCCCAGAAGGCTGTGCTGCCATTCAGCGGAATCTCGACTGACTTGAGAGTTGGGCAGAGGAATCTCCACAAGGATGAGTGCTGAGCCCTGCACCTGGGAAGGAACAGCCCCATGCACCAGTACAGACTGGGGATTGACTTGCTGGAGAACAGCTCTGCAGAGAGAGACCTGGAAGTTCTGGTTGACAATAAACTAAGCATGATCCAGCAATGTGCCTTTGTGGCCAAGAGACCAATGGATGCATTGAGTGTGGCCAGCAGGTCAAGGGAGGTTCTGCTCCCCCTCTTGTCTGCCCTGGTGAAGCCTCATCTGAAGTCCTGTGTCCAGTTCTGGGCTCTTCAGCTCAAGAGGGACAGAACTTCTGGAGAGAGTCCACGGCAGGGCCATCAACGTGATCTGGGGACTGAAGGGGTTCTTATTAATTATTTATAAGTATCTAAACGGTGGATGTCAGGAGGTTGGGGCATCCCTTTTTTCTATTGTATCTAGCAACAGGACAAGGGATGGTGGGAGGACGCTGGAACACAAAAGATTCCATTTAAGTATAAGAAAAATCTATTTCACTATGAGGGTGAGGGAGCCCTGACACAGGCTGCCCAGGAAGGTTGTGGAGTATCCTTCCTTGGACGTCTTCAGGACCCACTGGGACACATTCCAATGCAACCTGATCTAGGTTGACCTGCTTGAACAGGAGGGTTGGACTAGATGATCTCTAAAGGTCCCTTCCAATCCTACCATTCTATGAAAAAAAAAAAGGAAATAAAGTTTAGGCTTTTATCTCAGAATTACTTCTTGATTTCATTCAGATGGGACTCTTATTTATCACAAACTCATGAAAATTCGTTATCCACACTGCTGTTAAAAGTATGTTACAGTTCAGTGCTGATAAAGTAGGGGCTTTTTGGGATGATTTCTGCCTTCCCCACCTACTCCATCACCACCAAAAACAATCTCTTCCCAAGTTTTACTTTTCTTTCTTCTTCTTTTCTTGTCTGTACAAATGTCTGTCGGACTTATCATAGCATTACCATCACTGCCACCACCTCCCCACTATCTATTTCACAAAGTGTTGCAAAGCTGGATGTTAAAGGTAGGTTGAGATTTTTTCAGTTACAGAATATAATAATAATAAGGTGCTACTGACCATGACCCAGGAACCATGTTAAAATCAACTCTAGGAAAAAAATAGATGCTTAGGTTAAGTAGAGGCTTAATGCTAGTATCTCTTTATGCTTCTCCTTATAATGTGTACTTCAGTTTTACATATTTAACATTTGCACTAGCCGTATGAATTCTTCATTATGTTACTGAACTAACTACTCTGAAGTATGTCCACTTTTCCTAATGCTGCATTTTCCTCTCAAAATGTTAATCCAGCTATTTTTGTTGACTTGAAGTCACTTTATCATCTAATGTAATGAATATAATAGGGAATTAAAAAAGTATCTTGTCAATAAAGAAGATCTCAGCAGAGGAAGGTTGAAATGTTTCCTCAGTATCATGCAATGGACACCTTCTAACTTTTCATTAAAGGATCTAATTCACGTGAGGGACAGCTGAGCTTGTGGCAATCCCAGTAGTGGCTTTGAAAATGCCCGTGCTCTGGCTAAAGCCTAAGTTTCTCTCATGGAAGTTCTCAAAAATTTTGCATGCTCAAGAGTTTTTTTACTTGCATCCTTCATCTAATTGATGAGTATGAGTATGGATATGATCTTTTAAGATTATTTGAGGCATCTCTTTATCAACTCCTTCCTGTTTTCTCAGAAAAACCACCCCCAGCAACTGAGCAAAATTTTGCTCCCCATCTTTGTTTAAATGACTTGGAATTTCTTGTGTTAAAGTGGTATTCCAAGCAGCTCCCTGAATACACTTAGGAGTGGACAGAAATGGTAATAAAGAAACAACTGTCTCAAAACACTGGTTAAGTGAACTCGGCTTTGTGCCGGTATTAGCATCTTTCTTTGGGTGAAGCAGCACAGTACCTGAAGTGCTATACCTCAGTTTACTGTGTTTTAACTTTTTCTTACTGCCACCATCTTGCAATGCTACATTCCCCAAATGAAATGGATTGCCAACTCCTTCTACGAAAGATGACTTTTAACTTTTCATGGCCTGCATACAAGTTGCTCAGACAAAAAAGGCTTGTGGGAAAATTTTCACATCACTTGCACACTTGCATCTTTCTCCAATGCCATTACAATCAGTATAAATACCAGGGTAGAATCTCTTTAATGGAGAGGTTCTCGGTTGCAATGAGCAATAGGCTTTCCAGGACATCACTGTTTCTTTGAATTAAGCAATATTTTTGTTTGTGATTTAATTTTAATGATTAAAATGTAGTTGGTGACTAAATAGGTAAGAGATTTCAGAGGCATGAGAGATTTCTGACTCCTGGAAAGGTGTTATTCCCACTTGAGAGTTTTGGGGTTTTTCTGTTTCTGTTTTTTTTTTTAAGTGGGAGGAAGCAATAATAATTATCTAATTAATAGGCATAAAGCTCTGCCTTCCCTAATGTTTTTCAACTGCAAAGACGTGAGGGTAAACTTTCAAGAAGGGGAAGGCAAAATTAAAACTGAAAATTGAGACCTTTACCATGAACTAGAAAAGTGTTAACTACCATTTATGATAATATACCTTCATGTCTCTCCTTTCTCCTCTTGACCCTCCCCCTCAAAAAAAACCCCAAATTCCAACATATCACTTAATATGAAGGAAAGTGAAATTATGTTATGCTTCCATGCAATCTCGTAATGACTTGAGGATTGAAAGCCTGGTTTCATTTCACCCTTAAGAAGTCCAAGATGTGGCTGAAGGGAGTGAGAAAGCAAGAAGATGGAGACTAAATAGAAAGAAATGTATGAGAAGAGGTTTGGATAAAAAAAGCAAATTCCGTGGGTCTCTGTCAATATAAAGATTGCTTGAGATTAGATTGTTTTCTCAGTAAACATGATTTAAAAGTGGTTAATTTAATTTGAGAAAGGTCGAGAAAGGCTGAAAAAGTCAGGTGAACATGGCCTCAGAGTATACAACTGATTGTCTTGAATTCTGTGAAAATACATTCTGTAGGTGGTACATGAAAATTTGGGTCTTTGCAGGATGTGAAATTTTAATTGGGAAATAAAAGAGGAGAGATTTATTACCAGAAACTACAAATCAAAGTAATTTCTGATTCATCCACAGCTGGAATGCACACTACCTATTATTTCTGATAATATGTTCTTTCATTTCATGAGCAATGTGAATATTTAGTAACAAAGAAAGCTTTCAGGTTTTCAAGACACTTCATTAACAGCAGTGAAGGTAGAATTGAGTAAAAAATCACCTCATTTGCTGTTTTTCATTTGGTTGGCAAAAACACAAACAAATCACTATTCCTGCTTAGAATAAAAACAAGCTTTCCTCCTTCTCTGAATTGTTGATAATTAAGAAAATAAATGTTCTGAGGTCGATGGTGATTTTGTGTGTTGCTGTGATTGGGGTTTTAAAATATTTTGACTTCTAAAGAGGTTTTTCAAATAATGTGTTTGTTTTTTCAAATGGAAAAAAGTTGCACATCTCATGTGAGAACTAACTTCTAAGAACTGTAGTGTGTAGTGAGGGCTTTTCTGGGGGTGATTTTTGGAGTGTTTTTAGGTTGAATTTTTGTGGGTTTTTTTTTTTTTTTTGTGAGAGATCTAATAAGATGTCCTGGTTTAGGCCCATCAGGGAACAAAAGACCACGATTAGCCTCAAGTACCAAAGACTTGAGTATTGCTAAAGGGCAGGGAGAGCTTAATTGC
>WBNH01011337.1:0-171896 GCA_013401255.1 Urocolius indicus | reverse complement strand
TTCTGGAGAGCAGCCCAGCAGAGAGAGACCTGGAAGTCCTGGTTGACAATAAACTAAGCATGAGCCAGCAATGTGCCCTTATGGCCAAGGAGGCCAATGGCATCCTGGGATGCATCAAGAAGAGCGTGGCCAGCAGGTTGAGGGAGGTTCTGTTCCCCCTCTATTCTGCCCTGGTGAGGCCTCATCTGGAGTCTGTGTGTATTTCTGGGCTCCACAGCTCAAGAGGGACAGAACTTCTGGAGAGAGTCCAGGGCAGGACCACCAAGATGATCAGGGGACTGGAGCATCTTCCTGATGAGGAAAGGCTGCGGGAACTGGGATTGTTTAGTCTAGAGGAGACTGAGAGGGGAACTCATTAATATTTACACATATCTAAATAGTGGATGTCAGGAGGTTGGGACATCCCTTTTTTCTAATGTATCTAGCAAGAGGACAAAGGATAATGAGATAAAGCTGTAACACAAAAAGTTGCATTTAAACATAAGAAAAAACTATTTTACTGTGAGGGTAAGGAAGCTCTGGACCTCTAAAGGTCCCTTCCAACCACTACCATTCTATGATTCTATGATATTGGGACCACATAGCTTGAGGCAGTGTACTTGATGTACTCTGTGTATGTCAGGTATATTCTGTCAGTAAGCCTTGGTAGACTTTAGTCTTTCAAAATGCTTCACCCCTGAAATGTAGTGGTATTTTTAGCTAGTATTTATAGTTTTTTGACCCATTGAGAAAGCCAGAGGTGGCTGAGCTGGACTGCAGTGTTGTCCCTAGCCATGGCAGGCATGCATGTTCATAAGGCCAGGAGAGAAGTTGTGGAGGTGTCTAGGAGGTCATCTGTTCAGCAGAAAGGAGTTAGCTCAAGACTAAATCAGTTAAAGGAGTCTAACTCTTAATGTCATTTTGTAAAACTAACTCAATGTTTGGTTTAGTGTGGACTCACTGTAAAGATGATTCTTAATGATCCAAGACTATAGTGCTATTTCTGCTAAAAGCTGCTCTTTTCATACATAACTGCACCACACAGCACAGATGTTAGAAGACTTCGGTGTAATCAGATGATCTGATGAGCATCTTAATCTTCCTTAAGGTACTTCAAAGCATTGTTTTTATGCAAAATACATTGCTGCATGGTGGGACCTAAGGTGCTGGTGTTTACTTTTGTATTCATGATCCAGACTGAGTGGTGTGTTTGTTGCTTGGGTAAATGTAAGCTTGAACACTCTCAATGCAGAATATGCATCACAGCATTAAGTGCCGCAGTCCTGGTGACATGCGAAGGAGTTGCATTCATCTCATTTCAGTTTCCTAACGGAGAAATTCTGACTGTTTTCTGTTTGAGAAGGATTAGAGTTTGGTAGCACCCGTTCACATCTGTCAAGACTGAGGATGCCTGATGCTTTAAGTGGATTAGAAAATTCCACATTACACAGAAAATCCATCTAATTGCTGGGCCTTGTAACAGTTATCTTTGGTAGCTGGCACGTTTTAGTATTTAATTTAGATGGTAAAGATAGTCATAAATTGTAATTTCCATTAACACGTGATTTGTACAGGTATAAGTCATTATAACAATTGAAGCTCTAAGCATCACGATAACAGAGACAAATTGCTAAGCCTCTTTAAAAAAATTAAGACAAAAATCTATGCTAATACCGTCTGAAAGCTGGCAGCAGTTTATTTTTTTTCTGATCAAACTCCTGTTTTTAGGGGGATGAGATGGGGAAAGGTGTTCTAATTACGTGCTTAAAAAATGAACTTGGTATTGTATACGCAGGCAGACAATAGAAACATCTTTTTTTCTTTCCCCTTTCTACTGAAAGTGAAATTCTGACATACAATCTAGTAGATAAGTATACTCTTATTAAAAATAGATAATCAAGCACTTGAAAGAGTTTAATTAATTTGTCTCTTTCTTAAAGCTACTAAAATAAAAAGGGGAAAACACTAAACCTGCAAATAGTCTAAATCTTAGTGATTGGCTTTCAGTACTGATCTCGGTTCTTGAGATCCGATGTTCTGAAGATGTGTATCCTGCACAGCTGTTTCTTCACAAGAAGTGTTTAATTAGAGAAAGTCAATAGTAGTATTTCTTTGCAGGGCCAAAGCTCAAATGTAAGCATGACATTTCACACCAGCACATCATTGGTCCCCAAGTATTCACCCGGAAAATGTGAGTGCTTTGCCGTATAAAGGCCTTTTCTTAATACACTTTTCATTTGGATGTTTTTCTATGCATGCATTAGCAGAGAAAAATCACTCAGTCAGACTTTGTCCTGTCCATGAACATAACCTTTTTTACTATGAGACAACAAATCTGATTGAACCGAAGAACCAGTGCTTTTAGCACCTCTTTTGTTAGCTAGACAGTACTCTAAAATTGCTTCTGATTTTCTTGCAAATATAATTTAAAGCTGCTTTTTCTATCACTGGGATCTTTACTGTACTTGTTATATATGCTGCTATGAGCTGGTGGCTGTCATTCAGTGAAGCATTTATGCCCTCAATATTATATGCATTTTTAGGTAATTCATGCTCATCANTTTTTTTTTTTTTTTAGTTCAGGGGTAATTGCTATCATGAGTCATCTCAAAGAGCATGTGTTACCTCTGGCAAAAGCTTCCTTCCCCATGTTTGTTACCTCTAGCTTATCGTGAGATCTGTATAATTCATTCTCTTTGGGTAAATTTTCAGCTATCCCTCAGTTTTGTTTTCACCTTCCTGTTTGCTGCAGCAGATGTAAGCAAGTAAATGTTTCCCTACCTCATAAAAAATGGTCTCTTAATCAGTATTTGAATTTCTATTAAACAGTTCACCTCAACTCTAATGCTAGGAAAGCTGTCCTAATATACACAATTGCTTGTTTTCTGCAAGTTTTCATGTATACCATTGAGAATACATTTATAACAAGCTTTTTACAGGTGCTGCCAGTCACACTGATCCAAATTACTTTGTTTTGTGTTTTATGGAAATACATTAACAAAAAAAATAGAGGCAATCTTCTACAGGAGGCTGTAGCCAATATACTGGGCTTAATAAGCAAAGTTATGTTTGTCTGGGGGACTTTTTCACCAAACATAATTGAGAATGACAGCTTGGTTATGAGAAGCTTGATGTATACATCAGTTTAAAAGCTTGTCACCTACTTGATGCATTAATTCAAGTCCTTTGTGCAAGCCAAAGTTCCTATTCTAGGCAAAGCATATGGTCTGTCACTTAGCACATGACATGTTTTTAGATCACTGTCTGCAAGCGTACCATCCCTGAATGTGAATGTACGGGTTTGCCCTGCAAAAGCTAGTACCAATTTATTACATGTTCAAATAGTTCTACTGTTTTGTTTGGGCTTTTTATATCTTAAATATGAGGAAAGATGCTCAGGGTTTAGCCCGCAGCTCTCCTTTACTATCCTTTGAATTTCCCCTGTGAGAAATGACTTCCATTCATCCACCAGCTGAAATAATATTCAGAGGAACATAAATGTATACGCTTGTATTTCTCTGTTATATTCATGTTGACAAGTCTCACAACCATAGACAATTCACTTTGCTTCAGTTCCTGGGTACTGAACTTGTTTGTATAGATTGCTTAATTCATCAGGATTGATGAGATGGAGATGAACAGAAATAAAAACGAAACTGAAATCAAGTTTTAGGGAAAGAGCTGTTCATTTACATTTTTGATCAGCAACTGTGAGTAACAGCAGAGTTTGTGCTGAGGGTCATATATGTAGAAAGTATTTACTCTTCAGTGCATCAGGATAAGGAACAAAGTTCACTTATAAATTATGCAAATAAAAATAATATTACTGGATACTTCTACTCTGAAGTTTTGTGCCCTTCCCAAAACGTATCCACATTAGATTAATTGTCTTTGTATAAAATCAGGTAGACTGCAAACTTAATGGGAAAGTGTTAAAATCTTCTTTGTAAACTCAACATCAAATAACGTGCAACTCCATGAGTGAACCAGACTATGTATTAATGTACTGAAATTGCAACCAAGTTTCTCCTCTCCATTGAAGTGCAGCAATTGGAAAAAAGACATCCCTAAGTAAAATACAGAGAGTGCAAAATAACATGGCTCTACACATTCATTTGCATTCTGAATTGTTGCTTAGTGGCATAACCTTATTCTGTTTCCTTTCTGTCTGTGGCCATTGATATGAACGTGCTTTCTTTGTTTTCATACACTGATTAGCGATTGTCAGCAACAGAATATGAATATATTCAGCCATACATGTCCTGGAGCATTTGCTATTCGTGTTTTGCTATTAGTTATTCACTTTATCTTTTTTTTCCCGTGGTTGTCACTATTCAGTTGGGAAGCAGAAAAGGTACTTTATGGCTTGTGTGAAAAATTACATACTAGCTTGCTGAATGCTAAATCTTGGGATGAGGAGCTGTGAAAAACACATAGGATATGTTTAGTCCAACCCTGGGAAAAAGTGTGTTCCCAGACTGTTTGAAGGGGCAAGCTGGCAACACTGATGGAGCTTTTTCACAGAAATATGCCCCTAATTTCTATTTTTCTTAGTACTTTTGTGCCTCAATGAAAAGAACCAAGTGGGAAGTAAGGAAGAATTCAATGTGATGAGTGCTATTTATTTAAATGGTTGATAAATACCTTACTGGCATCTGAATTTAGTTATCAGTAGTTAACATTTCCATGCTCTTCTCTTCTGCTTTTGTTCCTCAAAACATAGGAAGGAGAAGCATCATCTTTCCAAATCTGTGCAGGCATAAAAACTCACCTGGACATAGAATGAGTGAAAATTGAGAAGTATAGGACTTCAATAACATGACAAAAGGTAAAGACTACATAGTTGCTTTACTATCTCTGAAAGAGGCCTTAGAAAGCTTCTGCAGAGCTGTAGCTGTGGTACTTAAAAATGGACTTGTAGGAAAGCATAGAATCATCTCAGAAAATATATGCCAAGGCCTGGACTGAAGCACAAAACGAAAGTATTGATTGCTTTTGCATGTGTTTTTACAGAGGAAAGGTCTGCATGTTGCTTTCTTGAGTCTTAGAATACAGGATATTGCATGCTGAGGGAGGTGAACAGGGTAGTTAACTGACTGCAACATGGATGTCTCTGATTTTGTGAGCAGTGCATCTAATGTCTTCTCTTTCCTGATTAAAAAAAAAAAAATAGCAGCTTTGCTACCTATGTTATTTACAGTGAGCAGTTCAACATATGTTATGATTTTATGTTCATTTTGCTTGAGATTTTCTCTTGTCTCCATCTTAAACAATATGCCAAATAAACCTTAGGTTAGTAGGTGTTTTGCAGGCCGTTGCACTGGGAGGAAATTATTGTGGAAGCTGTGGGAAATTAACACACTTCTGCATTCACATTCTTTTCTAAAGTCGTGAATGAGGTACTGAGCAATCAAAGGAAAATTAGATGGTCATCTTTGAGTTCTTAAAGTGAAAAAACACTGTCTGGTTATGTCTCAAGCTGCCTTTTTAAGTCACTAAATTTACTATTGATATTAGCAAGGACAAACTTACCTCAGCACAATGCATTGCAAAAAAGAGTTTTCCTGTCTCACTGTCTGCACTCACGTGGGATAGCAAAAAGGTGACTTGTACTGTCAACAACTCTGCTTAGGTGAAGTAAAAATTATTATAGTATTTAAATTCAATTTTAATCACTGACTCCTGCCAGTGTTCATTTCATTAGTGCCTGAGCTAGACATCCTTATGAAGACTATATTTACTAATTTATATCACGAAACAAGTTTTTGTTTAAGGAGCTTTTAAATGTAGGAGATGCTCATTGTATTCTAATTTAGAGTAAGAGTTCACAAACATAAGGGTACAGTGCACATGCACTTGAGATGAGATTTTTTGTTTTCAACCAGTTTCTCAGATTGTATATATTCATTGTTTACAGGATTTACTTCATATGAATTTCATTCTGTAGTAGTTGGAGACTGTTTGGTTTTGAATGGTGAATGGGAGCTATCACAAGCTCTACAGCTAGCTCTCTGAGGAGCTGAATGGACACTTGAGTGGTGTGATGCTTCTTCTCAAATAAGACTTTCCTTGGGAGCATGTATGTGCTATAATAAGAGAAATGGAATTACAAGTGAGTTGCTCACTGAACAAAAGGAACATGAGTTTTAGGATAGAAACTAGAAGGAGACAACCTCATAGAAACAGAGATGCAGCATTAGTTTTGTTTGCCCCTTAGTTAATTATATTCCTGGTAAGCACTATCTAGTATTGCTCATGACTATGTTTTTTGGAGAAGGGGAAGCTTTTAAAATCTTTTGTGACTAATATATCTAGACTTGTTCTTGTCAGCTTAGAATACATAATAAAAAATACTCTAGGAGAAACTGATCTGCCTTTGCAGTGATGCAGTTCCATAGATTAAATTAGGGTTTTGTGAAAGAGAAATCAATGTAAAATTAAAGCCTTTATAAATATAAAGTGCTTTTTGATCAAGGGCCTCTGCACTGAATGAGTTTTACAATATCTAAAATATAATAACAGTTTTATATTAGAAACATTATACAGGGCTGTTACAATAATTTGCTCAAGGCTGCAGATCAGAGGAATCAAGAAACAATATTCAGTTTCCTTTTTTTGAAGTGTTCTGACTGCAATTGTCTCTAACATGCTTGACCAATACTAATAGAGTAAAAAATAAGTCTGAGAAAACCATTGCGAGAAAGTTGGTGGGCTACTTTCATTATTGTATCTTGATAGTATGTTGGATTAACAATGGAGTAAAGAAAACTAGATGTTCAAACACTCTGTTGGTAAAGACTGAATAATAAGTAAACCGCTGTTCCTCATAACTTTTAAAAGAAAAAAAAAACAAAAAAATCTCACCTACCCCCCGAACTGTGGCAGTCACATCTCTATGTATATGTGTGTGTACTATTGATTACACTTCAGTACAGCTGCTGAAGAACTGCAGTTTCCATCGTACAGGATGGTTTTCACAGTATTTTAAGACTAACTTTTAACCTAGATAGGATTAAAATTGTCTTTTATAACAGAGAATTTGTTGCTTCAAGCTGGTTTGCTGTAATTCCCCATCACCCTCAACTTTAGTAGTAGGACCGCTTTATAGTTTGAATGCATCAGATACCACATTGCGATTCACCTTTATGGACTCAGATTTTCAGACTGGTATTATGTCATGGTTTGCCTGGTGGTTCAGCACCAAAAAGGCTGTAGTGGTTTAACCATGTTTTTGTGCCAAGTTTCCACCAAATACATTCTATCACTCCCCCTGCTAAACTGGGCAGGGTAGAAAGAAATATAATGAAAGGCTCATAAGTCGAGATAGCGACAAGGAGATCACTCAGCAATTACCCTCACGGTGAAAACAGACTCAGCCTGGGGAGCATTGGTTTGATTTATTAATGAACAATCAAAACAGAGCAGGGAGACGAGAAGTAAAAACAGAATCTTAAAACACTTCCCCCACCCCTCCCTTTTTCCTGCCTTTCTGCCTTCTCCTTTGCAGTGGTACAGGAGGATGAAGAATGGGGGTAGTGATCGATTGATCACAGATGGCGTTTGTCATTGCTTTCTCTCAGGGGGAGGACTCCTCACAGCCTGGTACAATGTAGGCTCCCTCCCATGGGAGATAGTACTCTACAAACTTCTCCAGCATGGAGCCTTCCCACAGGGTGCAGTTCTTCATGAACTACCCTAGTGTAGATCTCGTCCATGGGAGAAACAATCCTTCAGGAAAAAACTGCTCTAGCGTGAGTCCCCAGGAGTTCACTAATCCTGACAGCAAACCTGGTCTGGCATGGGCATCTCTGTGTCCACAGGTTCACAGGTCCTGTCAGGATCCTGCTCCACCATGGCCTCCATGGGCTTCAAGTGGATCTCTTCTCCACTGTGGACCTCCATGGGCTGCAGGAGCAGGGCCTGCCTGAGCATGGGCTGCACCACAGGCTCTGGCACCGGGAGCAACCTCCTTGACCCTCCTTCTTCACTGGCCTTGGTGTCTGTGGAGATGTTGTTCTCACATTCTCACTTTTTGCTTTTGCTTCAGTTTTTACACCTCTGCAGTAACTTTTTCCTCTTCTCAAATGTGCTGTTCACAGTATGTCACCTCCATTGCTAATTGGCTCGGCCTTGGTCAGCAGCGGGTCCATCTCAGAGACAACTGTCACTCCCCTATCAGACAAATGGGAAGCTTCTAGCATCATTTCCACAAAAGCCACCCCTATACTCCCCCCACTACCAAAAGCTGGTCACAAAACTCCATTACAGTCTCCCAGCATATGACTTGGTGGTTCAGTCAGGGACATGTTTGGTGCAAGAGAGGGACTATGTCTTTGGCAGTGGGGACAGTCTATGAAGCAGAATGAGATAAGGGTTACTTCAGCATTTCTTGCAGAGGTAGATTGATCTTGAGTAACTGGGAGATAAAATGGCAGATAAAATTAAATTTGATGATGCACCCTGGAGGCAAAAATATCTTAAATAAAATGATGGTCTTTGAACCTGCTGTTATTGTTAAAGGACAAGATATTGGTGTTGTCCTAAAAGATAGCAGTGACTGTACTATCTTGTTTCAGTCAAAAAAAGTGAATAGAGATTTGGAAATACTAGAAAAGGAATGAAGGGCCGCTGTATAAATCCATGGTTCAGCTGTGTCTTGAATACTTACTGGAGTTCTGGCTCTTCCATCTCAAATCAGACATTATAGAATCATAAAGGGGTCAAAAAGAAAGTAAGAAATTATCAAAAAGATGAAATAAGACTTCCATAGGAAGGAAAAGAAAGTGGAAATGTGTGGACAGACAATGAAAACTTCAAGGAACCATGAGGACATCAAAGGGGGTTATTAGCAAGTAATTGGTTGACCCTGTACAAGAAATGATGGGTGTCATTTAATGGAGGTTGGTTCCTCACACAGCATGTAATTGGATGGTGGAATACCTTGCTCCAGGATTTTTGCATGTAAAACATAAACAGAAAACAAAGCCATAAAAGCAAATAAACAAAAATCCCACCAAATAGGTTAAGGAGGAAAAAAAATCCTTTGTGAAATCTGAAATAAGCTATCACTGCTAGACCCAGAGATTATTTTGGGATAAGTTACTACATGTTTGCTCTCTGTCCTCATACAGTTCCCTTTGCATTCAGTCACAGTCATGCTGAGCTAAGCGCATATTTGCTCTCACTGAGCACGACTGCTTATTGTTATTATCTGAAAAAAATAGCTGTGTGGTTGGACAAATTAAAATACTTCAGTAGTGCGGTACTATGAAAAAAATCTGTATTTTAAAATCAATAAGTAAACTCAGGACACTTTGTATATAGCTTCAGTTATGCTACTTTGATTTCAACCATATTAATTTCTATGCTCTGTAATCCTAGGATATATTGATAATAAGAGCAATAGAAATGACTGATACTCTTTTGACCTATTGGCTTACTGAGGGGTTAAAACAGATGCCATAAAAATGAAAGAGTGAGGTGAAGAGCAGACTTTTCCCCTATGTTGCCACATGAGTCTTTATGCTTGTGCAAGGACTTTGTCAACAAAGCCAGTCTCTGGTTCTCATTCCAGAGAGAGACGGTGATTTCCTTGTGTTAAGAGTTACTAGACCTCTAGCTGTGGAGTGACTACACTATCCTCTTACTGGGTGAACACAAATCCTTATCATTGAGGACCCAGTTACAGAATTTCTATCCAAAGTTTATCTGTTGCTTGAGGAGAAAGAAGATAGTAGTGCAATCTGCTGTGGGGCAAAGCAAGCCAAACAAGATTATCTTTGAAGATACTCTTAAAGGAAACAGTGCTAATATTAAACAGAGAAGGAGATTACAAAATTATTTTTCCATAAATTAAACACATTCTTAAATAGAGCTACAGAATAGGAAATAGTTTTTTTTTTATTTCTCCATAAAGGATTTTCCTTTGACATTATACTGTTTCCATTTTTTTTTTTTTTTTTGATACGTCATCTCTATTTCCCAATGTGTTGACACAAAGTGAAATGGACACTTTTTTCCTGCGTGGGTGGTAACTTGACTGTAATTCTTGTGGAAAATAATTTTCAGTCAATTATCAATTGATTCTAGGTCAATTTGGGAAGGAAAATCTTGCTACATAATGTTGATAAAGATTTAAAAAAAAACCAAAACCTCATAGTTTTTGGCCTGTAAAAACTTCTTTCCTTGTAGGTTTGTGTGGTGGTTTAGCCAGTGTCCACTAAGTCATAATATTGCTTCCCCTCCCAAACTGGACAGGAGAGAGAGAAATATAACAAGGGGTTTGTGAATCAAGATAAGGATAGGGAGATCACTCAGCAATTATCATCACAGGCAAAACAGACTCAACTTGGGAAGAAAAAGGTTTGATTTATTAAAGGAACAATAAGAACAGGGAGATGAGAAATAAAACTAAGTCTTAAAACACCTCCGCCCATCCCTCCCTCTTCTGGGACTACTCTTCCTTCCCACTCAGTGGCGCAGGGGATGAGGGATGGGGGTTACGGTCCATTACAGATGGATTTTGCTGCTGCTGCTTCTCAGGGGTAGACCTCCTCACGCTTCTGACTGCTGCAGTGTGGGGTCCCTCCCATGGGAGACAGTTCTTCATGAACTTCTCCAGTGTTACTCCTTCCCATGGGCTGCAGCTCCTCACGCACTGCTCCAGCATTGGATTTCCCACAGGGCCAGCTCCTCATACCCTGCATAATGTGGGTTATCCACTGGGAGATCACTTCTTCAGGTACCAACTGCTCTTGCTTGAGTCCCTCACAGGATCACAAGTCCTGACCGCAAATCTGCCCTGGCGTGGGCTCATGGGCTCTCAGGTCTTGCCAGGAACTTGCTCCAGGATGAGCTTCCTACAAAGTCGCAGCCTCCTTCAGGCACAACTGCCACACCATGGCATCACCACAGGTTACAGGGGAATCTTTCTTTCAGGGCCTAAGTACCCTTCTCCTCCACTGACCTTGGTGTCTGTGGAGATGTTTTCACATTTTCACTCCCTGTTGCTGCTGCTGTTTTGCATCTGCACAGCAACTTCTTCCCTTTCTGAAATGCATTATTCACAGAGGTGTTACCTCAGTCACTAATTGGCCAGGTGAGAGTCAGCTATGGGGTCCATCTTCAAATTGTCTGGCCCTAGTCCTATCAGCTACAGGGGGAGCTCCTGGCAGATCTTTAAGGAAGACACACCTATAGCTCCCCTGCTACCAAAAACCTGGCCCAGGCAAAACCAGTACAGTTTGATAAAAGGTTTGTAATGAAAACTCTCATTTACATGTCTTAAATTTTTATTTTATATTAGAATTTTTCATTTCAGAAGCAAAGATATCTGCTGATCCAAAGTGAATGTATATGTGTATTTTGGAGTTATATTTCTGCAGGCTAAACTATATTCACTTACTCTGTTGCTAAACAGAGGCAAAAAAGCCTTTTTCATAGTTCTAATGTTACTGTTACTGCAAAATATTTGTCTTGAGCTATTGGAGACACCAAATCAGCAAGAATGTTGCATATTTTATGAAAAATTTTGATTAGCCAAGAGTTATTTCTTAAAAACTTGTAAATAATTTCAAGTATTATTTGTTTATTGAAGAATCCTGAGACTGCACAGAGCATTTCAGATTTTGAAAATGTTAAATCAGCACAATTCCTATACACTGTGTTTGGTTCAACAGCATTAGAGTAGTCTGGCATGTACTTCAGTTGAAGATAGTGTCAAGAAAATGGAAATATTAAGGGCAGAAATTAATTACAGGAAAATACAAATATCTTAAAG
Source organism: Urocolius indicus (assembly GCA_013401255.1). NCBI lineage: Eukaryota > Metazoa > Chordata > Aves > Coliiformes > Coliidae > Urocolius > Urocolius indicus. Next base: position 160,138 of record WBNH01011337.1, on the reverse strand, counting down.
TGGGAAAAAAACAAAGGAAATCCTTGTCTGTGAACTAGCAATGTTTGCTAGTTCTGTTGGTATGAGTCCTCAAAAAAATAAGTGTGTGAAGGTAAATATAGAAACTGTGTGCCCTATAATAGTCTGTGCTTATAGTTCTTTGGCAAGATTCAGTGAGTTTTGGGATTTTTTATTTAATATATAATTTTTCTACAAATCTGTGTTACTGAGGCTCTTTGAAGAAGCTTTTAATGCAAAGAAAGCTACATTTTCCCTAGACAATACATGTTTGTTGAAAAAAAAATCATAAGTAGTACTGCAAACATCCGTATGCATTGCAGAGATGTTCATATTGTTTTCAGTAGTTTTTTTATTGATGATTGAAACATATCAACATGATTTCAGTTTGCAGTTTGCACAATGTTATTCCTCTTTCGTGAAACAAGAGTTAAATCCTAAACATGGACTGTTGTAAACACAGCAATCTTTTATCTTTTGACAGTAATGGTAAAAACCAGTTGCACTTTTGTAGCTTTTGGTTTAGCACATTGTGATTTGGACAGCATGTGGTGTATATGCTTTCAAACACTCAGATCATGGTGTATCTTGCTGACTTCTTGATTACGTCCTCTTGTTTGTTCAAGTTCAATTATCACATTGTCAATATCAAAGAAGAGGCAAATACATACAGATATCCTGCTGTGCATGTTATAAAGATATGTTGATTCATAATCATCATTAAGAAAGACAATATTTATAAAACATTTTGTGGAAAGAAAAAAAAAGCACTCTTTCCAAGTTCTTTTTATGAAAGTACAGTAAAGTTCTGATCAAGATAAATGCAAGGATAAATAAGTGAAAGTAAGTTTATGGGTATATACCATAATTCAAATGTAATTCTTTGGTTGTAGAAATTGATTTGATTTTTATTTTCACAGGAAAGTACAGAAACTAGTCTTGTAGCTATCGTGTTTCTCCATCAGTCTTCAGGAACATGCAGAAAATCTTTAACATGATTGTGAAAAAAATGACAATTCTGCTTCTTCTGTGACATTGGTAGGTGATTTATATATACAGCAGTTCTGACAATGACATACAAATTTACAGCATGAAATATTTACATCTGAGCTTTATCTGTGGCTTAACTGTAGTACTTAGGCTCTACTTTTTAATGATGACAACCTGGACAAGTATAAAAAGATACAGATAAAAAGTATTTATGATCTGATGCTTAGTCACATCACTGCATCAAAAAGAACCAAGGGGGGCAGGGAGAGAGAGGCCTCAGCCATTCTCATTGCATCTCTCATTTTTCTTTGTCCCAGCAGCTACTTCTGTAAATTGTGATATAGTCCTAAGAAGCAGGTAATTTCTCTTGTCATAATAGAGCTCTGAAGAAAAAGATCTTTTTATGAAAGCCAGTCTGTGCTTTAGATGCAGATCAACTAATTTAAATAATAAGCTAGCAAGAAGTAAATCTTCCTCTGCATTGTTTTGTGACAGGAAATTACCTGCATCATGTTTGAAGGATCACAGAATAATTAATCATTTCATCTCTTTCACGGTTTATTTTTTAATAATACCAATTTGGTTGGGAAATGTAATCAGTAGCCTGTGCATAAACAACTGTGGAGATAACAAAAAGCAGGTAAGCACAGGATAAGCTTCTTTTCATGAAAATGGTGAGTTCATTACCACCAATAATACTCACCTACAACTTCTGATGCGGATGTGCAGTGTTGACTCAGGATGAGATGTGTTGATGTAATGAAAAGATTTTATCAGACCATGAACTTGTTATCCTGGACTGATCTCACAGATGTGGCTTCCAAAGTCTGATGTGGATAAATGAAAAATTAAGCTTGGTATTGATTTTGTTAGTGATGATGTTGTTCAAAAGCACTCTGAAGCTGAAACAAAGTTGATGCTGAATTCAGCCTGGAATTAGCTGATGGAAATGACTAATTTTCACAAAAATTCTGTGCCACAAACTGTGTGCCAAGTTCTAAAGAAGCAAGAATAGTTGCTATGTCAAAACTGTAAGAAAATAGATGGGAGAAAGACAGATTTTGAAGCTATATAGAAGCATAATAAAAAAATAAAAGTGGACATAAAAGTGATGCTCCTCTTAGTGTTGATTCAAGGTGCCTTAAAAAAAAAAGAAAATTCCCTCTTTTGAAGAAGTATCACATTGTGGGCTGGTATTCAGTTTGCAGCCCACTCTAGATGCCACATTCTTTTTTTGGGTAGTACAGCTGACTAAGTTGTTATTCCTTACTTTGTTATTTTTATCCCGTTTTCTCCCCATCCTCATGTGTGGTATGACTTTTTTTAAAAAAACTATTTTATTTAATTGATTTCGGGCTATTTCTCTGTCAAGAGCCCTTAGAATTCTGAGCCAGTGGTCAAAGTGTTTGCAAAGATCTTGGTGACCTGCAGAGTCTCTTTTGTGATATAGGTTATGAATGGAAGATTTGGAATAGGAGCCAGCTTAGAACACATTCCTAGGTTGAAAATCCTTTGACTTGACATAAAAGCATCCATTGCTTCTAAAGAGTTTGCAACAGGCAATGTGAATCAGTAAATTTTTTTATATGTAAAGTTTACAGTGTGCTGATACATCTTCTGTAAAGTAGTTATTGATCTGTAAGTGAGGACAGATTGGAAAATCATCAACTAAATTGATTTTATCTAATTTGGTTATGTAGTGTGATTTTTGCTGTTTTTAAAAAAGGCACGGAAGTCCAGAAATAGTGCAGTTATTTATTTTTTTCACTTTCTGTAGCCCTGTCAGAGAAAGAGTTTGAGCTGGATTGATACAGATTGTTCTTGACAACTTCATCTCTTAATATGATGTTGTGAGATGTTTTAGATGCTTAACATACCACTTCCTTAATCATTCCTTTGAGTATCTTTGTAGCTTCAGTCTCCCAAAATTAAATATTAGTTTTACTCTTTATAAACATAATGACTTTAATTGGCAAATAAATATAGCTGGAACTATTTTAATTATATATGCTCACAAGGAAATAACACAAATGTGAAAAAGTAGCATACCAGTAGTATACCAGGTTCAACATAGCTCTGACAGAATTGACGTGTGAACTAGATTTTTTCCACTTTTATTTCCCTTTTCTTGAAAAGGCGATTGGGAAAAAAATAGAAACCATCTTTTTTTCTTTTCTCCCTTATTTACCTATTTTGAACCTGTATGTTGGAAGAACGTAACAAAAAAGGAAAACTAAATATTATGGCACTTTGATTGAGTCTATAGTGTTTCACTTTAAGTTTCAGATTAATAGACTATACAGGATGCAGACTTCAAAATTCCAAGCTGGGCGGAAGTCTGTCTTTCCACAACTTGTAGATGCTCAATTGTATTTCTATACTGTATTTCTACCTATTTCTAACTCTGGAGCAACATCTAGCAAAACTTTGTGATCTGGAAAATAAATTTAAAAAGAAAAAGAGTATAAAGATGTTGTTTCCATGTTTACACATTGATTTTAATAAACTTGTGTTCAGCTTGCACCAGCAGATGATTACCACCAAGTCAAAGATCAAATCACAAATGTTGTTGCCATCAAAACAAACATGATGGACAAGTGAGGGGAAGAAAAAATTGAAAAACCTAAAGGCATTTGAAAGTTATTGTTATTAACAGATGATATATTTTTATGAACAAAATTCTTTTCACTTCAGTTTTGTAAGACGCTATTACAGTCTGGAATAAAATGCTACTTTGACAAGTCCTGAAAAGATTAGTTGTTAATGAAAGCAGTAAATGTTTTTCTCTGCCACCTTCCCAGCTATCGCTTTGAGGTCTGACATGAGGTTCTGAATAGTGACAAGCCTAGATAGGTTAAAGTAATATTTGATGTTTTGGTTTAATATATCTCTTTGGATATGTTTTTACTGTGCCTAGCTGGAGTGGTTTTATAGGGAAAGAACTTCATTCTTCTGTTTTTTCTTTTTTTGTTTTTTTTTTTTTTTTAATCAAGGGTGATACAGAGGTACCTCCCACTCATCAGTATTTCGAGTTCTTTCATGACAGCCTGCATCTGCTTTTTATTCGCAGCGTGCTCCTGGTGTCATTACTTCTCAGTTCCTGTCTTCTGTTAACATCAGCGATCCTCCTGAGACTTGTCATCTCTATCACTGCAAGTCGATAGGAATTTGCTTGCTTCAAGGTCCAGAGCTTTGCCCCATACAAGGCCAGGGAGAATTTCATTGTTGAAGCAGCTAAGCGGGAGTATAATACCCCAGCCAGTCACTGGTGGGGCGATGTTCCCAGCGTATACAAGTCCTAAGACAATAAACGGTAATTTAACCAACTGATTATTCACTGCTTTAAAATCCAATCAGCTGCTTACAATAAGCTCCTTTCAGTCATGCACTATGAATCTAATAAAATCTTATTGGAAAATCAGCATTGAACTCTGAGGGGTTTTCTGTCTATGTGTGTCCCTTTATAGCCGACTCAGAAATAAGATCAGGAGGGCAGTTTAAATACCACCAATGGTAAGGGAAATGGTAAATCTTTATGGAAAAGGAGACGCACTTAGCCACAATTTACATGTTTGGGTTTTTTTACTCCAAAGCAACTTCTTCAAAAACAAGGGAGCGGTGTTCAGTGTGAATAAGAAATATTTCAGAAGCTAACAAATGGAAGACTACAATGGGTTCAGTTATGTGAATTAATTCAGCCTGTTGGCAGCTTTGATTAGGAGTCATTGATAGGAACTTTCCAAGTTCTTGGGGGATATGGTTCACAGGCTACTGGCTGAAATTTATTTTCATTTTGACAGTAAAATCCCTGGGCTCTCAGTGGACTTGCTGACCTTGATGAGTTTGATAGGACTGCTGATAAAAATCATAAGTGACTTTCAGATCCCCCAAGACAGACCAGACGGGTCATTCATAGGTATCATGCAGATGCTTGCCGGGTAAGAAAACTGTGGAAACTGCTGTGGGTGCTGACAGAAAGGGCAGATGTCTCTGGAATTATCCATACGTTTTACCAGCCTGTTGTTGAGTACTTGTGTAGTTGCTTTTAAACCATACTACCCAAGATGTGTGTTTGTTAAGAAATAAAAACTATGCAACAGATGTCTGGTTTCCGTCCCTTTGTTACTGTACACTTTCATTTATTTTAAGGTAATATTTTAATTTCATTTGTGTGATGTCACTTTTAAATTGGCACAAGGGTGTTAACCTTCTCATAATGATCATAATGTGTAAAGGTTTTCCAGTACTGGAGATTCATCGCAGTCTTGGAACAACTCTTCAGAGATGAGTTCTTTTGAGTGTGCAAATACTATCATAAAGTGATGACTTCCCCCTAGACTCCACCCAAGAAAAGGGGGTGGCAAATAGTCTACAGCAGGAGACTTTCACCTTGGCTGAAAACACGTTCCTGGAACTGAGAAATGACTGCTATCTTTACATTTATGTGTGTTCATTAAATCTAATTAAGACATTGTACATGTGTATATATAAATGTATATGTGTATATGTATATATGTAAAAGTATATGAAAAAGTATATATATGTAATTAAAAAAAAAGCAAGTCATATGGTATTTGAAGGTTACTTTCCAAAAGGCATGTATATGTGTGCTTAGTGTACTCCTTTCAGATTAAAAATAGGTATTTGTTTTCATCATAAATTCCTAAAGGCATACTAGAGTAGAATGTATGCACTGAGATCAGTTGGTTTTACTTGTTTTGTGTTTTATAGAAATGGTGATGTAATTTTCTGAGTGAAGTCAATATTAGGAAACATTCTCTTTTTCTTTCTTTTTCTACTTCACTCTCCCTCTTGTCCAAAAGAATATCCAAGGAAACTAGTATTTTCTTTTAGTATTTAAGGTATGGAAATTATCAGCGTTTTCTGCCACTGAGGTCACATCAAGGCTTCATTGGAAATGAAGAGGAAATTAACTTTACAATTTTATAGCAGGAAATAAAACATTCAACATAGTGTGATTTGTAGAACTCTCTCATTTGCTGAGTGCACTAGTCCTAATTTTCTAAATTCTCCTCTGTTGATACTTGAGGCATGTATTGAGGTTTACTGAAGCTCATTGTGCCTCATGGAAGGGACTTTGTTTGTATCATCCTGTGCTGAAGTTACAATACTATTCTTAAAAGAATATCTGAGCCCTAGGCATGGGACTGAATGCTGTTTTCTTAAGCAATTAGTAAAGGGGTATTTTGAAATCAGTGCTGAAATGTGGATTGGTTTCAGTCACCCAAGTGAATTTTAAGCTTACTGTTCCAAACAGTGAAAATCCTGTATGGCCTTGTGCTAAAATTGGATTGATTTATTATTCTGAGCTCTGCATCCACCTGGTAGTGATTCTTCCAAATGAAAACAAGATTTAAATACTTAAAACTATTCACTGTGGTTTCTGCTTAAGCAGAAGAAATTGAGGTGGTTGTAGAACTGCCAGACTGCAAGAACCCTCTTTCTTGATAATATAGGGAAATCTATCGGTGGGTCTGAAATCTGCTGGCAATATTTGAAACTTGTTATTTCAAATGAGTGTTTTTATCATCAGCTTTAGAGAAACATTTCTTTTTTCACATTTTCCCTTCAGAAGTTGCAGGCCTACATCGCAATCCAAGTGGGAAGATGGTTATAATTCTGTAACTGTCTGTCTGGCAAGAAGAATAACATCATTACCCATGTCTGGTAGTGCTAAAAGAGCAGCTGGAGTGAATACCAATTGTGAATTTTTGTTGATTGTTGAATGGCCAACTGGGGAGATATTTCATCCTAGAGTTCTTCCTAGGTGTTTTGCTGAGCTGTAGCGTTGCATGTGTACTGGGTTGATGAGAGGGGTAATGCAATGTTAGTGTCTTCTGAAATAAGTGTGTGTTTTAGGACTTCTGATTATTTTCGTAGCGTCAAAAAACAATAATCTTTGTGACACAAAACACTATTTTCAGTAAACTGCAGAAAGAATTGGTACCCTTTTCAAAGTGATGCGTACTAGCAGCAATAACCTGAAAGACGTAACTGCAATTTTGGTACATTTCTTATACCTGGCTTGTGGGCAGGTTCTAGAAGGAAATGAAACAATACAATCTTACTAAATGTAAACATCAAGAAGAAGGCCAGGTGGAGTTGAATTTTGGTTTTTACCTGATTGCAAAAGAGGTTATTCTGGAATAATTAATGCTGATCATGTTAGAAGTGGGCATGTTATCAGCAGGCCACTTATCGCATGCCTGAATGCCACTGTGTGTCAAATGCCTAACCTGCAGAAAACCTTCCTCAGTTCAGACTGTGATTGCTGAGCTGCTATTTTTCCAGAGGCTAGTCAGTGGTGTCATCATAACCTACTGAATTGTATTTTCCCCTCTACTTTTTCTTTTAAGTTAGATGAACTCCTAATCTTTTTCATAATTTTAATGTGTGAAAGGGAGCGCTATGCTTGCATGTGTTTAAAATACCATAGACTTAATAAAAGTGTAAGAAACAGAATTTCCCTGGAATTAAGTAATATGCAAGATGGTCTTTCTTTGGAAGTCTGGTTAAAAGTTATTCAGTGTAATTTTTTATTAAAAAAAAAAAATGGTTACACTTCAGCTTAGAACGAAGAATCAAAATAGAAATAGAATAGGAAGAAGATGAGAAAGGCATGGATGAATAAAGAGTGGAAATCTAGGAAGGGAATGTTACAGACAAGGATCTCTTTTCAGAAAAAAAGAGGATATTTTGATAAATAATGTAGGGCAAAATAGATTGGACTGATAAAACTCCCTAGTCCTTGATTAAAGGTGACATGGCAAAAGGATACCAGTTTTTCAAATCTACCTTCATTAGTAAGAGCACAGATGTATTGGTTATTTTCAGTTTCTGTTAGCATGTAAGGTGGAAACAGAACCTGATATTTGATGGTACACTGAGAGAAGGGTGGCTCACCCACCTCAGGCCAGCAGTCTCCAGCTGGTCAGCTTCAGAAATCTGAACAGCTTCCAGGTTGAATGGGTATTACTGAGAGCAAGTAGAACAAGGGAAAGCTTCTGAGGGTGTTCAGACCTCATAAGTGCATTGTGGCTTCTGCTGCCATTGCTCATAATGAGAAGCAGCCCCGAGACACTGGCAATTGTCAGAAGTACTCTCTGCATAATCTACTTACAGCTTTTGTGATTAAGGAACATATGTCTAATAAACACGGTTATAAACAAACATGTCATTGGTATTCCTTCCTCCCGAGCCTGACTCAGAAGTGATCATGATGGTTGGATGTAATGAGTTAGCTTCAGTGCAGAATGACAGAACAGCAGATGGGCTTGTGCCCAGATTCAGCATGCTCTTGGTTAAATACACACATCTGCAACCTGAAAAGCCCAGGCAACAGTTTAAGGACCTGCCTCATCCATAAAACCAGTAGAGATTATAAGCATCCATAACTATATTTAATCAGAAGTAAACTAATATATTTAAAAGAAAGTAAGAGAACATATTAGAAGAGAAAATCTGAAAAGGATCTCTTCCTTGTAGGCTCTTTATGTACTCTAAAAACTTGTTTTCCTGGAGAGAGCAATGCAGTGCTGTGAAATGCTGTTGCCAATGGTAAGGCTGCCCTTTGAAGAGAGTTGTATGTACGCTGTCTGGCATAGAGATAAATCCAAGCAAAAGGGAAGAAGGGAGGGAGAGAGAGCAGCTTGTTGGAAAAAGGATCACACAGCATACTGCTGTATATTGCTGTGCTGTGCCTCAGTCTATGACAGTCGCCAGAACTGCAGATGCAGAGATAAACTCTGTGTTTCGGTTGTCCTCAGGACTCTGGCATTTCCCAGGTGGCATTTTTGACACTGCAGGCAGCTGTTTGTAGGGCTGAGCTCCTTCCTTCTGAAGTGAGAAAGTTCAAGTCTCACTCTCCAGTCTGGTACCTGCAATTTATATTGTAACATATTTTAACCCCTACTTTCTGTGAACCAAAAGTTACTTTCTGGTTTTTTAAATTATAAAACTGTTTTCTAAATGCAATTTTAGAAGCAGACAGAAGTATTTATTCAGGAATATGCACAGGAAGCAATCAGTGTGGTGTAAGGGCATATTCCAAACCCCTTTGAAGTAAGTTATAAAACTCCTGTTGCCTTCATTAGGCCTCGGACCAGATATTAATGGAAGATGACATTAGGCATAGCATCTGCTTAGACATTAACTATTATGTCTAAGCAGGTGCTCTGCCTTCCTTCTAGCTGGTATTTAAGTCTGGAGAGCAAGACTTTTGTTGATGGAAGCTTTATTCTCTAAGAGGATAGTTCATTTTAAAGTTTGGATGTTGCACTTGTCGAGTATAGATAACAATGATTATTGCTGTTGAGATATATCATTACACTGTCCTACATAGAACTACATAATCACCCCCTTTCCAAATTGGCATGTTTATTGCCAGCAACAATAACAGGCTGGCAGAGTGCAGAGCTGCTATTGAGCAGAGTATTGGTACATTGGCTTAAAAATCTGGATCTAAGAAATGTTGGTAGAGGAGAAGAGTGTCTTGAATTGTAATGTTAGTTTCACACCAAAAAGACTGAAAGATTATTGCAACTCACCTGCTGCCATGTATGATAGCAGGTCTCTTGTGATTGCTTTTATGCTTTCTACAATATTGCAAAGAATATACACATTGGGCCAGGCTTGTTTTCAGTTGTCTCATTCCTAATTTAAGATGATTCCCTCAGGTCATTCCTTGATAGGGGTGAGCTGGTGTTTGTATCTAACAGCTTGGAGCTTTATTTAGAGAGGGGCACAGCATAACATGCTTCAGCATACTGTAACAGCACTTGACTGGTTTTGTGCAGGTGACCACTTGAAAGAGCTGTGCAGCTCAGCATATCTGTGTGGCTGCTTTTTTCTCCTTTTTACTTAAATTCATTCTCTAGTGCTCTGCAGAGGGTGCACTACTGAAAGCACAGTGCTTCTTCACCTTGTAGTCTCCAAGGCTAAACCAATAGTGTAGTACAATTTTTGAATGTGTTGTCAAATGTAAGTAAATATTAGGTGGATATCTCTGCTAGACTCGATCCAGTTATACAAAACACAGTCCTTAGGAGCCCTGTAATGGACAGCTGCCAAAAAAGTAGACATTGATAGCTGTCTGATGAGCTCTCTGATGAAAATGGAGCTTCTTTCACATTGCCACTCACTCCCCTCTGGTCCCTTACAACACTGGGAGAATGCTGTGCTTGCAGAGACATAAGCATTTTAGGCTTAAAGGGTAAAACTTTAAGATTAAATGTGATGACTTCTTCCTGCTACTTAACAAAACAGACCTGGGGAAAAAAAACCCACCATTGCTTAAAATGCTACCTTCCTCTTGCATGCTTACTGCTGAGGGCCTGTGACCTAATGGTTTGCCTCGGCAGCATTTCCTCTCCCCTGCCATTTCTCTCCCCGCAGCTGCTCATTTTGGAGCCCGTGCGGCTGTACGCGTTGTTAAAAAACACAGCTGCTCTGCATCCATTGTAAGCTCCAGCTATTGATTTAGATCTTCCAATTTTTATGTGTTGAAAGAGAAAATGGTTGTTTAAAAAGGCATTTGTGTGGGATCTGGAGTCAGCCACGGCCTTGAGGCAGAACAACCTCAACTGAGCACTTTGGCACATCTGCCATGCAGAGAAAAGCATCTCTGGTCCTTGTTTTATTATTACAAATGCAAACTAGTAAGCTAGAAAAAGATAAATACTTTTAGAGAGAATATACAGATCTGTTGGGGTGGGCAAATTCAAATAAAAAGGTCTAAAAACAAATATTTCCCCAAATCCAATGGATCCTTGAAAGACTGAGCCTTTCTTCTGACTTTGCTGACTACAACTGCTGAGGAAATCTGGTGTCACTGGCTTTGTGGGTTGAAATAACCTCCCATGCTACCCTCTGGAGCTGTAGTCACCTCATCTTATTGTCATGTCTTTTGGCCTTCTGTGGCTATTCTCCTCTAAGCACACGTCCTCCTCCTCCTCCTCTCGGTTATGTAAAAATTCATATTTACCCTGCAAGCTTTATGCCAGCCAGCATATTTTTCCTACTTGGCATGTGTTACAGTCCACAGCCTTGTTGTGCTTGAATGAGCTCGGCTGCTACTATGGGACAGTCTGTCCTGCACTGCTGAAAGGGTCTTTCCTGTGCAGCTTTTGCTGCGCAGCCTCACCCTTTCTATCAGTGTGTGGTAGATGTAGCATTTGCACCATAAGCAGGGGAAGCACAATAAATAGTGCTACTGCCTATCATATTACTTTACAAGTGTTTTTTAGCACTTGAGCATTTATTTAAAAACTTGGAGGGATTTTTTTAACATTAATGTCACCTCTTGTGCATCATGCCTCTCTGCTTTCCTGTCAAGCAGTTAAGCACTGCAGACTTCACAGGGTTTTTCACAGGTTGTTATATTTTGTTGATATTCTGGTAGTAAGAGAGGAAGACATGGAATATAAAATTGAGAGGGCTTAGGGTTGCTTTCAAAGATTCCTGATTCTTGGGAACTGTTTAGCATGTGGCCTGTAAAAAGGCCGTGTTTTCTCAGGATGATCTGAAATATGTCTTCTGGGGGCTCTCCCCAAGTTTATTGTGGTTGTAATTTGCTTGTACCATTATGGCCCTGCACCCCTGAAAGTCCCATGGTGATTTGCCCACTCTCTTTAGAGGTGTGGAGTAGGACATGAATGGCTGACATAAAGAAGAATGCTAATGCGCTATCTCAGCAGCTGCAATGCTGTATTTTTATGATTATCTAACGCAAAACTATTTTCCCATGTAGGTAACTGGGAGGTCAAAGTAGTAATACGGTTATTTCTTCAGCTTTTTCCTCAACTTACATGAGTTAGGAAGGCATGTTCTAGAAAGCATATCTAAGCAGTCAATTGAGTGTGCTCTAAATCGTGGCACTCGATGTTTTTAAGTTAAAACGCGTGAATTTATGGCTCTAGGCTTTTCCATTTAATCTTAAATAAGGTTATTTAGCAAAACTCTTTTGCTAATGGAAAATGGTGTGCTTGCAGAGACAGCTGGAGTAATTTTTTCAGCTGAAATCTATCTGACTGTGGCATTTTAAGGACTGACAGAGAGGTACAATGTTTTAACTATATTTGAAGATTTCAGTTGCATACAGTAAATATTGATGCTTCCGATTATCATTCCAGAAATGTTTTTTTTTTTAAATAATATTGCCAAATTAACTTTACTGTGAATTTTATTAGAATAAGTTAAATTATGAGTGTGGTAATGACCTGCAGAATACACTTGACTTGTAGAGCTGCAAGCAGAATGAAAAATTATACCAAAATAAGTGGTCACGGTATACCTGGTTTTAACTAATGGAACTATTTACTGCAAATTATTTGTACCGTTCAGAGGTAAAATTAGAGGTCTCTATGTAGAGTACAAATATATTTGCCTATCTTAAGTTTAGTTTTAGTGTATATATTGCCTGCCACAGAAATGCACATCTTACTACAAAGATGGGTTGAGGTACAGACTAGAAACAGATTTAATCACTGGATTAAGGTAAGGAATGAGAAAATGAACTGTCAGGACCAACCACCCATTTCTCTGTGCTGAATGTAACTATTTTGTCCTTCGGGAGAGCTGCTGACTTGTCAGGGGATGCAAGTTGTGCATTAGCAATGCAGATCATTTGGATGGCCTTTGTATGCTCATGATGTAATTAATGTTGCATATATGCTAGAATTCTGCTGTGCCTAATAGTTGGGAGTTTATGGTGTGCAGGTTTAGCAGCTGAGGTTACACCTGCAAAACATGACTCAGAGTGCACCTTTGTATAAGGCATGTTTGTATGCATTGCTGAATTCACAGCTGTCCTTTACACTGTGTAAATTATAGTGGAGGCACATTTGGGGGAATTTATGGCAAGCTTGTGTTGTGTTTGGAACTTTGGCACTTCAGTGTTAATATTGAAGGACCAGCTTTTTGGATTTAGGATGGACCACATGTTTTCTAATTTACTGTGCTCTCAAGTTCTAGATATGATCTGTCATATATTCTGTGCCTGTGCACTCACTTGGCAGTCTCTGTTTTCAGCTGCAGGACAATATTAGTGAAATGCAGTCAAAGACTCTTTAGGGAGGCTGTTTGTATATCGTTGCATGTACAAATTGCACTACTGGTAACTATAAAAAGAAATTCAAGAAAGCTAAAAGAGGTTGTATTTTAGAAGACATTATGTGTAGTTAGAGCACTGTATTCAATTCCCTCCTTGTTTACCCCATAGTTTCCTCCTTACCTGGAACAAGGAAGACTCACAAATAGTTCTTTTCGCCTCTTACTTTCCTAATAAAAGAAATTCATTAGGAAAACCTGATTCTTTACAGAAGGGAAATTACGCTGTTCAGAATTATTTATCCAGACAATGTGAAATAACATCATATGTGAATAAAAGATGCATCTAGCTCTTAGTAGGGGAACATTTACTGCTGGGAGACTTCCAGTAGGGACTCTTGAGATACCGATTCTCACTGAATGTAGCTTTCATGGGATTTGTTTTATTTTTATATAGGCCATTGTTTCACTGTAGCTGAAGGTGTCACTTTCAGCCCTGGAGGTGTCACAATGACTGTTTGACCTGCAGGTGTCTTCTGGAAAAAACTTCTAAATCTGTGAATGTCTCTGTTTCTGCTGCTTGAAAACAAAGCAGCTTCTAATCGTGTTGCAGAGAAGCCTCTTTGCAATATGGAAAAAAACATTGAAACCAGATTCTCAATAGACCCAGGAAACAGTGTGGAGTGTGGGTGCTTCAAAAATAATTCTTATGCATTCATTTAATGACTTGCTTTATTTTTGAAAAAGAAATAAAAATCCTCCTTCATATACAATTTCTCAGCTCTAGTCAATCAAGAGTTACAAGGACGCACATTAGAGCTCATGTTATTACAAGATATGTAGTTGCTTAGTTTTTAATTAGGAAAGGTATGTTAAATGCGCAAGTATAATTACAGCTTTTTGTTTGTTTTTAATAAAACAGCAATTACTGGGGAAAAAATGTTACTGACAAAAGAATCTTAGTTTTAAACATAAATTTCCATTGATGCCATGGCAAAGCTATTGATTCTCAATATCTGGCTTTACCTGGTTATTGCTGTTGTCTCAGTTATGTATCTTGAACTGGCATGGGATGAAGATTCATACAGTTAGCCACCTGGAAAAAGTAATGAGAAGGGTAAGCGACTTTTTGTCATTTTTGCTTGTGTTGGTAGTTTTGGTGGTTTTTTGAGTGGTGTTTTGAGGAAAGAGTCTGTGATGGAAATTCCTGTGAGTAGTGTTGGGAGAACATGAGAAATACAAACTGAATGGTACCAAAGAGCTACTGAAGGATAAGCTGATCAAGATGCACACACTACTAGCACAACAGGATTTTTTCAATGTGACAATCAGGAAATTTCAGACTTGTAGAAAAATATACATATATGTGCCTACGATGCTGGCTAATCCAGATGCTCAGAATAGTATGTTAGATACAGACATTTCTATGGCTTTTCTCTCCCCATCACCACTTGCCCCATTCCAATAAATTTCTGTGGAGACTTTCACCTGTAGTGTGTCTGTGAGAGACAGGCACTTTCCACTGTGGAAAAAAAGAATTATTTCACTGCCTCTGGAAAGCTGATACTCTGCAGCTTAAATCTAAGTTGTCTTAATGGGTTTTATACCTCTAGATAGCAGGCTTTCTGCCCTGTGACAACTCTACTTTTGAAACTCACCAAACATACCTAATGGAAAAAGATGTAAAGTGTAGTGATTGTTAAACTGTGATGCTGAGAGACAGTGCCCTTGAGGTAAAATCCTCCAAATGAACTGCAACTTCAGAATAGTTGCAGGATAAGGAATTTTGTCATATAACAACTAGGATCCTATATTGCTCCTGACTGGCAGAAGACAAGATAAAAACAGTCCAGGGCTCCCTACAGTCAGAAGCAGAATTTCCCAGTTTAGGAGTGAAAAGTCTTCTTTTTTTATGTGTTTTATTTTTGTAAATAATAATACAGATATGCAAAGAAACCTATTAAAAGGTCAAGTTAAATACTCACAGCCCATGTTGTAAACAGTGACAGACCCTTTGTTATGATTTCTAATCTTTTTTTCTTTAAAAGATGACAGGATTTTCCCTTTATTTACCTGCTGTTTGAGAACTTCAGCAAGGCTATTGTAGATACTTCCTGACTTTGTTGAAATGTTGTCCTTCACTTTACAACGTGTTGTTTAAGATGTGGTAGTGTGTCAATTTGAGCTGTGTAAAGCCCTAAACAGAGACAATTTTGAGTATCTTTCATCTTTGAACCCCAGCCTTCAACTAAGTATCACACAGCAGCTCTCTAGCTCCTCCTTCTCTCCACTGTGATGGGGAAGAGAATCGGAAAAAAAACCCAACTCATAGATTGAGATAAAAACAGTTTAATAACTGAAGTAAAATAAAATATAATAATAATAGAATGAAAGGGAATATAACAAAAAGGAGATAAATACAAAGCAAGTGATGCACAGTGCAGTTGCTCACCACCTGCTGATTGATGCCTAGTCAGTCCCTGAGCAGCAATCTTCTCCTACCTACCAGCTCCCACCAATTTATATACTGAGCATGACATCCTATAGTGTGGAATAGCCCTTTGACTAGTTTGGGCTAGCTGTCCTGGCCATGCTGTCTCACAGCTTCTTGTATAACTGCTTGCTGGCAGAGCATGGGAAACTGAAAAATCCCTAACTTAGGGTAAATACTACTTAATAATGACTAATCATCAGTGTGCTATCAACATTATTTTCACAGTAAATCCAAAACCCCTCACTGTACTAGCTACTAGGAAGAAAATTAACTCTATCCTAGCTGAAATCAGGCTAGTATCAAGCTTATTAAGCATAGTTGAGTGCAGTCTCCTAGGGACCCTCACTTTTTGAGTAGTGCAACTGAAGCGCATAAGCCCAGCTTGGTGCTCAACTTTAGACACCAGATGCCCTGGAATTTGTAAAACTGACTTGGAGTCAAGTATCTTCATTCTGTTATGGAAGTACAATTCATAGTAGCACTGAGAAGATGAAGGATGCCTGTGTATTTTTATGCATCCTTTCAGAAGTTAGCAGTCATAGTAGTGTTCAAAGATGACTTGCATGACACTGGGAGTTCAGGGCTGCTGTCTCTGACATACTGCTATGATAAATATCTAAATAAGACATTTTTGTAAGAAGAATCCAATGTAATACAATCCCTTCAAAAACATAGATCAGACTTGTAACTAATGTTCTCT
The DNA here is from genome assembly GCA_013401255.1 of Urocolius indicus. Classification (NCBI taxonomy): domain Eukaryota; kingdom Metazoa; phylum Chordata; class Aves; order Coliiformes; family Coliidae; genus Urocolius; species Urocolius indicus. The sequence continues at coordinate 143,891 of WBNH01011337.1, read as the reverse complement.
AGTATTGTTCCATGGTTTGACTATAAATATATGTGTATCTATTTCCTACATTATGAGATTTTGCTCTGTATTTATAGGAGATTCTTCACTGAAGTGCATTATGGTGACTTAAGAGCATTTCTGTAGAGAAGGTTGGCTGAAAGAGTCTTCGTGTGCTTCAGATTATGGTGATAAAATAGTCCTCTTTTACTTTTTTTTTTCATTTCAGAAAAGATCTAAGAAATGTTGTTCTTTACCTCAAATTAAACCTATCCTAGATGAAATCTTGACACTTACTTTTATGTGCTCTACCTACTTTGTTTCTGACTATGAAATAAAATGCATCATCTCAACAAAATAGATCTTTTTTTTACTGCTGTTTCACTCTGCAAAGCAGAGTGCAATATGTTTTACTTCCCAGTAGCAATTCAGCTCAGTTAATATACTAGAAGTGTAGAACTTGTATTAAATCTGTGAAATAACTGCTCATCCAAAAATAATCCCACTAGAGAAACTCTGCTAAAATCTCTTAACGTATGCTAATAAAAGGATGTAATGGTTTTAGAAAGCTTTAAAGAACTGTAAAGCATTTAGCAGACTTTATTTTATTGCACTTCTTAGGTGAGCAAGGTTTGAGGACAGTTGTTTTCAAGCTGTAGTTGTGAGAGGTACAGCTTGAGGAAACCTTTTTTATTCTGAATTTGGTTGTATACTATCTGAACTGAACTTTTTCTAGACCTCTTTCACAGTCTATCTCCTCCAGGTCTGCTCTCACTATCCTGTCACTTTCTAGGTGGTACCTGCCTCTGCCTCTCGCTTTGCCATGCTACCAGGTAGACAGGTGTGGCTTACTCTAATTGTTGTGTTCTCCAAGCAATGTATTTTAAGGCACCGCCTAGAGTAGATGGACTACAATACCAGTTTTGGGGACTGCTGCTTCCATGGAAATCGCACATCTTTTTTTTTCCCTTGTTTAGAGGAAGCTGCTTCAGGCTTACTTAAAAGCATAGATTTGCAGAGTTAAAGCTATAGAAAAAGAAAACAATAAAGAACATAAAGATTATATTTTAAAAGGATTCCTTTTAGCCTGAAAAGCTGTTGTGTCCTGAGGAAATAGTAGAACTACATTCTTCCTGCTTCTGTTCTGAAACATATTGTCATGGTTTTGCGAGGAGCTGCTTTTGCTTGGTAACAGGAGGAGTGGGCTGCAGCGCAGACCCAGTAAAGAATTCTCAGACTTTCCCCCTGCTCTTGACTTCAGACCCACCTCCAGCCTGTCTGGGCCAACCTGATGCCCCTGCCACAGCTATTTAAGGATGGGAATTTGAAGTGCTTGGGAGGAGGTGTGAGAGTGGTACAAGATGGAGGCAACCATGTGGACCTCACAGTCAGAGAAGGAGGAAGGAGGAACAACAGACCAGAGACCCCTCTGCAACCTGTGTCAAGAACACAGCTGTGCCCCTGCAACCTGTGGAGGGCAATGGCAGGACTGAGAGCCACCAGCAGCTCCAGGTGAGTGCGCCTGGATGGGCAAGAGACTGTGTGAGGAGGCGGCCATGGCACAGGCTGTGCTGGAGAGCCTGCGGGCTGCAGAGCAGACCCACACGAGAGGCAGAGAGGAGCTGCAGCCCCTGGGATGAGCGGATGTCAGAGCGGCCTGTGCAGGGCTGCTGTGTGTGTGAGGTACCTCGTGCTGGAGCAGGGAGAACCAGTGAGGACTCCACCTGTCCTGAGGTGAGATAAATGGCAGGAGCCATCTGGAAAAGTGTAACTGAAAATCCCATGCCTTGCCCTCCTGAGCCGTTCATGAGGGAAGGAGGTGAAGGCACAGGGATCAGGGCTCTTCCCTTCACGGAAAGGGGAGGGATGGGGAGAAGGTGACCTTAAAGGGCTAGTTGTGCTCTTTATCATTATACCACTCTGTTGTTTTGTGTTTGTTATGTTTTGGGGTTTTATGATTATGTTTCATTTGTAGGTGGATTAAATGATTTTCAGTTTTCTGCCCCAAGCTGAGTAGCCTTGTCTGTTTTGTCTGGGGACCATAAGTGGCAATTAAGCCCTCGCTGTCCTTAGGGAGTTCTTAACTCTGTGGTACTTAAGTCTAATTGTGGTCTTTTGACCCTGGATGGGCCTAAACTAGGAAACATGCCTAACAAGAGGTATGATCTGTGGATCTTTAGCCCTAGATGAAAAAGCTTCAGACTCCTCTGTTCTTCATCTGCTATGGGTTCCCATGACTAGGCATTGGAACCTGCCTTGTTATTGCTAGGGATTTTCATTTTCTTCTCTTCTCAAGACCTCTTCAAACATTTAACTAGTATGTTTCCAGCTTCAGCTTTGCAGTTGTTCTGGATATTTTGCTTATTTATTTTAGGCTTTTTCAGATATGACAATAAAATTGCTACAAATTTTGTTATAGCCTTTGTTAATTACACATATTTCTTAGACACTGCTGAACTCCATTTTGTACAAGATGCATGGTTTACATTACATATCTTGGGTTCCACCCGCTTCTCTAATTTAGGGAACTCTCAGATGACTTTTCAGGTGTTGTTGTGTCTTGTAAATTAAGATGCTCGTGCTTTTGTTTCAAGAAAGGGAAACACACGTGGCATCACATCATAGCAACAAGGTTCTTAAGAAAGAAGAAATGGGAAATAATTAGTAGACAAAAAGTTTTTCATGTCTAATATTTTCATGACATGCGTGTAAAATAACTTTGGAATTAACCTAGTCCTAAAACTGCTGTGGCAGGGAGGAACATCAGCAGCAGTTTCCAGATATGCTGATTTTTCCCACTGAACAGAACCCTTTCAGTGGAAAACCAGACTAGTCAAGCTAGATCATAAATACTAGTCTTTTCTTGCAAAACTTACAAAGGATATTTATCCATACCTTTGTGAAATAATCAAGATGATAATAGACATAATCCTGCCCATTCATCTTTTTAAGTTTGGAAATTCTAATTGCATGATGTTATGTTTCAGTAATGAGAAATAATGAGAAGCTGTTGACTGACTGAAGTGTTGCTAAATTTTACTTGCTCCTATTTGAATATGGAAAAAGTTAGCAGGTCACGATGAATGAAGAAATAGTATTTTCACAATCACCTTGGCTTCACTGAAAATTTGGGTAAATAGGAAATCCTTTCTTCAGTTGACTTTTCTGTGATTCATTTATTTAGCTGTGACTGCTAGATGCACATATATTTTTATAGGTGCCTGTTGTGAAGTTATGGATGTGCAGCATCTGTAAGTCTTACCGTTACAATAATTAGCATGAAACAATGCAGAAAATTGTACACCAGGCATAAAAAATGTCTAAATATTTTACCATAACTGAATTATCAACATCTCTTTCCTTACAGAGAAAACTTAAGTTTTAGTTAGTATTGCTTAATCCAAATAAAGGTGTAAAGACAGTAGGAATGTGTACATATTCATGTTTATTTAAAAATCATGTGCATTTTGTGTGTTTTTTGCATATAAAACTAGAAAATATAAAAAAGAAGAGGCTTTCTCTTTTCAACATTTGACAGATGAAATCACATAGAAGTTTTTCAAAAGACTAGTATCTATTAGTTTCAGTTAGCATCTGTGGTGTTCTGGAAACCTTCCAGGTACAGAGAGGACACATGCTGGTCCTTCACTGGAAAATGTATAATCCCAGATTACAAGGACAGGCAAGGATTAAAAAGTTAGCTAGGCAGAATGATCCTTTTGCTTGTCTCCCAATCTCACTTGAGATAAGAACATAAACTTAGAGCTCTACCTTCATTTTATTGCCAAGAGATTTAAAAAAATTTTCTGGAGAGCGTTGCAAAGTGATTGTTCACTGTTGTGGATCAGGAACGAAGCTTCAGCAATGGACCCTATTGAGAAAAAAGAAGCTTGTTAAGCATTTTGTAAATCTTCTGCTTCCAAGGACACTTTTGGTTCATTCAGCTCTCCATCTGTGAACTGCTTGGCATGAGGTGTTTCCATAGACTTGAAAGGAGGGAAAAGATAAATTTGATCCTCCTACACACTGTGTGACATGTTTTGCCTTGGAGCAATATATTCACTCCCCGCCCCAGTCGCTGTGTGAAAGAATGAAAGGCAAGATGCTGGAGTGTTTGTGGCAGTGAAGGTGGTGATATTTGAGTTGGTGGTGTAGTTATCAACACATACCTCTAAGTATCTGCTGATACTAAAATATGACGTTCACCTGCAAACACATAGCTGGTTGGCAAATCTGTTAAGTGCATCTGCAACTTGCTGCTCAGTAGGAGGGACATGTGAGCACATGTGAGGACTGCATTTCCAAAGGAGGGGCATGAAGTAGGTGGGAGTGATGATCACATGGCCATCTGCTTAATGATACAAGTGAATTTTCAACTGTCGCAGTAAAATAAGCAATTGTCATAGTTTTAAACAACAGATAGTATGATTTTAGTCTCAATTTTCAATTATTTTGTGACTATTTGGATTACACATTTTAAATGTTTTCTACAATATGCAGAAAAATAAAAGTTTTATTAAGGAAAAAAAAAAAAAAGGCTACAAGAAACTACTACTACTACTGTCACATCCTGGAACAAACCACAAAACCAGACAAGCCTGTTGGAGAAATGTAAAGCACTGTAAATAATCTCAGACAAATACATCTATAATAGAATAAGCTTATCCTGACTCAGTCCACTAATCCATACTTACTCATATAACAAATAGAGTTCAAGAACTCAAATTTAATTTGTATCTTGTGGTCTGAATGCATATGAAAAGGCTGCTTATGTAAAAAACACCAGTACTTCATGCATTTTCATCAGACGTGGTAATAGTGTTTCCCTTTCTGTTTTCTTTTAGCGTAAAGCAAGCAAAAATATTTTAAGATTCATTCCTATTTAAAGTTTTGCAGAAGTATAATTCTTCAAACTGAGTTACAATTTCTGTTTGAGCCATGGAATTAAGAACCAAATTTGTATACAAGTTGAATAAATTTCATAGGCAAATAGTAATATTTAGGCTAAATGTCATTGTAGCATCACCATGTAACTAGCTGGAAAAAAGTTACCCAGGACAGAATATTTTCTGCAGCCCTGCTGAGGTGTAACACACGGCACATTTCTTTTCTGATTAACTGGCTACAGATTACCTCAAGAAAACGAATGAAGCAAGTTTCAGGGAAAATTAATGCCACTAATTTCAGCTCCTGGTATTCAGTCAGATAATTACTGATGTTTGTCATTAAAATTGGGAGAATGTATGATCCCTTTGACTCTGGTTTTCATATTTTTAGTTCTCAGGTTGAAATGTCAGATATCTACATGTTACTAATTAGTACAATTGGCAATGTACTAATAATCAAATAAAAAAGAAATAAGCTATGGCTGTGTAGCCTTTCTGTAAAAACAATTGTTTATTCCAGCTCTCTTCTCCAGACCAGTCTTTCAAAATTAGTATTGGATGTTTTTTTTTTTATTCCAGACTGTCACATATTTAATTGTCGTTCGTAAGTCTTTCTATTATCTTCCCCTTCTCTTAGTTTTTTTTTTATAATTATTTTTTCCTGTCAGTACTTTCTGCCTTCAAAATTGTTTAATGCAAGCTAAATTTTCTAAATCATATAAAGATTTAGAACTTCAAATTAAACCCTGTAATTTATCCATTTGAGGTTTTTTTGCCATACTTAGAATATGTGAACAGAAAGAATCACAGATGAATGAAATCATGTATTTGGCCTCTGGTTTCATTAATATATATCTGCTGAAAATAAGAGTATCAGTATATATATCATACAGTGATAGATATGTTAGCATACTTAGGGACTGATCAGACTCCAGATTAAAGAAAGCCTGACCCATGAATAATGAATTGATATACCTTTTCAACTAAATTCAATCCCTTAGAAATGTACTGGAGAATAGAAGACATTGGCAAATATCATGTGAATGATGACTGTGGAAAATATCTTTCTCGTAGTCTGGCAGCATCAATGCATGGGAAGTTTAACACGTTGAGGTATCTAAAAGCCAGTATTATATAATAACATTCATTTGAGATTTCACATATAAATACTGGGCTGCATCAACACTGAGGCTTAGGATTCATCTGCTTTCCCTAAGATAGCTGAAAGTTAGGTATGTACATCCAAGTTAATTTTTCTGTGTTTCTTGTTGTTGGGAAGAAATAGGAACTTTTCCATGGCTGATTACATCCTAGAATGTGTCTGGGATGGTATAAGGTAAGAGGTGGTGGGAATCCTGTATTCCTCAGTTTTTGGAATGCTTAACATGAAAATGAAGCCCCTGTAAGCTGTCAAAGGAGAAGACAGGTGGTCTTTTCTAAAATGTTAGACCTGTGTAAGATGGCTTGCACAGGGCGTCCAAGTGTGACAGTATTTTCTTCAGTTTTGAAAGTGAAGTGGTAAGGAGTACGTGCTGTGTTGAGTTTGTGTTTAGCCATTTTTTGCTTGATGTCATGGTTTAGGCCTAGCTGGTGATGAAACACCACACAGTCTCTTGCTCATGTCCCAAATCCACTCCACCTTCCTTAGGATGATGGAGGCCCCAGCAAGATGGGAGGAAAAAAGATAACCAAGGATGTCGTGGATTGAGACAGGGGCAGGGAGGGCTTACTGCCAATTACAGTACCAGGCAAAACAGACTCAGAGAGGAAAGAAAGAAAAGTTTATGGTACTACCCACAAGAAACAGAACAGAACAGAAAGCAAGAACAGAGTAGGATGATGAGAAAAATACAACCAGTACTTTTAAGATCTCTTTCCTCTACACTTCCCTTCTTCCCAGGCCCAGTTCACTGTTCCCGATATCTCTATCTCCCCCCTCTATGGCTCGAGGGGAGGTAGGAAATGGGAGATGTGGTCAGTGTCTCACAGGTGGTCTCTGCTGCTTTTCTCTTCTCAGAGGAGGACGACTCCTGCTCCAACTCTTCCTCTGCTCCAGCGAGGACCAGCGAGGAGCCAGCCTGCCCTCAGGAGAGACAATCAGCAGGAGCCATTGGAACAGAACTGACTGCACCCTCATTCTCTGCCTCTGCACCACTCAGAGTGGGAGGAGGTAAAGACCAGGGCTCTGAGCCTGGGAAGAGAAGAGGGGTGGTGGGAAGGTGGTCTTAAAGGGCTGGTTGTACTGTGTTGCTTTCTGTTTATTCTGCTTTTGATTGGTGGCAGGTTAAACAAATTTTGGTTTTCTTCTCCAATTCAAGTAGTCTTGTGTGTTTTTCCCAGGACAGTAATTGGTGATCAAGGTCCTTGGGGATGTGCATTAGGCTCTCAGTAACTTTTATCTTTCCCATCCCACCACATGTGGAAGGGGGACAGAGTGATCAAGTGGCTGCATGGTCCTCGTGCCCAGCTGTGCCTAAAACCACCACACATGCCTACTAAGTATACATAGAAAGTCAAGAGAATTTTATGTGTTGTCATCTGGGAAGGTCCATATTTTTCACATTTTATATGGTTTTGTCTACTATGCTTCATATGTGTGTAGGGAGAAAATGTCTTGCATTGTTGCTGCTGCTGTGCTTCTGCCTTCAGCTTTTGTAATCTTTGCCCTTCTGCAAGTAAACAAGTAACCACTTTGTCTCACATTTATTATGCTTCTAGTGCTTATTTTTCTTCCTGCACTGCTAATGTTTCCATCTGTGTACTATCATACACAAAAAATCTGGGAGGCATCAGATAAAGTAGTCTGCAGAGATTATCTCAATTCGTTGTAAACATACAGGGTCTGATTCTGACATCCTCTTTATGCAGTTCCTCCATTGCACTTACTGTCTTCTCAAATAAATAAAGCACCACAAAATTAGTAACAATGAAAGAATCTGGTCTATCATGACTCGGCTAGAATCATAGAATTGTTTAGGTTAGAAAAAACCTTCAAGACCATTGAGTCCAACCACTAACCTAACACTGCCAAGCCCATCTCTAAAGTCCCTAACACCTCATCTACAAGTCTTTTCAGTATGTCCAGGCATGATGACTCCACAAACTCTCCCTGTACATAACAATGCTTTCAGTGAAAAGTTATATATTCTACCCAGTGTAAACCTCCCTTGGTCCAACTTCAGGCCATTTCCTCTCTTCCTACCAGTCACTTGAGAGTGACTGGTTACTTGAGAGAAGAGACTGAACCTTACCTTTTGTCCTAGCCTCTTTTCAGATAGTTACAGAGAGTGTTAAGGTCTTCTCTGAGCCTCCTTTTCTCCAGACCAAACAACTCCAGTTCCCTCAGCCACTCCTCATAAGACTTGTTCTCCAGACCCCTCACCATCTTTTTTGCCTAACTCTGGACAGGCTCCAGCACCTCAGTGTCCTCCTTGTAGTGAGAGGTCCAAAACTAAATGCAGCCTCACCAGGGCCAAGTACAGGGAGACAATCACTGTCCTGGTTCTGCTGACCACACTATTTCTGAAGGCCATTCTGAAGGCCATTGGCCTTCTTGGCCACCTAGGCATACTGCTGGCTCATGTTCAACTAGCTGGCAATCAACATCTCCAGCTCCTTTTTGAAGTAAAGCTTTCCAGCCACACTATCCCAAGCCTGGAGGGTTGCATGGGGTTCTTCTCACCCAAGTGTAGGACTGAGCTTTTTTCAAACTCATACAATAGGCCTCAGCCCATTGATCCAGCCTGTCCGAATCCCTCTGAGCCTTTGTACTGTCAAGCAGATCAGCGCTCCTGCCCACTTTGTGTTATGTACAAACTTACTGAGAGTGCTATTGATTCCCTCATCCAGATCATTGATAAAGATATTAGATGTATTTGTCCCCAGTATTGAACCCTGGGAGCTCATCTTGATTAGCCAGTTAAAAGAATTAGCAGGTAGCTTACAGGTGATGATGCAAAGAGAAATGTTATGGCATGTCTTGTTATAATGATTGAGATGAAAACATCTGAAGCAGAATAGGGACTCCACTGATGCGCAGAGAAGCATACTTCAAGCTTTGCTACCCCAAATATACGCATGTACTTGTGCTTTCCTAATGTGTATGGATTACTTGAAGACTTGTGTGTGTGCACAGAAGAACCAATACTTGTAATATAGGCACAAAACTGAGGCAACAAAAGTTTGCATACATTCACTTTTGAAGCAACTAAAAGATTGGCTGGGAATTTATGGCATGATGTATCAGTTTGCAGGGGGTCTGTCTCCTATGTGGGCTCTTACGATCCTAGGTCACTTGGTATTTACTGGCCACAACTGGCCATTGCAGAGCATGGGTTTTTTGTTCAGACAACTTTTAGGCTTTCTTATAGGTAGGATGTGTAGAACTCATACAAGGGATCAACAAGTATAAGGCCATACAAATAATTGAGCTACTCAAATACCCAAGCTTTTAATTATTTTGCTGCATTGTTTCATACCAACATTGGCTATTAATAGTCTACTACACACTTAATGGGCACCTCTAAACTGGCTTCTGTATTCATATTCTAAGCACACATTCAAGCACTAATAATTACCAAGACTGTGGGCTCAGATGATACAACTTTGAATGCTGTGTTTCAAAGTTTTCTGAGTTGCAAGTTGTCATCATGAAACTCCACAGCCTCTCTGGGCAGCCTGTGCCAGGGCTTCCTCACACTCACAGGAGATAAATTTCTTCTCGTGTTCAAATTTCTTCCTGTGTTCCAGCTTGTGCCTGTTTCCCCTTGTCCTGTCACTAGGTGCTACAGAAAAAAGACTCACACTCTCCTCTCAACACCTGTCCTTTAGATATTTATAAGCATTGATAGAATCCTCCCTCAGTCTTCACTTTTCTAGTCTACATAGCCCCAAGTCTGCAGCCTTTCCTCATAATAAACATGTTCCAGTCCACTAAGCATGTTTGTAGCCCACCACTGAACTCTCACTGTGTCTCTGTCTCTCTTGAACTGAGAAGCCCAGCACTAGACACAGTACTCCAGATGAGGCCTCACCAGGGCAGAGGACAGGGGGAGCAGAACTTCTCTCAACCTGCTGGCCACACTCTTCTTAATGCATCCCAGGATGCCATTGGCCTTCTTGGCCACGAGAGCACATTGCTGGCTCATGGTTAGTTTATTAACAACTAGGACTTCCAGGTCTCTCTCTGCAGAGCTGCTCTCCAGCAGGTCAATCCCCAGCCTGTACTGGTGCATGGGGTTGTTCCTTCCCAGGTGCAGGACTCTGCACTTGTCCTTGTTCAACCTCATGAGCTTCCTCTCTGCCCAACTCTCAAGCTGGTCGAGATCCCGCTGAATGGCAGCACAGCCTTCTGGGGAATCAGCCAGTTCTCCCAGTTTGATGTCATCAGCCAACTTGCTGAGGGTACACTCTGTCCCCTCGTCCTTGTTGATGAATATTTTGAATACGATTGGCTTCAGAACCAATCCCTGTGGAATCCCACTGGCCACAGTGTTTGTATCCATAACAGATCACAGATGAGACAATGCTACAATGATGTGAGACAGGAGAGATCTATTGATCTTTGATTTCCATTGGCATCTCTCTGCTCGTACAGCATTGTGTAGGCTATAGAAAGCATTGTGAAACTCAGGTTAAAAGTGGTGTAAATTGTTTTTACTGTTTTGGCCTCAGCTGAAATATAGAGAATCAGACCAACTAGTGATACTATTTGAAACTTTAATTGATATAATTTGGGAAGTATAGGTAGCTTTGGTAGATAGAAATGCAGCCTGGTTCCAAATATTTATATATGCCTGTAAACATGTAACACAAATGCTTTTAAATGTAAGAAAAAACTATTTCACTGTCAGGGTGAAGGAACCCTGGCACAGGCTGCACAGGGAGGGTGTGCGTTCTTCTCTGGAGGTCTTCCAAACCCACTTGGACATGTTCCTGTGTGACCTGATTGAGGTGGATCTGCTTCAGCGGGGCGTTAGGTCCCTTCCAACTCCTATCATTCTATTATCCTATGAAAGCAAATTTAGCCTTATTTAGACAGCTTATTACTTTCTCGTATTTTTGTATGTCATGTTTTAAGTGACAGCATATGACAGCTGATTTCCTAATGTTGAGTTTGAGTAAGTTAAGCTTACTTTTCAGAGCTAGCTCATCCATTAGTGGCAAATTGAATTTTTCCTGCTTTGACATACTTCAGAATACATTTTTCATACACTCCTCCATAGCTGAAGGTAAGACATGCAAAAACATTGAAAAGCAATGGAAAGCATTTACCTTCTTTCTCTTTCTACTGACTGCAAGATATGATCCTGCAGCAGCTGTCTCATGATCGGAACATTTGTTTCCCATTGAGATTTATATTGACCTTCATGGAAGCTTTATTTACAGTGTGAACAATGAGGTTTTGGTGCATTGTTTGGTTCCACCATATGGGACAGGCCTTGCAAACAAAGAAGATTGCTTTAGGTCTCAGACCTGAGCAGCAAAGGCATTGATGTCAGTACACTGCCAAAAGCTAAGAGCAATGGGATAGTTTATGCTTTGTAAAGATCCCATTTAGTGAATTTACTGCACGAGCTCCCTGTTTATTTTGTTTTCCTTTCTTGTGTTGTGGCTTTTTATTTCTCTGTTCAGCTTTCCTTCTTGCAGTCAAATTCCTTTGTGAGGATAAGACAACTGCTCTCAGATTTCTCTCTTTCTATAGCTGATTTTTATTCAATTAAGAGTGTGTTTTGAGCAAGGCTGCATGGTCCAATGGTAGAAAACAGACCCTGACAAAGATTTATTCATTTTGTTGTAAGCCTTGGTGATAGGGTTGAGAAGGGTTAGATTCTGACTGACCTGATTTTTTCATGCATCTCTATTGCCTTTGTTGTATGATTTGTAGCAATTACAACTTTTATTATCCTAGTATGATATCAGTGTGCCTTAAAGGTAAAATATATGAAATCCTGGATTCCAGTTCTGGATCCAGAGTTTCTGGCTAAAAGGAGTTGTTGAGGCACTGAAAAGAGATCTTATTGACTTTACTAGCTGCCGAATCGAGAGAAGCTCAAAAGCTATTAAAAAGAACTTCAGGGCATTGGGGAGAATGCTAGAAGCCTCAGGAGGACAAGTAGTGTTCTCCTCCCTCTCTGTCGTGGCAGGGAGGAATACTGAAAGAATAAGGAAAGCACAACTGATTAACAGGTGATTAAGGACTGGTGCCACCAACACAACTTTGTGTTTTTTGACCATGATGAAATTTTCATGATGCCAGGTCTGGTGACAGATGGAGTTCATCGATCTCAAAGCGGGAGAAGGATCCTTGCAAATGAGTCAGTGGAGCTCATAGGAAGGGTTTAAAAATAATTTTGAAGGGGAAAGGGGATAAAACCAGGCCCACTAGAGTTGAGTCTAGGGTGGCAAACCAGTGTCGAGGGGTGAATCCTACACAATCGACTTCCTTCTTGAAATGCCTTTACACCAATGCATGGGGAATAAACAGCAGGAGCTGGAAGTCTGTGTAAGGGCAAGGGGCTATGAACTGGTGGCTATTGCAGAGATGTGGTGGGACAGCTCACATGACTGGAATGTGGTCATGGATGGCTGTGTCCTTTTTTAGGAAAGACGAGCCAACAGGGTGAGGTGGTGGAGCTGCTCTTTATGTGAGAGAGCAACTGCAATGTACTGAATTCTGTTCAGGTGAGGATGAGGGATAAGTTAGGCTCTGTGGGTTAGATTTAAGGGGCAGGCTAGCATGAGTGACAATGTTGTGGATGTCTACTACAGACCACCTTGTCAGGATGAGGAGGTTGATGAGGCCTTCTACAGGCAGCTGCGAGCAGCCGCAAAATCACAGGCCTTGGTTCTTATGGGGGATTTTAACTACCCAGACTTTTGTTGGAAGGCCTACATGGCTAGCCACTTACAGTCTGGGAGATTCTTTTAGTGCATCAATTATAACTTCTTCATGCAAAGGATGGATGTGCCAACTAGGAGAGGAGCACTACTGGATCTTGTATTCATGAAAAAGCAGGATCTGGTTGAAGCGTTGAATGTTGAGGGCAGCCTTGGTTGCTTTGACCACAAGATAGTGGAGTTCAGGATCTTGTGTGATAGGAACAGAATACCAAGCAGGATCATAACGCTGGACTTTAGCAGGGCCAACTTTGGCCTTTTCAGGCAACTGCTAGGGAACATCCCAGGGGACAGGGTACCAGAAGGTAAAGGGGCTCAAGATAGTTGATCTCTATTCAAGGATCACTTTTTCCAAGCTCAGGATCAGTGCATCCCAGCAGATAGGAAATCAAGAAAGGGAGACAGGAGACCTGCTTGGTTAAATAAGGAACTATTGGGCAAACTCAAGGGGAAGAAGGGATTCTATAGATCATGGAAGGAAGGGATGGCCACTTGAGATGAATATAAGACTGTCGTCAAAGGATGTAGGGAGGCAACTAGGAAAGCCAAAGCCTCATTGGAGTTGTACCTTGCAAGGGAGGTCAAAAACAACAGAAAGGGCTTCTTCAAATACATTGCAGACAAAACTAACACTAGAGGCAACGTAGATTCACTGTTGAATGAGGTGAATGCCCTGGTGACAGAGGATACAGAGAAGGCAGAGTTACTGAATGCCTTCTTTGCCTCTGTCTATACTGCCTGAGACTGTCCTCAGGATCTGGAGACTCCAGAGGAAGTCAGGTTAAAGGAAGAGTTTTGTTTGGTTGATGAGGGCTGGGTTAAGGCTCAGTTGAACAATCTGGATGTGCATAAATCAATGGGCCCTGATAGGATGCACCCGCAGGTGCTGAGGGAGCTGGTGGAAGTCATTGCGAAACCTCTCTCCATCGTCATGGAGAACAGGAAAGGTACCTGAGGGCTGGAGGAAAGCAAATGTCACTCCAGTCTTCAAAAAGGGCAAGAAGGAGAACCTGGGTAACTGCAGACTGGTCAGCCTCACCTCCATCCCTGGAAAGGTGATGGAACAACTTACCCTGGGTGCTGTCTCCAGGCATTTAAATGACAAGAGGGTCATTAGGAGCAGCCAATATGGCTTTACCAAAGGGAAGTCATGTTGGACCAACCTGACAGCCTTTTATGAAGATGCAACCATGTGGATAGATGGTGGTGGTGCAGTGGATGTGGTTCATCTGCATTTCAGTAAAGCATTTGACACCATCTCCCACAGCATCCTCACAGCAAAACTGAGACAGTGTGGGCTGGATGATCAGGCAGTGAGGTGGATTATTAACTGGGTTTAGGGAAGAAGGAAGAGAGTTGTGATGAATGGGGCAGGGTCTAGTTGGAGGCCTGTATGTAGCAGAGTCCCTCAGGGGTCGGTGCTGGGACCAGTACTGTTCAATATATTCATTAATGACGTTGATGAGGGAACAGAGGGCACTGTCAGCAAGTTTGCTGATGATACTGAATTGGGGGGAGTAGCTGACACACCAGAAGGCCATTCAACAGGACCTGGACAGGCTGGAGGATTGTGAAAAGAGAAATCTAATGAAATTCAACAAGGGCAAGTCTTTCATCTGGGAAAGAATAACCCCAGGTACCAGTTGTGATTGGGGAAATAAGTCTTACAGAGCAGTGTTGGGGAAAGGGACTTGGGGGTCCTGGTGTACAGCAGGATGAGCATGAGCCAGCAATGTGCCCTCGTAGACAAGAAGGCCGATGGCATCCTGGAGCGTATTAGGAGGGCTGTGGGCAGTAGGTCAAGAGACATTCTCTTCCCCGTCTACTCTGACCTCATGAGACCGCATCTGGAATATTGTGTCCAATTCTGGGCCCCTCAGTTCAAGAAGCATAGGGAGCTGCTGGAGAGAGTTCAGTGCAGGGCCACCAAGATGATGGAGTGGAACATCTCCCTTATGATGAAAGTCTGTGGTTACTGAGGCTCTTTAGCCTGGAGAAGAGTAGACTGAGGGGTGATCTCATTAATATTTACAAATATGTAAAGGGCAGGTGTTAGGAGGATGGAACCAGGCTGTTCTCAATGATGTCCAATGATAGGACAAGGGGCAATGGGTATAAGCTGGAACATAAGGGGTTCCAAAGAATCATAAGGAAAAAATTCTTCACTGTGAGGATGAGGGAGCACTGGAAGAGGCTGCCCAGATGGGTTGTGGAGTCTCCTTCCCTGGAGACATACAAAACGCACCTGGACGAGTTCCTGTGTGACCTATTCTAGCTGATCCTGCTCTGGCAGGGGGATAGGACTAGATGATCTTTTGAGGTCCCTTCCAGCCCTTAAGACTCTGTGATTCTGTGAGTCAGGAGGTTTACAGCTTGGACATTTAATCAGCCACTTTCCACGGGGAGATCAGTAATCGGTGCTAATATATCCCAAGACCCAACAACTGGTGTCTCAGTGGCTGTGAGTGCTCTCTTGGGCAAATGCAGACAGAATTGAGGCTTAGCTGACCTGTGGCACCCACTCATCCACTCTGCAGGTTGCGAGGCCATAGTAACAAATGTAACATTGAGCAGAATTTTGACTTTTTGCCTTTCTCTGCATACAGTGTTGTCTCTTTCATCAAACCCATCCCTAAAGGAGTTTTTGCTGTGATTGTGTATCTCTCATCAGACAGTTAATGTAACCCTGAGCTATTGGAAGCCCATAGGGGGCTTTCTGGGTGCGTATGCTGTGCTGCATGACATAGGTATATTGCAGAGGGAAGTAAAATGTATTTTGTGCCTCCTACGCTCTATAAAGGTTACTGCAGAAATTATTTAATGGCTTGAACTAGTGAAGGAGCTCCAGGGACTGAGAGGAGGTGGCAAAACTGCAGTGCCTGCAGGGCTCCTTAGACACTCAGGGCTTCATTGTGGTCAGTGTGGCTTCTGAACATAATGTGTCAACAAACCTTTTGCAAAGGATAAAATTAGTAGACAATGAGTGAATGTGATGTATTGGGAAAGAGCCACTGTGGCTTTTTCAAGGGAACATAATGCCTCACAAATGTCCTGGCTTTCTCTGGAACAAAATTAAAAAAAAAAAGAGTCAGCGAATTAGATAGATAAAAATATTGAACACATTAGAAGCTATTAAAGAAATTAAACTATCATGTGGGAAACCTTCTGGCTTAATTAGGAAGGAAAGTTCACTTTGTACTAATCCTGACTTTTATACTTTTCTGCTGTCCATCTTTCTCCAGCAATAGCTAGAGATAGATACTGGAATGAGTGGAAAGATTTTTGGATCTAACATAATACATCCATTCTTACATCTTCAGTATCTGCAGTGTTTGAAATCTTATTTTATATTCACCAAAAATGCGATATTATGATATCTGAAATATTTTCCCCTTAGCTGAAGTATTTGTTTGGTGAAAAGCCAAAGCTGATTCAGTATCTTAAATTACACGTGATAGGTATAGAAAGCATAACTTTTATTTAGGAACACTCTTTTACTGAGAGGCTGATTAAGAAATGAAACTCTCTGCTCTAGAAACTGAGAATACACCAGGAATAGTAATTAATATCATGTCAATTGAAACACCACATTGAAGGTGAAATAATTCAAGATTAAGACATTTCGAGTACTGTTAATGATTTTAATTTACTGACAGTTTTTTTACAAGCTTAAATGTAACTTTTTTGAAGGTATTTTTAAGGAATCGAATGATCTTAATGGTTTTCAGTTCAGAGTTTTAGTCTACATTATCACTGATATTTCAAAATGTTGTCAGTTCTGGTTTGATTGTTACATTAGGACCCAAATAATTCTTAATCTATGTTATTAAGAAGTAATTGTTGTGTTTTTAAAAGCCTTGTGTAAGATTTTAAAATAGGTTAGGAGATCATCAAATCTTTTGTTTTATTAACCCCAGAGAGGTTGTAATAACCTCTAACCTAGCTGATGAGACTAATGAATTAAAAGTACAACAGCTAAATGTGTCACGTGGGTGGATGCCTGGTGCTTGTGCTGGTGGGAACCCCTGCAGGGACTAATTTCTTTCAAAAGTAGCAGCTAGCTCAGGAAGCTGGCTTTTGCTAGAATTTACTTCAAGATTTTGATTCTGCTTCCCTTTAATGTATCCTGTCAAATGCAAAATGGAGTTTGAGAGTTAACAGGACATTGCTAACACAAAAACTGTGTGTACGAGCAGTATGGTTATTGATTCAAATACCATGGTATATACAGTGTATAATATAAGACAGCTGACTGAACTAAATTTACTGCGGAATGCTTAGCAAATTGCAGTCTGTTTCTTCAATATGAGCTGGTGTAACTGGTCTTGACTGGTGTTTAATTTACTGCTTTGTTAGGAACACTGCTTTGAGGATTGGTTGTGAGAGTGGACGTTGCTTTCTCAGTGAGCTTGATGTGCTATCAAAATCCATCTAGACTTAACTGTTACCAAGCATATAAACCTAGTGCTGACATCTAGTTCTCCTTACACTACATGAGGTATGAGACACTGTTTCTTCTGCTTCTCTGATGGTATACCTGGAAAGGCTCAGTCCTGTGAACGCACATAGTTCTAGATGAAAATGGAACAAAAATGCACTTGCAAAAATGAGTTGTACAGCCTGTTTAAAGTGAAAATTCACATGTTCATGACAATGTTCTGGCTTAAATCTGGGAATATGTAGGTATCATAAGTACCTTTGCCTTAGATGTAGACCACAGCACAGTGATATACCATACATAGTGATGTACTTTATAGAATAGAATTTTCCTTTAAGCCAGGACAAGGAGCAATGTCTTGGGAAATAGGCTTTGGCCTGTTAATGCCAGAAGAAGGAGTTAATGCCTGGACTGGGCTATAGTAACATTGTTTAGGTTAGACTGACTATGAATCAAGTGCTTCATTATGTGAACCTGCCTAGCTTGTATCCTTGAAGAGGGGATGGAGACTGATAAGGATGGAATCTCCTGCCTCAGAAGGCTCCAAAGTCTGAGTGATTGTCTAATTAGCATGAAGTCAGCAAACTTCTGCAGTAACTGAGGGAACAACCACAACTCAATTCAAGACCAAAAAGACTTGCCCCTTCCCCTCCTCCCTCCCCCTACAATGTCCATAAGGAGCATCCATGATAATTTATGTGGCAAGTGAAGGTAATTTAGATATAACTATAGTGGAAGGAATGGTAATTACTAACCAATGAATGTAAATTAAAGTGGGATTTTGCTAATCAAGTAACAGGAGAAATATGTAAGAGTTCTCTTGTGTGATGTGCTAGCTTTGTGGAATTACCAGCTAGCACCCATCTCTGTGCAAACACGCAACAAAGAGGTATCTGGGTTCTGTGTGTAGATTGGCTTATTGCACATTGGGTATTGAACCCCATTTTGTGGGGCAACAAGGGGATCTTATCAGTAATGACTGATGCAGGAATGTACAGGCAGGTCATGGGAGGAACTTCTGAAATGCCAGACATTCGCCTGTAGACATTCAACCTGAACTTAGAAGACAAATAGTTTTAATTAAACAATTAAACTTTTTCTGTTTCAATGTATCAACAATATTTCTATCCCAATTCAGGTTTTCAAGTCTTACTACCTTGGAAACATGACTTTTCTAAAGCAGCAGAGCAAAGCCTTAGGGTTCAAGGCAGCTTGTGTGGAGAGTTGACATATTTCTTTTCCTCTGATAATGTGGCAGTACAGCATTTCTTAATATATACTGAAAAAGATTAATGTCTGCTATTGAATACAACAGTAGTAGCTAGAATTGTTCACTGTTGTGCTCCCTTGCTTTTCAGTATATGGGGAAGAACCTCATCTAGAGAAATTATGTTTTATCCATGTATTCATTTTATTTATTGAGTCTGTAAAATAACAATGACAGTAGCTGATTATTGCATGAGGTGACTGTTTAGGTTCATTGTTGGATTATTGAGGGAAAAGTTTTATGGAGATAATTTCACATATATCATATTTTCTGCAGCTCTCATGGTGCCTGTGGGCAGACTAGAAGGCCCTTTCATAAAATGTCAGTGACTTTGAAATATGAAAAACTAGGAAAAATGAGTTACTGCCTTTTCAAGTGTTGTAATAGTTTTTAATTATAAAAGACAAAAATAGGTATAAAAGGTGAACACTTTCATATAACAGCATCCAAGGATATAATTTGTCTAAACGTCAGTGTTAGAGTCTGCCCTCTATTTTTTCAGCAGATAAATCAATGCAATGGGTCAGTTGAGTTGCCAGGGAAAGTGGATCCTGCTCCACTTGCTGGAAATGTGGGTTTGGAGAGAGGTCCAGCTCAGGTGGGGTCTGGAGAAGTTCCTAAGGCAGGATACCATGTTTTAGAGTGTGAGCTTTTTGAAGAGGGCAATTATAAATCTTGAAATAGATCTCTATGTATTTTCAAGCTGTACTGTGGCATAGAGGCACACAGACCTTTGAAATAGAGGTAGAATTAGAGCAAAAACCTTAAAGGCATCTGTAATTGATGTAGAGAATAAAACAGCTTCTCTGGTCTTCTTACACTGACCCTTTTATCAAAGCAAGACTGGATCCTCTTTCTGAGGTTATTTCACTTTGTCACTTTGCAGACACTGAAATTTCAAATTTTAGAGCTCCCTTTCACATTTTCATAAATTTTTTTTAATGACAGAAATAACTGTTTTAATAAATTCAACATATGTCTTTTCCATGTGTATCTTATACAGACAGTATTTAAACACTGAACACAAAACTACCGGCTTTCCTTATCCCTTGCAATGCTGTGACTAGCAATTTGGTGAAATATCTTCACTTAGAAGGTAATACCATTTTTCTTGAACCAAAACACTTCTCTCCTGTTTGACTTAATCTCTAGGGCAGATGTTCTGGTGAGGGTCCTTCTTATAGTGCTAATACCACAAATGTCTGCTTACAAGAGTTGTTTCTCTGTATTCTCACATAATATCAGCTGGCAGACGATAACTGCTGTAGCTATCTTGTGAGGGCTGTGGTGACAAAGATAAACCTCAGGCTCATTTTCTGAACAAAATCAATCAGCTCGAGGGAGCCTTTCTGTTTAAAAATTAGGTAACAATAATCTTAGCTGTAGCATTTTAAATCATGTAGTAAAGAGCTGAATGTTTCCTCATAAAGTTAGCTCTTAATTGTCATCTTCAGTGGCAGTGACGGGATATACTGATGTTTATGATGGATATAGAGAGTGTTTAAAAATTTCTTTGGGCGACAGTCTGGAAAATCTACATTTGCTTACTCTGGATAGTAACATCTGTTTTTCTCTGTCTTTCTTGACAGTAGGCACCAAACATAGTTTATCATGGCATAAATTTCTGAGGGAGACAGTAGGTATTGATCCATATGTTACATTCTTTTTTCTGTGTGTGTGTCTTCAGAATCAGAGGTTTTCTAGATTAAAAATAAGAAGATGTGCTTGGAGAAGAACAGCAGACAAGTAGACAGGATCTACCAGAGCCAGATGAAAGACTTTAAGCTGGTCTGGTTGTACTTGTTGATCAGTGCCCAAGTGCAACTGAGAGAACTGGTGGTATTTAGTTTGGAGAGTGGAGACCTTATCACTCTACAACTGCCTGAAAGGAGGTTGTGGCAAGCTGGAGGTCGGTCTCTTCTCCCAAGTAATGAGTAATTGGACAAGAGAAAATGGCCTCAAGTTGCACCAGGGGAGGTTTAGATTGGAAATTAGGTGGTTAGATGCTGGAACGGGCTGCCCAGGGAGGTGATGGAGTTGCCATCCCTGAAGATATTTAAAAGACATGTAGCTCAGATGCTGAGGGTCATGGTTTAGTGGTGGGCTTGGCAGTGCTAGTTTAGTGGTTGGACTTGATCTTTTCCCAACCAAAATGACTCTATGAAATGGTTTAAATTATCAGTCCTGTGTGCTTGTTGTCATTTGTACACTGTTGAATGAATGTGAAAGAAGGTGCAGGACACTTTTCTCCTCTGTACTGCTGAGATGGGATCCTGAAAACAAGTGTATCTATCTACCAGTGTGTCAAAGGCTGAGATTGTGAGCTAACCTACAATAACCATCTCAGCAAGTAAATCACAAGTTAGACTTTAAAACTTTATTCTAAAGATGACACTTACCTTTGAGGTGCCAGATTGAAAGCATTGCTTTGGAAATGAAGGCAAACCCAATTAATTTGATATGACAAATACTATTCTTTGACTCATGATTTCCAGTGAAGCCAGTGACAAGAACTGCTCTGTATAGCTTTGTTCCCACAAAGGACATATCCATGTATGATATATCCATCATACTGCATACTAACATACTGGACTAATGCCTTAAATCACCTAAAAATATCATTCCTATTGCAGGAGGAGCAAGTACAAGCTGACTACATCTACTAGAGTAAACCTGGGACTGCCGTATCTGAAATGCCACAAGTGGGTTTGCTTTTTGTGTATACACAGCAGAGAGTTCAGCTGAGGATATAAATTTGAAGAAATATAACCTGCTATGCCTGTGTATCTCAATGCTCTGTACTTGCAAATGGAGAGAAGGAAAATATGGGGTTTATTTTGATGTGGTAAGGCTTTAGTAAAGATTGTGATGTATGAATTGAGAGGAATGAAACCATGTAAGTAAAACAATTGCAATTCTGTTCAAACTGCAGAATACTTTGGTGTTAAAATACAGCTCATATTCTCATAAAATAAGATGCAGGGAGCAGATACTGAATAGCTGATCTGACAAACACCATAGATTTACTCTGTGGTCTACTTTAACTGGGGGATCATCTTGGAAGGCAGGAAGATGGGAAACCTATCATTCTCCAGTTTATTTCTAAATGGATTCAAAGCAGTTATGTTGTACTGCACAGCTAGAGATAGGGAGGGATGCACTGTACTCAGATACAGCCCTGAACTAGGTCTATATCTGGGCTGGTAGCTAAATACTTTGATAATATCAAAGATTTCCAACTGCAGGCTCAGTAGGGCTTTTCCAAAGCTTCTACAAAATGCAGACTTTTCTGAACTGATGTCTAAGTGGAACCAAAATTTCATAGAAGCAGGTTTTTAACACCAAATCATAACATATCACCCGGTATGGAAATGCTGAGAAACTGGGAGAGGCATATTGAAGTGTTGTTCGTATTCACTGTAATCCAAATTTATTCTTCCCATCTCTAAGGCCTTTTGAACAGGGAAAATGACCTACTGTGTGGATAAGGGACCACATTAGTAACGACTTTGGTGTTCAGACCTTACACATTGGTTTTACTGTGAACCAATTAGAGTTTCAAAACCCATCTGCTCCCAATGAGAGCCATCAGAAAGCCCTGAGAGAAAGTGTTCAGATTGAATGCAGAAATACTGTGTAGGGCTGCATAAAAAACCATCCTGTACGCTTAGCTGTATTTGTCTGGACTGCAGACTGCCATAACTAAGGCATTTCACAACATAATTTTGTCAGAAAACATAGTTTGCAACAAATAAGTCACCAACTTTTGCAGTCTAATATAAGTAATTTAATCTTATTAAATTTGTTTCCTTGCAGCACCAGCAGCAAGCAAAACAGTGATTCTGTGCCATTAAAGTTTCCCAGATGCAGTCTGTGTCAAAGACTATGCAGACACCGCCATTAAGGCTCCCTGAGAGATCACTCTGAGCAGCAGAAAATGTGCAATATTTTCTGGATCTCCTCATAAGGCTGAATGTGAAATTAGACTTACTGTCTCACAGTAAAGCATGCATATAATAAGCCAATAAATAATAGACATCAGATGTGATACTGACTCTTGAGAAACATGTATCATGCACTTTTCCCCACTTTTGCCTTTAATACTATAGAGTATTTGTTCTGCTGGTCCCTTGCTCTGGGCCGATCACAGATTAGTTATTAAGTGAAAATGAACAAAAGGTTCTTTTTAGTTTAGATCACCAAGAAGGTTCCTTCCTGAGAAGTCTTGACTTTTAGTTTCACTTCAGTAACTCCTTCTGTGTATGGTCTATAATGTACTCTACAGTACAAAAGAAATTAAATTCCGTGCCATGTCGAATATATATTTTCTTTTTTTTTTAATCACCTAGGTGACTTTGTTTCCAAGGGTGAAAGTGCAGTCAAACTTACATTAAAAAGTCACAGCCTATCTGAAAGGCTTTTAAAACTTATTTCTTTTTATCCTTACAGACTGTTGGAAGTCTCTGAAATGTTTTTAAAGGACTTGGGAAAGACTTCAAACTTGAAATCAAACCTGCAATATTTTAAAAGAAAATATTTCTTTTGATTGGTTCCACGGTAATGGTCAGTGAATTGGGCAGCATCTACTTGTAGTTAAGAGGGAAGGTTGTAAGATTTATCTTGGAGGTGGTTTTATTTCAGTAGTGTTTCAGCTTCCATGGGGTTACCTTTTTGATATGTGTCTGAATTTAAGCTTGCATGATGGAGCATTGTTAATAACTAGAGAGGAAGCAATCTGATATGGAAAGGTCAATGAAGTATTTTTAGCTATGGACTTAATTTCACTGTTTCAGAGGTGTGCTTGCTGTGGATTGACTTCTCCATCTGTGGCTATAGTGGCTCCAAATGCCTGAAAGGAGTTTGGTTTGGCTCTCCACAAAGCTGTTCTGGCCTCTTTCTTGAGATATTTCACATAGCAGTTTTTTTTTGTTGTGGCAATCTGTCATTTGTAACACCAGAAATGATATGAAAGCACAAAACTGCAGGAGGAGTTTATCTTGAAATGAAATCTGGGCTAGCAATGTACTTGGTCATGATCACTCCTAATGAACTCAGTCCAGTGACCTGAGGTTTACCTGAAGTACTTGCTACTTCTGTCCTTGAGAAGGAGACTGCTTCATACCAGTTAAGAGGTTAAGCTAATTTTGCGTATATCACTTGATTAAAATGGCAAAAGCAAGGACATGGAAGAAGTAACAGCTCTGCTACAGTATTTATTTTCCATATTGCATCTGCTGATTCAGGGTAATGCCTGCTTCTGTGGTATTGCTTAGTAAAACTGCTTTCTTAATAGATCTTATGGTTAAAGAGATTCAGAGGAGTGACATTGCTCCTCAGCTTCATGCAGTACTGTGAGCTGAGCAAGACTTCCACTTTCAGAGGTCAGCCAGACTGCATATATTTTCCTACTAGCATTGTCATCCTTGCTGGAACAAGAGTTTTCAAGTATGGACAATAAAAGCTAAGACCTCTATGATAAAGGTGCTATGATAAATTGCTTAATTTCTGTAGAGTTCTAAACCTTCAAGAAAAAGAGAAATAATCTTGAATACTCCTAGAAGCATAACATGAGCATAGGGCACCCGATCTGGCCCAGTCTCCACTCTTAGACTGTGTCACCTCTGTTGGGAGCAACTGGTCTGTTTCCCCAGGATGTTGTCTTGAGGGGGAACCAGTTTGTATTGCTCCTATGCCATGCATTGTGCCACAACATGAATGCCAACCCCCATGATCAGAAAGCCAGTACTAATGAGAAGCACGGGCGTAAGAAGCCTTCCCACCACAAACACCAATTCATACTCTAACCATGCATGGAAGATAGATTCTAAAGGATGCTTAGCTGATATCAAGCATAAGGTTTGTTTGATATCAAGCATTGGTTTGTTTTTTGCTTTTGGTGGTGGAGTGTGTGTGTCTAAAAACATCTACAAATGACTTAGAGGTGGAAAGAATGTATTTAAAAAGTGTTCTTGGGTAATTTATAAAGAATAAAGTGAGCCAGAGGCACTGAAAACTTCTCCCATTACTTCATCACTTTTCAGCTCGAACAATGGCCATTAAACAAGTTTCTGCGTCTTGGAATAATGTACTAATAAATGATGCTATCTAGATTTCTCAGTATTGGGACTTTTCATTTGTTTGAATACAGTTTACTTAATGTTGGCAGTTGTGACAGTAGTTCTAGGGTAAATGATAAATAAGAATAAATAAGTTTGAATATTCATGAAAACACTATTTAATCTGCCTCTTTTACAGGGTGCATAGAGGTATGCATTTGTTTTCATGATAAAAGGCCATTTTGTTGGACTAAACACTAAGAAGTTTGACATCAGCCTTTTAACTCCTTCCATCAAGGCCATTAAATTAAAACCTATTTTCTTAGAACAAATGTGCATGGAAATTACAGATATCAACATTCTGTTATCAATCTTGTTGCAAATCTGCCCTTAACAGTTTAGAAACTGAAAACTGGAGCTTCCACAGACTTCAGTTTAAACTGTAATGACATTTTCAATAGTTGTGGTTTCAAGAAAAAAAATTAGTGGATTTTATTCCCAACATCAATCATAGTCTCTGTTGCTTTCAGACTGACATCCAGTTCTGAGAATTTTTTTCTAGGTGCACAGAAGATTCAATGTTTTTATAATTGAAATGCTTCATGGAGGTGCTAAGGATGTTACTGCTACTGTCTCTAAACTAAATTTTCTTTGAAAGAAATCAGAATAAGTGGATTTGCTGTTTGTATGTCTCTGTGGAGAAATGAAAACAACAAAAAAAGTATTTTATGTCTGAAATCATTAAATTGTTTTACAATCTTTTAAAAAAATCTATTTTGCATTGTTAAAAAATAGGAACATAAGCAGAAATTATTTCTGTAACTCCTGTAGCACACAAATCGTGAAGCTTAGCAAAACTCCAAATTTGTTAGGATTATGTTACATATGCAGCTTTTTCAAGTGGGATAAATCTGATTCTATTTCATGTTTGTTTTTTGCCAGCTATTTTTTACTACTGTAAGTGTTCAAAGTCTCCAGTAGATACATTTCCTGGAAGGACTTTGCCTTGTGTAGTAGATGCTTCCTCACATAGGCAATCATGGACCAAAAGTATTGACTTGTGATTTCTCCAGTTCTTTCACAACTGGACAATGCAATTTGCTAAAAGTATATGCTAAGGGCTTAATCATCATATAGCGCAGGTCAGTGATTTTAATTGAAGATTGCCATGAACATTCTGAAAACTGAGAGAATCTTTTCTAGATATTTTTTAATAACCCATAAATTCAACAACAATTATAAAAAGGCTTCTCTTCTTCTCACTTAATAATGTGGTTTTATTTTGTGTATGGAAATAAATTTCTGAAAGGAAAAGAGATATCCAATACATTTGGCATTACCCCAAAACATGCATCTATTCTGAACTTTTGAGGGGAGAAATCAAGGTAAGCCTTTTAGCTCCTTGCACTTCTATAATTTTAAATGAAATAAATTAATCTATTTCCTATTGATGAATATGAATATTTGTACAGTGAGCAAAGTTCTATCTTACTGAAAAAGTTCAAATAGGACAGGTAAGAGGAAGACAGTTACTGGGGTACTTTCAGTATGGACATGGAAATATTTTTAGTTCTTTGTAAGATAGCAGTAGCATTAAGCAGAAGGGCAGATAAAACACCAGAGTGTAATAAAAATTATGGTCACCTGGTATTGTAAAATATTGGCAACACTTGCAGTTCCAAATGTAAAATGCAAGTACAGGAACGTCTTACCTGTTCCTTGTTATGCTTTCTAACTTGAGTATGAGCATTCACAAGCAATCTTGAAAACTTGCTGTTCCTAAAATTTGTGAATGGAGCAGCCATGCAGCAGGACATAAGATTTTAGCCTGATGACAGTGATTAGGTTTTGACAAGAACGTATGATCATTAATAGAAACTAGAGAAGCCTCGAAGTAAATCTTTGGAGAAAAATCTCAGAATTCTGTGGAAACTGGATGTGAGTTTGGAGCCCAAGTTGTTACCTCTCACTGCTTCTTCTCATCTGGATATAAGCACCCATGAGGAGCTATTTTAACAGGGTTAAAAATGAAAAGTATGACCAAAGCAATGTGTGAAGGTTTCATGACCCAATGTGTATTATTTCTCTTCTATCATGTAATTATGTTCTAGTTTTCATGATTCTGGTCATCTAATATCAGTATAGATGACCATGACTTTCAGCACTTCCCTGAAGTGAAAGAACAAAAAGGAGAGAAAGCCTAACAGATTAAAAATCAAGGTTTTATGCACTTGCATATAAGATAACATAGAAATACTGATAAAGTCTTTCTTCAAAATATCCTATTTTGAATTACTTCCAAGGGAAAAAAAAAAAAAAAAAAAAGAAACTGGAAAGAAGGAAGTCTGAAAGCAGCAAGCTAGAGAATTTATTAGGTGGTCCTGCTCTGGCAGGGGGATTGGACTAGATGATCTCTCAAAGTCCCTTCCAACCCTTAAGACTCTGATTCTGTGAATATCTTGTCTACTGGGAGAGGGAATAATGTGTTTGGAGAAGGAGATATTGAGTGAGCAGGAAGCATTTAAAATGGTTTGGCTGGTGCAGTGAATGTATGATGGAGACATCGACCACAGGTACTCAGCAGTGCTTTCCGTAGTACTCTAGAGCAGGCATAGAAAATAGATCAGGAAATTGGTTTAGGCTTGCAAGAAAGGCTTTGAGCTGCTTGGAGGTTTTAATTATGCAACTATTGTCTGTGAAGGTGGTGGAAAACTTTGGAAGAGATACTTTTTTTTGACACACTGAGATGTCTTATATATGCAATATGCTAGAGAGTGACACTGTCTATTTTGGCCCTAACCTTAGTAAATGAGCCTACTGTAACAGTGTTGAGGCTGTGGCTGTCTGGTGTTTTCGGCTTCAGATGTCATTATATTCGACATTGTCATGCAAACACATTTTTGAGGAACAGCACAAGAGTGTATTTTGCCTTCAGGAGGGATGATTTTGAGTAAACGTGAAATGCCCTAGGGACTTTTCTTTGGCATGTGTTAGAAGTAAACAAAGAGATAAAGCAAGTTATAAAAATAGAGCAATAGATGGGTCTGAAAAAAGTAAATATAATTTTCTTTCAAAAATGAAAACATAGAAATGTCTAACTGGCAGAAATTTTAAATGGAAAAGTCATATATACATAGCTAAAGATTTGTGTGAAGCTTTTATTATATTTTAACACCCCCCCCACCCCGTGCCCCCTCACCTCCTTCAATCATGAAAACAACAGACACAATAGGACATGAAAAAAAAATCAGTCTAGTAAGACAGATAGTGTACTAAAATGCAAAGGAAGCAGATAGTGTACATATAGATCAATTAATGTGTCTATATTGGATGGTACTATAAGCCTTAGTTATTGTAACTCTTTTTCCACACCTGAAGAATCTGGATCATTTTTTATGGGACTGTAGTTTAATGTGAGGAAAAGGATATTTCTACCAGCATATCTACAGAGGACTGAAGTAATGCATGATTGACTGCAATGTAAATTTGAAAACAAGCACTCCAGAAAAGATAGATGTCTTTTAGCAGTCGTTGTTTCCTGCCTTTTTATGAAGCAAGCAAAGCAGAAATCTCATTTAGATAGCCAAAGAGAAGTTAAAATGGTTGGTTATAAGAAGGCTGCATGTCCCAAAGCAGTTTTTCACATTTAGAAAATGCAGATCCTTAGTTTCTTAACATGCTTTTTGAAAACTGAGTAATCCTCTGAATTGGCTGATTCCAGGAATGCTCATGCAGCAAATTGGAGAGTTGGATTGTTGAAATGTGCACAAACCTGCTTTTTCTTTAACTTAAGATTTTATGAGATTGAGCAATTTAGACTGATTGGCTTCAAACTTAATTGCTCTTTTTTTTTTTTTTCCCTTTTGGTAATTATACTTGAAAACTGTTTAGGTTTTCAGAAAGTTGTTAGTCTGTGGCATTATCTAGGATCTATTGAAAGCTGAAAATTGCTCTATCATGCTGTTGTAGAACATGCAGCAATATATTTGTGTTCTTTTGGTCCCTTTGGAGAGAAATATAGTAGAAAGGAAGGGAGGAATCCACTGACAAGGGATATTTCAAGGCAGTTCCAGTTGCAGTATATTGGTGAACTGATTTTAAGAAGTTTCTGTGAGGGGTGCTAGGGATGATCAAAATTGTGGAATTGTTTCTGAACAAGGAATGATAAAGTAGATTAGGACTGTTATTTGGAAAAGAGAGAACTGAAGCTGAAGTCAGTGAAGTTTATAAAAGTAAGGGTTGCCAGGGAGAACATGTATGGTTGCTTGTGCCTATTTGGGTGTAAGAACTAGAGGACATTAAATGGTCATAGATTCAGAGCCAGAGAAGATGCTTCTGCATGTAACATATACTGGGGCTGGGCAACTCCAGCCACCAGATGTTGGGGTGTCACTGCCACAGACTTGCCTCTTCTTTGGGCAGTAGTGCTTCCATGGTAGACAAACAAATTTTGAGGAGGTGCTCTTTAAATATTAACAATAATTACAAAATTACTTACCACAGATAGATCTCATAGCTTTTCCAAGTATCTTGCAGTATTTGCATATGTAATAATCTACAAAGAACAGAGAGACAAAGGATGTACTAGCCTACAGAATTTTTGAAATTTCCAAAATTCTTACCTTCATTGGAAAAAGGTGAAGAGCTAATCTAGTTTATTCTCTCCTCACTCTCAAGATGGATCAAATGGTATGATTGGGGAAGAAGAACAAAAAATTATTTCATTTGCATATTCATGGGCCTATCCAAGCAAAAGTTTTCCTGACTGGCTGCTACATTTCCATAGTGGATTTTGGTTTTAGGTAGTAATTTATATAGAGAAAATGTCTCCTCAAAATGCCCATGAGTGGCTTTGTGTGCAAAAGACATCTCATGATAAACATGTTTATTGAAATGCTTTGTTCAGTCAATAAGTGGTTTAGGAAATTTTAAATATATGACATGGCAAAGTATTGATAGATCTGGAAAAGTCAATGTCTATCTTACATCCATAGTAACATATTTGTTGTAGCAAAAGTACATAAGGATTACTAAAATATACACAACATTGTTACTCCACTATTATAACAAGACACATTCTAATCTGAATCCCAGCATGTGAACACCATGAATAATCCAGAACTGTTAATTTTGCCAAATAGACTTTTGCTTGTTGTTGAAGAGGATTGTTCCTTACTGGTATGATCTAAATCAACATCAGTAATGTTTGACTATGTTAAAATGCCTGGTAACGGTAAATATCAAGAAATATGGATGTCTTTGTGTGGTTAGAATGACCTGATTCTTTAGGTTAATAGAACGTGAAATTGCAGCCACATTTATAATATTATGACTAGGAGCAGCAAACACAGGGAATATTAAGTAGGGCTAGGTTTAATCTCTAATATTTTGTGTGTGTGTGTGTGTCTGTTTTCAGTGATGACCTCTACTAGATATCATGTAGGTAGACATAAAAAAATCCCTAACCCCAAAAAAGCGAGGAGAGTGAGATAAAACTTTGTTAATACCAACTGGCAGAGATCCACTGACACTGGTGGGGCTGACAACTTGTGTCAGCTCTGTGAATACTGGTTCCTATCCAAGGCTTCAAAAGCAGGGTTGAGCCTGTTATGATTTTTCTTGTCTTGTTACAGAAACAAGAAAATTTGGCTTTAAAAAGTAGGGCAATAGAGTTGCTTGGTTTTAAATGTTAAAGATCAGCTTTTATATGTCAACTAGGTATAGAAAACTCTTTGTTAACTACTCATGGAAACAAGAGCTATCTAATGCAATAACCTCCATAATGGAATCTTTGCAACTAATTAATATTTTTTTCTGGCATTATTAAAATCTATGAGCAAAATTTTTGCTATGATTTATTTATGCATTTTTCATTTATTGTTCCCATCGAGGAGTCTTGTATATCTCCAGCACATGGTCTATGCTATGGTAAATCAAATGATTCATATTGTGTGCATGAATGAGTAGGTGATTTGAAGTTGGACTTCCTGGGGATTGAAGCAAGGTTCAGGAGAAGAAACTGAAGAGTCAGCTCTGCTTATATAGGCTGAAGACCCTCAGAGGGACTTTCAGAATGAACTCTCAAATTGCACTTCAGGCTTCTTCAAACCACTTCAAATACTTGAAAGAGTCTTCCTGCTGTGGTCAGTGGTTTGGCTTACAGAAGATGCAGTAAGTGGCTAATTTGAAAAATCCAATGTTTATACATTACTTGTGATTCAAGAGATTTACTTAGTGATACAAATGGAGGCATGGATCACAAGCCTAGATATAATTACACAAGTATAAATTAAAAAAAAAAAACCTCTTGTTTGATTTCTTGATTGTTTCTTGGACAAGCAGTGCTTCATAATCAATATCTTATTTTTATAATAGGCTAAGTGGAAAATTGGTAAAGGGACTGTTTCTATACATCTGAGTCTTCATCTGTAGAATTTTCTGCCTGGAAGTAGGCCTACTGTGTTTTGAAATCTTCTCCTTTTGTCTCTCTACAGTTGCATTTAAGAACAATTTCCTCTTTTATCTTTAATAAAGTACCCAAGTAATGAAAGAAGCTTTGTTCACACATCTTTTCTGAGTTAAATGTTATTGTAACTACTGACACCTTAGATTACAGATAAAGTCCAAACAGTCAGAAATTAACTGGCTCTGTAGGAAGTGACAGATCTCATGGTCTCACAATGCAATAGCAATATCATTTACATGACAGGAGACTGCAGGGATGCAGACCCAGCTTTTATTGGTTGACTTGTGTCCTTGAATCAGTATGCCCTAGAAATGTGAATCTGACACATCTCATTCAGTTATTTTAAATGAGTGGTGGGAGGAGGCTTGAACTGAGTTCATCTGATTTTTCTAAGCTCACTTAGATCTTGATTAATATTCCAGTGTCCTAAACAATATCAGTTTCTTGCATAATGCAACAGCTGTCTCTTGTAGCCCTATACTAGTGCTGTGTGTTGAGACAGCTGATGCCTATAATCCCAATGCCAAGCACTGAACAGTAGTGTAGACTGTAGCAGCCTAAAATACATGTCCTTGAAGAACTTTTTGTTGATTTAGACTGATGGTAGTTTTTGGAACGGTTCAGCAATGGAGAAAATGTCTTAAAGGAAATGAAAAAAACTATAAAAAGTTTTCACAGATATTTGGTTTTCAAATGGAATTAAAATGCAAAAAAAATGTTTTTGTTTTAATGAGAAAAATGGAAACATTAAAAAAAATATTAATAGAGATTCATACTTTATCTAGGATCTTTGTAATCGTCTTTCTAATGTAACTTTTCCTCTTTGCCTTCTGACGAAATGGAAGGTTTTCCTCACTTTTTTTTTTCTCTGAAGTGTGGACTGCACAAAAGTTGGGATTTATTTAATGCAGGAAATTGAGCTAAATGGTAGCTAATCAGAAAGTTAAAAAAGTAGATATAAAGTAAGTTAAACTTTTTAAAGAAAATATCCTAGTTTCTTGTACTAAGTAGGCATGTTTTTTTTAAGTGGTGCCACATCTTTTAAGCAGTGATTATAGTGTTTGAGATGATCTTGAATTCACTACCCTACTACACATTTGACAGCTATCCACAGAACTATATTAAGAGGGCCAGTACTTCATACAATTGTTTAGCAGCCAAGGTAGCAGTGGAGTATTTCTCAAAGACACTTTTCTCAGTAAGTAAATGCATGAAGCCTTAATCTGCCACCAGTTCTGCATGTAATGAAAATGCTAATCGTTGTCCTAGATAAGTACTTCTCCTCTTCTATAGAAATTAAAAGTCTTGCAGAAAATAGCAAGCACAGGAGGCATCTTGTAAGGGGCAGATACATTATGTAAGTAAAATATGGAGTACATAATCCTGTATAGACACAATATGTAGGCTATTCTGTTTGCATAGTTTAAGTACTTAAATTAAGAGCCAGGATACAAAAGATACTGGAAGCTAATTCTGCTCATCTTCAATAACTCTGAGCAAGCTACACTTGGAATTTTGAGCTGATCCGTGATGTTAGGAACAAAAGTCACTATTATGCCCTCAGGTTGGCGCTTTTTTTTTTTTTCTTGGTTTGTTATTTAGTCATGGGAGAATTTTACACAGTAGTCTCAGTTGTCTATAATTTGATAATTTTACATTTTGAGCCCCCATTCAAATACTGTTTTCCCTCAAAATGAATACTTAATTGAGAGTTGTGTTGTCCTTGGAGCTCCTCCCACGTGGTTGGGTTTGGATGAAACCTGGTTCTTTAAAACCTTTTGATTACTGTTTGCTCCCATAATCTCTTTTGACAATGTCTTTGCAATTCTGTTGATCTCAATTTTTGAGTCTGTCCTCACTTCTCACAGTTTTGTTACTGAATCATGCCTTGAGAGGGAATAAGCTTCGTGGATGTTGTTTGTTTGGTTTTTTTTTTCACTTTTGTTTGAATAGCTGAGAAGGAGCTGGTAGGGATCTGTTGTTATTAAATGTGATTTGAGTCTGAGTCCTTCATATTGCAGCCTCTGAAATCAGTAAGAAACCTCTCTTCTTCAAGCTATGAAGAGGTTTTCCCCAAAGGTCAAGTTCTGTGTTAGCCAGACTTCAAATCAATTCAGAAAGAGCTGCTGTAAGACTTCTTTGTGTACATGACTCTGCTGAATTTTTTCACTTAGATATAATATAAAACTATATGTATAATGGATTCAAACACAAGTATTTCTCTGAAGCTGTAGTGTTTACTTTACACAGTATTTCCTTTTTATGTCTTCTTCAAGCTAAATTGCTTACCATAACTGACATAAATAAATGGGTAAATGTTGCAGTTTGTTTTTCACTACAGCAATTCAGATAGAGGGTTTATATTCATATAAGAAGAAAATAGTCACCCATCTGATAAACTTTCTCGTGGTCTAAATCATGATCTGGAAGTATTTAGTGCCTGAAGAAATGATGTTTGCATCATCTTCATATTTATTTGTTTTGACTGGATCAGTCCACATTGTGAAAAGGATGACTGTGACTCTGTGTCTATTCTTAAGTCATGTGAGGATATTAAAAAATGGTTATGTGAAGGAAGAAGAGAGTATATTGTAATTTTAAGAATAAATCTGTTTCTGTTCTTCAGTTAGTTAGGGTTTTGAGGCAATCTTTTGGTGGTGAGCCAACCTGAGCTGACTCCCAGACACCCATCCAGCAGTTCTCCTTCTCTGCTTCCTGAGGCAGAGACTGAAAATAAGATGGAAAATCTTGTGGGTCAACATAAAGACTTGGAGATCACTTGCTGATTACAGTCACAGGCAAAACAGGTCTGACTTGGGGAAGATTAACTTAATTTGTTTCCAAATAAAAATAGAACAGGATGCACCTGCCTCCACCTGCTCTACTTAGACACAACTTCACTCCTTCTTTCCCAATGTCTCTATCCTATCCTCCTCCTTAAGTAGCGCGGAAGGATGGCAAAGGGGTCTTGGTCAGTTCCTAACAGTTCCTTTCCTCACTTCTTTCTCCTCCTCCTCATGCTTTTTTACTTGCTCCTAGTGGTGTTTTTTTTCAGATTATTTTTACAAAAGACAATATATTATCAAATGGATCCTCGTACAGCAGCAGAGGTGAGTTGGATACAGTCATCTCTAGGCACTAAACACCATTAGGGACTCGTTTAAAAATTTGGTAACTTCTCTAGAAATCAATAGCAATTTTTTCTTGTTAATCCAGTGAAAGCAAGATAGCTGATTCTAAAAGCTTTTGGAAGTCTTATTCCTGAGTAATATTTAGATCCTGGTTATTTAAAATTCTGTAATTAGAGTACAATTTATAGGCTCTGTGTGTCAATGTTTCTACATGGGCTGTATTCCAAGCTTGTACAATCATTCTAGCTGTCCCTGTACTCCAGCAAGAGAAAGTGTTTATGAAGAAGCCATATTGTTGTCTTTCATATACTTCTTCTTTTCTCAGTGCTCTTTCATATTTTGTAATATCTTAATTCCTTTCTGTAAATGAGAGTAGGAAAATTGTTTTTGAAGTTCTGCTCTTTACAAATGTTCTCCTTTCTCAGTGTTTCATCATCTGAACATGGTATATATTCAGGGTGATTACAATGAAAAGGTGGTAAATTTTTGTTGTTAGCTTCTGAAGTCTTTTGCAAACTACTGTTAGACTCAACAAGGTATTTACCTAAACTGCAGGAGTGCACTGTAAATTATCAATGTGGTTTTGCTGAGATAAACCAAACAATTTTGAGAATGAAAATATAACTATTAGTGTTGGTAACAGTATAATAATAGTGTATTATTAGTGAGGAAAGTGTTTACTACTCTTGTGGGTTGCTTTTCTATGGAAGAAAGTTTGTTTTCTGAAAACAAGTCAGTTTGGAGTGAAAGATCAATCTTACTTTGGTGCCACCATCTTTTTCATTAGAATCCTGCAAGGATGCTACATTTGCCTTTGTGGGAGCCATGGACATTATGTCTTTAACCTTCACCACTCGTTAAATGCCAGGACATAGTCTGTTTTGTCTCTGCATTTGTTTTAGTTGGATGGAGTATTAGACAAAGAGAAAATGCCTGAGATGTATAATAGCCTACTGGAAGCAAGGAATTTACTTTAGGTGTATTGTGGCATGTTGGGATGTTATTTTTGCTAGCTTCTAAAATTTTTAAACTAATATATCTCTAATAATCTCAGCACACAGTTTTTAAGATGGGAGGTAAACAGTCTTGGATAATCAATGTTGAGAAACACCAAACAATCATGTTTTATAACCTCTATATTCTATACATACTGTCTCTCAGATGAAACACTGGGTATCAGCTAAAAATTTCCCCTGTCTCCCCTTATGCTGAGTAACTGTAGCACCTCCTGGGAGCCCCTGATAACTGTTCAGTATAGCAGATGGAAGTGTCTTTGCAACTTGAAGAATCAAGATCAAGAGGCAATCCAGTAACTTTAAATCCTGAAACATACTGTAGCTACGTGTCCAAGCATGAAAAGATTTTGATTTACAGTGTTTTGTTATAAATAAAAACAATGACAACAACTGTAAGAATAGTGCTAGTAGGAAAAACATGTGAGGTGGGAAGGTCTAGAGATGAAAATCCAGTGATTTTTTTTTTTTGGATTATGCTTTTTATTAAAAATAGTCAAATACCTTAATAAAGTTATTTATATAAGTGTTTTAGTATTAGATTATAAATCCAATTCAGGAAAATATATATTACATATATATTATGCCCTAATACCTATCATTTTAGAAGACAAGGATTGTTTGTAATTTAACATGCTGCTTGCATGCTAGGAGGCAGAGTGTCTGATCTCTCTTAAGAATCCATGACTGAATTATCCAGTCACAGCTCTGATCCTTTTCCAGAATTATCTGATAACCATTGACTCCATATTCACTGCTAGGCATACCAAATTGTGCAGCCAGGATCAGACACTGAACCCAGATGACTCATTTTCCCTGCCTGAGACTGCAGTGTAATGTAGTATTGTCCCAGAAGAGCAATGCAGGATTTGTTGCTCATTGGAAGGGAACTCTGTTTTAGAGCTGATGACAATGAGCTCCAGTGAAAATGTCCACAAACTGCAAGTGGAATTCAGTCCTAAAAGAGCATAAGCTCTTGTGTTTGTGTTTTGTAAGTGTGGTATTTTAGGATTTCACATCTTCCCACAGTGGTTAATTGCCCAGTCTCCAGACAGTGTTTTCTCTGTGTGGAAGACAGCTATTGCACATACTTATTCATGTGAGGACAGTTTTATAGAATATCTGGCTGTGGGCTAGAACACCAGCTGCTGGGCTCTACTGAGGTGTGCAACACTCATCTGTACTTAGTTTTATTACTTTTGCATTACTTTAGATTTGTTAACTCATCAGAAGTCCTGTCTTGCTGTCTAATTGACACTTGAATCGCCTCCTTCCTTCTCTAGTTTTCAGTCCTTCAAGAGCACTGTAAAATTAATGCATTGAGCCTGATGATGATAAGAAAATGCCTTTTAATTTCTATTGCTGTAACTGAAGGAAGGTAAAAACTGATTAGAGGGCAGAAAAGATGGTGTGCAATGTATTTTAGCTTTCTTTAGTAGCTATGCAGTTGTGGATGAACAGAAAGACTCCGTTGTCTCTCAGCAGGGCTTTGAATGAAGCAATATCTTGCTTCTAATGAATTGTTGAGTTTGTGCAATGTATCGTAAATAGTGTCTATTACCTAGAACCCTGTAACCTAGGAAATGGAGGCTCTTTCCTTGCAGTGTTTGAATTGAAAATGATCAACAGGTTATTGTAGACACTTATTCTCATTGTTGGGCTATAGTTGACTTTTGAGAGTAAGCTATTCCTTGCAAGAACCTAAGTAAGTTCAACAGCCACAAAAATAAGACTCTTTCCAGAAAGCATCCGAGTGTCTCACATTTTCTGATGGTGAGCGCAGAGATGCTATTGTATTTCAGTAGCTATTTGCATCTGTTTTATAATAATGACAGACCTACTACAAGGGTGTTGATACTACTTGGAAGTTGTAGTATATTCCTGCCCCTTGCAGCCTGTTTCCTGTTTTGAGCCATGCTTATATTCTAATTTTGACTAAGAAAGTGTGCTTTAAAGAATTAAGAGTAGTGTCCTGCTACATTTTTCCTACCATACTGCTGAATCCCAGGACTTTGGATTTCTCAACAATTAGGTATGTTGTGAACTGAAGGATTGTTTGACGATCTCAGAATTTTCTTTTCTTCACTGATTACTGTGTCATCTTACATATCCAATATATGCATGTCATTTACTTATATTTGGGAAAGAAGTTTTACTGTAGAGCACAGAAACACCTTGTCAATACTAAACTGTGCTTTGGTTTTCCTCTTAGGTGTGGGAAGATGTGGGAAATGAGAAAAGGTACTTGTGGGCCTTTGTGGGGAAGCTCTAGCTGCCAGATGCAGGTAGTAATTTGTTGGCTTTTGACCAATGGTCCTGAATTGTAAAACAGAGAAGGCCATTGGCAAGGAGGGAAATCTCTGTCAGGGATTTTGGATTTCCGTTTAATAGGCTTGAGTAAATGAAACTAAGTTTAGAAACACAGAAAAACTCCTTATTTGCTTTAAGTGCTAAACCTTTTGAAGTGTGCTTATTGCTGTAAGGAAGGAAATCTGGAAAAGGTCAAGTATGAATTAAGTGAGAAATGCAAAAAGGAATTGCTTGAGATGGTCATTAAATAAGACAAAAATGAGATTCAGGAGTGAATGGAACAGTATCACTGTAAAGGTGAAACACCTCAGTATAAATCAGTAAAGGCAGTGAAACTGGAATAAGTCTATCCAAAATGCATTGATTTTGTAGAGATCTAATTCCAATCTGGTGAAACTGATATTTTGCAAGAGCCTCATATCCCAGTCTACATGCCTGTTTGTAGGCCTCATATAGATTAAAGGTCAGTCTATCTGTCTCTGTCTTACATATTTCTAACACAAACTTTACCGTTGCGTAGGAAAAATGATCAATATTATTATGTCTGGTGTTGGAGAGTCTCTAAAGCTGTCAAGGGACTGTTAGAAAGACAGACCTGATTCCTGTGAGCTCACAATCTATTGCTTTGGGCAAACAGGTAGCAGTGGGTGAATAATCAGATGAACAGGAAACAAAAGTATGTTAGTGGCACCTCTTTGCAATTGGAAGAATATTCAAATGTAGCAACAGGTGGCTGGAGACTATATCTCTGAAGCATCAAGGTGTTTGAGAAGTGACTTCTCTATTCTGTGTGTAGTGTTATTGGGAAATTTTAGAGAAATGTTCTGGGACTTGTCTGATACTCTCTTCACAGAACGGTAGAGATTTCAAGGAACTTCTAGAAATCATCTAGTCCAACCCTCTTACTCAAGCAGGTTCACTTAGATCAGGTCACGTAGGAGCACATCCAGGTGGGTTTCAAAGAGCTCCAGAGAAGGAGATTCCACACCTTCCCTGAGCAGCTTTGCTGCTTGATTTGAATGTGGGAAGGCTCAGAGTCCTGCTGATCCTGTGTTGTTACTCACACTCTGAATTAGTCCAAACATAAATTGCAGGTGTATTTTTGGGCTTTCTTCTTAGGTGTGCCCTTATTCAGAATAAAGTAAAAAGCCACTAATATAAAGCAGATAATTTCTCTGTATGGGGCTCTGGAACTCTGGGAATGATCACAGAGATGAAAAGGGAGTGGATTAATACAAACAAAAACTGCTGAGCATATTACTTTGGTCTTTTTAATATTTGCCTTTTAAAATGCAATTTTGTGTGAGTAGTGTTAGTATCAATATTAATATCTGCTGAGATGAACAAAACTAACAATGTAATAGAAAAAATAAATGTTAGCCTGTACAATAAAGTTTTCAATGGGGAGTGTCAGAAGGCTGATGAAAATGTGCAAGAACTGATTGCATTTCTGAATTTTAGGCTGGTGTCGCTGTTCTGTCGTTGTTGCTTGCTTTCCTTTTTTTCATCTGTTTCTACGCAGTGGCAGATGAATATCCTGCAGAGAAGAACGTCTCTAGTTTGTGTCTGCGTGAATGTACCTAGCTGGTTTCAGTACTTAACTGAAAGTAGTAAGTAGCAGAAAGTACTTAACTGTCTTTCTACTTTTAACAGAAGATGCAATAACTACTTTTAAAATGTGCCTTTCTTCATCTAGTTGCAAAGAAAAAAATGTTGGATGTATTAACTGTACACTTT
This sequence comes from Urocolius indicus, assembly GCA_013401255.1. Classification (NCBI taxonomy): domain Eukaryota; kingdom Metazoa; phylum Chordata; class Aves; order Coliiformes; family Coliidae; genus Urocolius; species Urocolius indicus. Next base: position 104,709 of record WBNH01011337.1, on the reverse strand, counting down.
CCTGATATTTGTAAATGCATTAAAATGGAAACAGCTGTAAGAAGTTATTTACAACAGAAGACAAGGTTCATCTTTTTTTTTTTTTTTTCCTCCTGTTTTCATTTGGTATTACACAGGAGATTTATGTTTATACATACTCAGCAGTCTGGAGATGAAAGAAAATACTATATAGCTCTATGATCAGAGTGAAATGCAAATGCTTTGTGTTCTGTCTCTGTTTAAGTCTCTAGTGAAAGCCTAGAACTAAGCTACCTTGGCAACTGTCATGGTTTGACATGATGCTGGTTCTGGTAAGGGGGAAGGGCCTGTAAAGATGGCTCATGAAAGAAGTTGCTCTCTCCAGCTCTCAGCCAGACCCACTTCTGGGCCTGAGCCAATTAGACGCCTCCACGATTACTTTTTAAGAATCTGGAAGAGGAGGCTTCTTCTTGTTCTTGGTTTTTCTTCTTTTGTCTCTTCCTTTTTTTTCCAGCTGCTGGTGGTGCAAGGAGTTGGCAGAGTAAGAGAAACAACCACGTAGACTCCAAGGTCAGTGAGGAAAGAGTGGAGAAGGTGTGCTAGAGCGGAGACTCCCCTACATCTTGTGGAGAGGACTGGTGAAGCTGGGATTTCTTTTGCATTTCATTAAAGGTCCCGCATCAGGGGCCGTGACTATGGCCAGAGGAGGCCTTGTCCCATGTGAGGGACCCTATATTCACAGAAGCTGTAACTGTGGGGAAGAACCCATACCAAAGAAGTTCATTAAAATTATGCCCAGAAGAGGCCATGTCCTGAGGGAGGGACTCTATCTGCAGAAGCTGCAACTGTGGGTAAGAATCCACGCCAGACATAGTCATTAAAGACTGTGTCCTGTGTGAGGGACTCTGTATTGGCAGAAGCCACAGCTGCTGGGAACAACCCACACCAGAGAAGTTCATTAAGGACTCTGTCCCATGGGAGAGACAGGTAGGTTGAGTAGTGGAGTCTGTTTTGCCTGGAGCCGTAGTTGGCAGCAAGCCCTCCCTGCCCTTGTCTTAATCCACGACAAACCTGGTTAGCTTTTTTTCCTCTCATTTCACTGAGGCCTCCACCATCCTAATGAGGGTTGAAGGTGGATGGGGGGCACCGAGCAAGAGACTGTCGTGGAGTTTCATTGCTGACTGGGCAAAACCTGGACAGCAACCATTAGCAGCAAAGCTGAAAATGGGCAGTACCTGACTGTTCGGTGTGATGAATAATGGTTCTGGTGACAAGTCCACCATTAATAGCTGATATCACACTAGCTCAGATGTGCTTAAATGGGATACCATCACACTAAATTACAGCATAGATCTGCTTTGACAATACATCATCCTTGGTGCCCACATGTGGTTTATCTGAAACATTCCCTTATGCTCTTGAGCTCTGGGCAATTGCTCAGTGTCTGACAGATCTCAGTGCCTGCTAGGTATAGCATGTCCTCAAATTGGCACACTGCTCATAGCCATGCCTTCCTCTGCCAAATCAAAAGGAGGAAATTTTACAACCCTTCCCAATTGTTGTGACAGGGAAATCCACTGTCCTGCAGGGGCTATAAGCTGCCTATGGTCCCTGATGACATTCTGGGAGCCTGGATACCAGAGCCTGGATACCTTTGCCTGAAACACAAAACGGAATTGTGAAAGACATGGCTGAGGGGGTGTTTTCTCCAGTGGCAAAAAACTTCGGATCACAGTAGGAGCATTTTATTCTGTAAAACACAGGGCCAGAAGCCCAATCTGGTCTAAATCAGTGTTACTTCTTTGAAGAGGCTAAGGAGATGCTGCTTTATGTAGGCAGCTGCATCTTGTCTAGGTTTTCATATTAGGATATTATGCATAAACACATGGAGTTGTTCTCCTCAGTGGTGTGGGAAGTACATTTTGACCCTGTTGACCTGCAATCTGTTAGCAGTTTTCAGCAATTACATGCTTCATATAAATGATAAATGACTAATATTACAGACAACATCAAATTTTCCCTCTTTCCCCTCTTAGTAGTTATTTTCTTGCAGTAAAACTATATCCTGATTTTGAGGAAATGAATAAAAATTTTAAAGAAAAGTGAGCAAAGATCACAGAAGTGGCCTGGTACAGCTGTCAGCCTCTGTGCTCATATCCAACAGTAGCCCACTAAACACACCAGGGTGACTCCATCTTCCATCAGAAACCTCAAGCTGAAAGACTACCTTCTGCAGACATCTAGTGTGGACAATTAATTTTTTTCTGCAAATTCTCCTATCCTGAACTGTGGTTTATGTGGAAGGAGATTCCCCTCTATAGTTTCCATTCTTCAGACTGCAGAAGCAGCTGAGAATGGTCATGTAGGAATTAGATGTCCTCTCACACAAAAGGTGGTGAGATCAATAGCCAAACTAAAGTGCATGTGCACCAAAGCACGCAGCATGGACAACAAACAGGAAAGCTACGACAGTTGCCACCATGGAAATATGGTGGGAGGCTCTCGCAATTGTGCTGCAATAGATAGCTATAATTTCTTCAGAAGAGATATACAAGGAAGGAGAGTCAGTGGGGTAACCTATATAAGAGAGTGTTTTGAGTGTCTAGACCTTGATGACAGAGTGGATTTTTTTTTTTTTATCCTGACTCGTATCAGAAATAAAATGGCAAGTAGCACTAGAGGAGTGATTCTTTCTCTGTACTCAGCACTGGTGAGGATGGACCTCAAATACTGTGTTCAATTTTGGGCTTCTCACTACAAGAAAAATATTAAGGTGCTGCAATGTGTTCAGCGATGAGCAATGAAGCTGGTGAAGGGTCTGGAGAATAAGTCTTATGAAGAGCAGCTGAGGGAATGGGGATTGTTTAGTCTGGAGAAGAGGCTGAAAGGAGATCTCTACAACTACCTGGAAGGAGGATGTATTGAGGTGGGGGTCAGTCTCTTCTCTCAAGTAATGAGTGATAGTATAAGGGGAAATGGCCTGAAGGTTCACTAGGGGAGATTTAGATTAAATAAAAGGAAAAAAATTATCTACCAGAGGGATTGTAGACCACTAGAACAAGCTGCCCAGGGAAGTAGTTGAGTCACCATCACTGGAGATATTTCAATGATGTGCAGATGTGGTGCTGAGGAACATGGTTTAGTGAATATGGCAGTGCTTGATTTTACTTGATCTTAAAGGTCTTTTCCAGTCTAAGTGATGTTGTGATTCTGTCATCCTTTGTAATGTGTTGAATTTAGGTTGCTGGGTTTTGTTTTTTTTCTGGCTTTAAATGTTGATCAATGTGGCCGAGTCTCACCTGGCTCTTATGCTTTTTACTCAGCTTGCTTTAGGCAGATCACTGCCTACCTGGTCTTCCCTCTATGTCAACCTCCTTGCCTTTGTTGGGGCATTCATGCTCATCAGCTATCATCTCTGGTAATTGTTCCTGGCTGTGAAAATCACTTAGGCTTCTTCTTTGTGAAATATCATGCTGACACAAGAAACATGTCTGACTGCTGAATCTGGCCCTGGGGCTTCTTGAAATGGCTGCTAGCACAGGCCTTTACTGATTCAGTCTCTGTGGTAGCATCATGAGATGAGGCAATAGGTTTACTGCAATATGCTCAAAGTGCTGGTTTATGTTATGTTGTTTGTAGTGCTGTAGTTTGCTTCTTTCCTGACAGTTTCATCCCCTTCTATAAAGCTTAATTTAATAGTTCTTTAATTGTCTCTTTTGATTACTGTATAAATGTCAGAAGAAAGCTGTAAGCAGCATACATAAGGTGATATATGTCATAAAACACTACCTCTGTGTTTTCATGTCTCTATCTGGAGTTACACTGGAACAAACCTTTGCCACCGTTGTTCAAGAATGGAAGGAAGGCTTCACGCTCTTAACTTCTTTTTTTGATGATTCTCTGGAAAGAACAACATGGAGAGAATGTCACATGTTTAATCCAAATTCTTCAATCCCTTTCTACTAGAGCATGTATTAATTCACATAATTTTGGTGTTTTGTCAATTTACATTAAGAGATCTCTGATCTATCTAACATGTGAGGTATTCTCTGAGCACTGTCAGGACCATGAAAGTTTCTGTTTAAAGATGTCTCTAAATAAACCCTGTATTCTACTTTGGGAGCCAGCCAAAGCAGAAATGTTTTTACTTGAGTTTTTAAGCAGGGTTTTGCATCATAAGCAGTTGCACTGAGATCTACGTCTTTGCACACCTTTCCAGCTCCTGAGAAGTACTGGGATTTACAGACATTATAACATAGCTTTGTAGCTTGCAAGGTGCTCTTCTCACCTCTCCCTATGCCAACTGGCTGTGGGAAGCGATCACATTCATTTTAGACTTCAATATGAATCTTTAATGTCTTAGTTTATGTTAATATGTTTTTCCCTTCAAAGATGATTCAGTTCTACTTTTCAAATAGATTTCTATTTGGAAAGTGTATATTATATATAGAATTAAACACAATGGAATATTGATTACAAGTGGAGTTTACATCAGCAAATATTATGTAGATCATTGTTTACAACTAGATTATTTTCTTCAATATATTATGCTTGTTATGTTTTTATATTATTTTGGTTTTTTTTCCTTTCCCTTCCTTTCCAGTTTGTACTGTCTAGCCTTACCCAATTTTTGTTCCATTTTCCTTCTGCAAACTCTTGTAGGCAGAACAGAATGCTGTTAATATTAACCTGTTGACTGAAGCTTTTAAAGCCATGATATTCATAGGAATTCAGAAATGACCAGTGTAAACTTCCCAGTTATTATTGAATCTGCTTTACAATAATGAAATACACTTGACCTTTTAATAAGATTTCTAAATTATTTTTCTTGAATGCCTCTGAGCAATTCTGTTCATTAGGAGACTGTACAAAAGCTTGTACAAAGATTATGAAGCTCCTTGGTCTTCTGTGGGTTTAGAACTTAATTTCTAAGCTAAGAAGCTTTGTAGAAGTCTTTAGCTTCTATGAGATGAGTAAATTAGGGCCATTTTTTTCTCTTTCTGCACACCAGTCATTTTTGGTTGGTGACTACAGAGGGAATAACAGCTCTCCACTGGTGTTCTTCTCTGGCTCGCGCAGCTGGACACTTAATTTTGCTGGGGGCTGTGCCTGTAAGGCCAGTCTTCCTAGGAGAAGCGATGAGATTTCAGTAATTAAACATATCTTGAAGAAATACATGAGGATTGAAATATATATTAAAACATCCTGGCTTACATTTCTATCTCCTTAAATTACTAAGAAGGAATTTTGAAATGTTATTTACTTTTCTACTGTCATCTGGCTTGTGCTTGACATCTATCTACCTTTAGTTGGTGAGTGCAACCAGACCATTTTCTTCAGTTTTCAGGCAATTTCTGGGCAAGTTTCCCTGTCAGATTTTCACATACTAGTGAGATAGTGGAGCACCAGAGTGGCAAACTCAAATGAAGTTTAGAATTATTTAAAATGTGCTTTCTCTTGTAATTACTTCTTAAATATTTTTTAGGATCTTGTATTAGGTCTGATATTGCTTTTTTACATTTCCACAAAAGGTTTACTAGGGGTAATTTTCGCTAGGTGATGTTATTTAAACACCATATTATGCTTAAGGAAAAAGATGGAAAGACAGATGTTGTAGTAACCTCACTGATTGCTTTCTGATTGCCAGTTTAGTTGTCTGTCTTCATTCATTAAGATGACCATATGGGAAATCAATAGTGATGATCTTTAATAAAGTACCAGGAGTGAGGTGCTTCACCTACATATATTTTCAGGGGAGGGAGAGGGATCTGAACCCAGTTAGAGAGTTAATGAAACTATTCATTTAAAATTTCTGAGGGCTGCAGAAGGAACAGAAAGCTTGAGTAAACATTTACACTGTTTCAAGTCCTGCATGTAAATTAATCTCAGAAATTGAGATCCACATACTTGCTATATTTTGTTTTCTTTTCATGTAAAAATCACTGTAGTTTTGTGTTATTGTCTGTGCAACAGACTAATTGGGACAAAAGGCCTTAGAAAGTTCAGTTATAAAAAAGTTATTGCAATTTGCTTTCTTGAGTGACTGGATAAGTCATGATCTGATTTGATATCTCTGCTTGTTATGTTAGGAACAAGATGTTTTTGTTTAATGTTTCCTTTTTTAACAGTAAGAGTCATAATGATTTAAAATTCTTCAAATTCTCCAAAGTGCTTTTTAGCAGGCATGGAAAGCAAGACCAAAAAATGAAGTCGTTGAGAGATGATGGGTTTTGGTTTTGGCTGACTAACTGTAGTATGTTAAGTTAAACTTATAGGCTACACTTGCAAAAGCAGCCAGCTTCACTGGGCTAGAAAGTGAAGTTCTTTATTTATCTGTCCAGTAAGTACAGCAGAGGCCACTGCTATGTCTCAGCAGTTGAAATTATCTTCAGTGTATCTCTACACTCCTGTTGCAGCTGTGGATTTGTTTGCTACATTTATTTTGGCATTCTTTATTTTGTCCCTCCAAAGAAATTAAACCGAATTTGTCAGTGGCTCAGGCTGTACTGTTTGGGAAAAGATGTCACATCTTTCTTTGCCTAGTAATTTTATGTCATGGGATTGGTGGAGTTGTAGATGCAGTTGTATATCCTTCTTTGATTAAAATGAGACCACCAATTCCATTTCAGTCTCCAAATTTGTACCATTTAGCAAGGCAGGGTAGTAATTAACAGCTGTAGTTTGTTGTAAAATAAAGGAATTAGCTTCATTTTATCCTGCTTTTTATCTGATACTGTTTTTAACCATACCCGTGTATAGAAAGATGTATGGAGCTTTCTGCATAATTGTAGATGCTTTCTTCATTTCAGAGGGAAAAAAAGTCATCCAGTTCATATTAACTGAAACATCCTGTGCAGTTCTCTGTGGTCAATAGCTAGATGATAAGACATCAAGAGCATGTTAGGGAGCTTTCTAATTAAATGTCTTCATTGCATCTAAAACACATAGTAGCACTTCCTTGCTAATATAGAGTAAACTCACTGCAGTGAATTTGTTGCAGATACTGCATTGTCAGTCCTACACAAAACCTCTTACAGTTTATCATAAGAGTGGACAGGAGCATATTGTGTTGTAAAAAGTAACACTTAGGTGTGATTTATACAAAGTATTATCGTGGGGTTTTTTAAGTGTCATGTAAGTATAAATTAATTTAGTACCTATTGTAATACCATGTACCATAATGAATGTATTTGCATAAAAGGTAGTACCACATGAACTCAATTATAATTTGATATTAACTAAATGTACCATGAAAATAAAATGTTTCCTGTAAAGGTAGTCTGAGATTGATATATAACCTATATTACACATGGAGTATCACAAATGCTGTCTAGCGAAATTGTTCGATTTGTGGACTTGTTCTCAAAGGAGACTGTTTTACAGCCCTGAACTTCATTTCCTCTTCTGTTTCCAGTCTCCCAGTTTAACTGCTCTTCAGCTCTGCCAACTTTACAGATGAGGAAAACCTCAGAAAACCTCTCCTTGCTGTTTAGCTGATATGCTAGTGCTCTGCTCACTCAAGTCACAAGGCAATCTGCTCAAAAGACAGAAATTATTTCTCCAGTGATACTCCAAGACCTGTACATGCAGTATCAGGTAACTGAACTGAGGAGCGGTTGCATTTGCCTCCAGAGGGTCATCATCTCTGGGTAGGTTTCTTTTTTTCTTTCAATACATAGTTTTGAATAAAAAGATATCTAAAATGACATGTACCCTTTCCAGAATAGGAGTCAGCTCTGTGTTGCTGGACTGGGGAGTGTGATATAAATAGGCTTCCAGCTCCTCAATTATATGGTTTGCTCTAGTTATCCTCCACGTCTAGATTGTTCCATGCTCTCTGCTGCTTACTTGCCATTATAGTCGGTTGTCTCTTCTCCCAGTGTTTAAAATGAGATCTCTCTTTCAAATCCATGGATGGCCTGTTGCTACCTATTCTGTTTGCATGTACCTACATTAAAGAATGGCTTCATGTTTTTTCTGCTGAAGAACAGTATTATCTGTCATCTCTAACATACCCTGGCATCACAGATACTGCTTCATCCCTCCACTTTTCTAGTGAATCCAGGTGTTTGTACATGATATACCATCTCTTGGAGGGTTAGAACACTGCGGGGAGGGAAAGAACTCTGAACTTGCACTAAGCAGCAGTTCAGAGGCCAGTAGTACTCTCCTTTGTCATCTCCTATCCCAGAAACTCTCTGCTGTATCCTTACTCTGGATTTATTACATGAATATTTTAACAAGCAGAAATAAGATGTATATCATTTTGCATACTAAATAAGTGGTCTCTTTCAGCTTTGGTGTAATGTTTTGAAGACGTGATCCTCTGATAGTAAAGTGGTTAGAATAACCCTAATTCAGACAAAATCTAGTTTCTGAGATAAATCTGAACTACTTATAGCTCTCATTTGTTTCACTTTTATGTTTAACATCTTTTCTGTTGCAGAAGCAACAGAAGACTTGCTCATGCAGTTGCCTGAAAATGACTATTGTGTGAACTGTTGTACCTATAACAGCCGTGTACAATCCCACTTCCAATTTTTTGAATGTATCTCATTTATATATTATTATTTTTTGGCTAGTATAGTTGATCTTCACTTGCTGTGTGCCAGTTAGATTAAAAATAATGAAATTGCAGAGGATAAAAGGACAGTTATTTCCACAAATGTAGTGTAGTTACTGGTACCTCAAGGATTATTTAGCCTGATCTACATTCAGGACACAGCACTACAATGGCAAAAGGCTAATACAGTTGACAATATTTAATTTGTTTGGACTCATGTCACCATTGGCTTTACAATTTTATAGGAGAAATACATTGCAGGAACTGATGAAGCAGTGCCACATTTGCACAATACGACTCTCTACAGTTGTTTAGAGCAAGCTTTCCTCCTTGGTATACGAGGTGAAGATACTGAATTTCATCTGTGTACCCTAGCCGGTGTGCAATTAAGTCTGTCTTCTCTCAGTTTGGCCAGCTAGAAGCAAATGGGAAGTAGGAATCACACAGTGCTGTTGCTGGATTTAGATAAAGGTAGAGGTATTGCAAAGGAAAGACTAAATGTATACTACAAAGGATCCATGCAATATTTGTACAACAGATATTATTGCCAAACATAGAATTGGTAATCCCCTTAACAGGGACAAACACCGGACATGACAAAATGGTATGAACGTACGGAGCATGGTTTGTTTACCTGTCAGTAGAATTCTTCTCTAGTGAGAAGAGTTATTCTAGAGTCTCTATTTTCACTAGGCCAGCTTGCTAGGGAATAACATCCACAAAGGAAATGACTGCTATGAATTTGAAAGAAAATGCTCAGTCTATTATAGGGAAATTAATTTATGTTTCTGTAGTTCTCCTTGGCTTGCTGATACCTAACAGGTGGGAATTTCTGGGCTTTGTTTCTTAATGGGAAGTTTGCAAATAAGGATTAAGAGAAAATTAAAGGCTAAAGTACTCATGAATTTTACAAGTGAATATTATGTGGTATTTATATGCAGTATATTATTTCCATTTTCAACATGTACCTGAAACGTGCCTTAAACACATTTTTGTTTTGTTCTGGTTTTGCTCCAAATGGTTTTTCATATGATAAGTGCTTATTCAGGTTGATCACAATTCAGAGATACTTACTGTGCAAGAATCAAATTCACCAGGTGATTGCAGTTGCACAGTACTAAACACAGTCATAAGCAGGACAAAAAGTTCTGAAATTGCTACTGTGATATTTTTTGCAATGTGATCAAACTTTTTGTCATGTTTGTACCAACTGCTCATAATTTTGTGAAGTGAATCATCTGTCGTTGGCCAATGTACATGGATCATCAGCTCATCTTGCACAACTTATTAGCAACTCTGCTAGTGATGGGCTTACTAGCTGTCCACAGTGATTGAATCTTTCTCTTATCAGCTGTCACCTTACATTAAATTTCCAACAAAAGCACATAGGAAGTCCAGATCAATTTACATTCCTTTTCTTCTTCTTTTTCTTCTGCTTCTGCTTATTTTGCTTGTTGTTATTAATATTATTATTATTACTACTGCTACTATAATACTACAGCCTCCAGGAAGGTCAGAGCCTGTGGCATGTTTGAATCCTAACAACTGTGTATCATTTAAGATCCCTTTTTTGATGAAAAAATCTGATATGAATCATCTAGTTCCCAAATGAGAGAAAATAATAAAACTGTCCTAGGTATCAGACTCAGGGAATGAAAGTCTTCTTGACATGCCATGTGATGTTTGGTGTAATTTTTACTGGTCCATAAAAAGTGAAACTGTGCAAAAATGTTGCTTTATCACTGTGATCATGTGCTTTCACTCCCTCATTTAGCGTCTCTCTTTAGTACTCTGTATTGCTGTTAAATGTTTTGAAAAGCATCCTGAAAGCTATGTGGAAATGTCTTTCATCACACTATGGGTGCTGTGATGCTAGCCTTAAGTCTGTTAGCTAGGGGTCAACTAAATCACTGCTAGATGGCTATTCTACTCTTCTGGTGTTTTTTTTTTTCCTTTGGGAAAGAAACAGAAAGATTACTCTTCCGTTGTCAACTGCTGCTTCAATAGAAAATTGCTATAGGTTGCTTTAATTTGATGACACAACAATGCTCTGTCCATATAGACACTGAGTTTCAGATGGGAACCTACCTATTGTCACTTGGCATGAGCCTTGGAGTGAAATAAAACAAAAAATAGAACAAATAACTACATGTGATTTTTGAGGTACATCCAGGCATTGCAGGTGATCATTCTACACTTTGACACAGTGTGTATTATATGTATTACATGTATTATATTCTGATAAAGGAAAACTTGGTTTACCTATATAATTTAAAGCAAAGAGAAGCTGATGATTCTTTGTTCTATGCAGATTTTCTGCCTCTCTATAGATAGGATATTTATACTAAGACCATCCTTCCCTAATTTTCCCTACTGTGCTACATCATTCATAAACATCCTGAAATGGGATATCTTTACAAAATAATTTGTTTCATTGGCATAGTAACACTTATAAGAAATTTCATAGCTTAGTGAGATTATCCACGTCTACTACAATTAAAGTTAGAGCGTTTTTAATTGTTAGTACAATTAAAGTTATTCTTGTCTTTTCCTCCAGCTTTCATCTTTGCAAGATGGACTTTCTTAAACTCAGATTTTACATTCAGCAAGTGCCTGGAAATTTTGTATTGCATAATCTTGTCTCCACTCAGATGAATAACCACCTTTTTTGTATGCTCTAACAGCAAGAGAACAAAATGTTGTAGTGTGATGGTGGAATGTTAGTACCAAAGTGAGGAGAGGGCCTTGCCCAAACTTGCCTTGTGTTTGACTGGAACATGACCTGTTCAGACCTTAATCCATTCACAGCTATGTCGCTGGTGTGTCTCTGGCTTACTACATGGTGAAGGGCCTTGTATGTGAGTAGTGGCCTACACTGAAAGCCACATAAACCTCTAGAAGCAAAGCGAGTGCTGAAAGAACATATTAAACATATTCCAAAGCACTCGCAGTTAGTCCATTGGCATGCTGAAAATGCAGCTCGAGCACATTTGTTTTTTTATTTGTTTAAAAGCTAAGCTTTGTGTGTGAGACAGAGCACTTTTAAATTCATTGTGTATTTTCAAAAAGGCTTTTTTCTTCCAACACTGTAGCTGTAAGGAAGATCAAACTTTTCATCTTAGCAGTGACCCTCACACTGACTTAATATTGCATTGAGGATGTTTAACTTCTTGTCTCCATTAAGTTTGTATGCAGTGCCATTTGTAAATGGCAGTGTGAATGAAAGCCATCAGGAGAAGCTCTTCTTTTCAGCTTGATGTAGGTTTTTACCTGTAGCTGCTTATCAACACCTATTGTGTTATGTTGGTTTTAGTCTATGGGTGGCAGTCACTTTCTAAATTTCTTGTGCAATATTGCAGTCTTTCCCACATCAGGCTTATCAAATTTGCTGTTAGTAACACACATCAACAAGCAGTCGATAAAATCAGAGCTAATTACATGATGTGGGGTTTTGTTTTATTTTTTTTTTTAAATCTATCTGCAGCACAAGCAGATGTTAAATGAAAGCTAATAAACTGTGTCATCCTTTAAACAGGAGTATGCTCTGGGGATTTTGTACTGGACAAACTGCACCATAAAAGGCGATTTTCTTAGAGGTCTGCATATATGAAAATAGTGAAATAATGATACAAGCAATGCATATTTGAGCTAAAACTCAACAATCATTATGAATCTCTGCAAAATCTTGAGAGATTATTAGAAAATGAAAGAGATACCAGGCAAAGGCAGAAAGCAGTGCAGCTAGCAGGTGATTTAAAAGGGAAGATATGCTAGCAAAATTCATTGCTGTTTTCCACATATTTTTACATATATGTTCATTGGAAATACATTGTTTGTCTCAACTGTCACTCTTTCGGCAATGGACATACTGATTTTTTGCTTGACTTTCATACAAGAAGGGAGAAGTTAAGCTATGGGCTATACTGGAAGGACAGCACAGAAAACATAGAGTAATATTTGCCTATTTTTTTTTTGTACTTGCTCCACTAATAAACTCACATAATAAAACTCTATACTGCTACAAGCTATTTTTACCTATTTGCTTTCTCTATATTTTTCAGCAATTATAGTGATAGGCAAATCTCGATGATTTGGGTTCGTGTCTCTTTTTGAAATAATAAATAAATGGGCACTAAATCTCAAAGCTGGCTGTCAGTGAGAAAAGCCAGTGAGAAACAGAAGGGGGGGGAGGGGGAAATCCTAAATTCCCCAGAAATCAACAGAAAAGATAGATTGGTGCCTCAAAAATACCAGTAAATGTTGTGTTGTGAGTTAGGTATTTTAAAGTGCTATGCCTCTGCTTTCTCAGAAAACTTGTGATACCCATGGACTTGGGATTCTTTCTACTTGTCACTTGTGTAGAACTGCTACTGCTAAACACTTAAATGTCATGAGCTGCATCCTGGAAATCACACAGATTAAGTCACTTAGATTTTTGGAAGGGAAATTGAAACAATTTACCGTTTGTTTTTCGATACCTAAGAGTTCACATTTTTCAGCCATTTTTCCCTTAGCCCGTAAAGGCTTAATTTTTTTTTTTTTTTTTGCTTTTAAGAAAAGGCTATGAGTTTCAGGTAGTTAATCAGTTATGTGCTGGGGATTTTTAATGAAGTCTCAATTATCCAAAGGCTCAAAGTAACCTCTCAAAATATGGTGCAATAGAAATTTCTCCTTCATGTATATAGTCCTACTGTGTGTGCCTTTGGATAACTGTCTAAAAGGTTATTCTAATGAGTTGTCACTCCTATTTGCTGGAAAGACCAGTGTCCCCGACACTGAAGCCTCAGTAAACTCCAGGACTCATGCAGCACAGAAGCCTGAAAACATTGTTGCAGATTTTGAAAAGACAAAATAATGTGACTTCAAGTTATGGTATATCAGAACATTCTGAGGCCAGAAATAAAGCAAAAAATCCATCCAGTAAATGTCATTTTAAATGAGCTTTTGTCTGTTATGGATAGAATAGCCCTTAAAAAGCTATACTGGAATAGGAGTATCCTGGGATAAAAATGTAACTGAAAGGACTTCTAGTTAGCTTAGCAAAATCTTGCATGTTATTTACATACTATGCTGGAGTTCATCATCTATCTATCTTGTCTGGAGGGATTTTGCCCCTATATTGGCATTCATCAGTTGTCACGTGAGCTTCTACATCTTGTTACTATCAAACCATGTCTCACTACAAAGTGGATTACTTTTTCCTTCTACGGCTAGATTGTAGGAGGAAAATGAAAGATACCAACAGTGGCCACAAGTGCCTTTTTGGCAGGAAACAAGAAACATCCATGGTAGCATAGAATTTTCCTCTTCTTTCAGCACAGCCAATAGCCCGAGTCCTCAGTGGAAGGTCGATTGAAACAGCAACTATGGAACGATACTACTAAAGAGCCTGAAAGCATTGTCACGTTAACCATTCTTGCAGTTGGTTGCCTTTCAGTCAAGGCATCACACATAATGACTAATCAGATTCAGTGAGCAGAAGTGCTGTGGAGATGAATTTTACTTGAAAGAGTGAAGAATTTCAACATTATTCTCACTGTGCTACAGTGACATTTTTAAATGCTCAAAGGGCGTGCAGGTCTCCAAGTCCTGGTGAAAATACATGAGAATGTGATATGCAGCTCTGATTTGTCTTCTTTACAGTGATTGAAAAAAACCCAAACTTCTTAATATTATTTTTTTTATTTTAGATCTGGAATTTTAATTTGCTAATAAGAAAACACGAGTCGGTGTCACTCAAAACCAAAATCCTCTCAAGGAACTACACCAGCATAGCTGAGGGCACAAACATAATTATATGTTATTTAAGCAGAATATACAGACTCCCAGGTCTCTCTCTGCAGAGCTGCTCTCCAGCAGGTAATCCCCACTCTGTACTGGTGCATGGGGTAGTTCCTCCCCAGGTGCCTGTGTCCTTGTTGAACCCTGTGAGGTTCCTCTCTGCCCAACTCTCAAGCCGGTCAAGATCCTGCTGAACGGCAGCACAGCCTTCTGATAAATCAACCAGTCCTCCCAGTTTGGTGTAATCAGGGAACTTGCTGAGGGTACACTCTGTCCCCTCATCCAGATCATTGAACAAGACTGGCCCCAGAACCAATCCCCATGGAACTCCACATTGACCTTTCTCCATTCCTCAGATGCCTTGCCTGTCCTTCACGAATGTTAAAAAACAATGGAGAATGTCTTAGCTACAGCATCAGCCAGCTCCCTCAGCACTCTGGGATGCATCCCATTAGGTTGGTCCCATTGACTTATGAGCGTTAGGCTTATTCCATTTCGTTTGATAATTATGTGGGTTTCAGAAATTGCCTGTATCTCCTTCTTGTATTTCTTTCATGCATGCTTGAATTATTTGAATGCTTTAAATGTCTTTTCGGAGAACGTGTAAGTCTGGAGAAAACTGAAAAATTCTGAAAAGTCGGTTTCATATTTTCAGGATTATTTTATCTAGAAGATTTTTTTGTGTCTACTTGTTAAGGCATGAATTTTGGAGAAGGCTGATGGCCAATTTCTTATACTCCCAGGGAAATGTGTGAGCCTGAAAAAGTTATTTGCTACCTTTGATGAAATAAAATTAATTATTTTTATAAGGATTGCGTTTAACAGTTACAGTTCCACACTCTGAACTTAGCTTAGTGTTTGGAAAACCAGTGTGTGAGGCAAAAGATATATCTGATGGGCTTGGACAAGAGACATTGCTGAGATGAGTTACAATGCTTGATCTTAGTTGAAATATCAGACGTAATGATAGTCTTATGAATATATTGTTTTAAACTGTGAGTACAGAGAAACATCTTTCCTTAAAGATAAGCTAAGATGACTCAAATAATTGGGTAAAAACCTTTTGTGTTAGTTTTGGAAATGAGAGATTATTAAAACATGTAAACACATCTGGAACTGTCACTATGGATGTTAGATGAGTAACTGGTAACTGAAACATGGCTCTGTTCCACTTCTTTCCTTCTCTCTCCTCTAATTAGACTTCACTATTACTAGAGCTTCCTAACCTACAGTAGAAGGGTATATTTGAAGTCTGAGCAATATAATTTGTGTTTCTCATGGATATGATGCAAAAATTGTCTGTGTAGAACCACTCTATTTTTCTCTCATTCAGCATCCTGTGATCACATTTCATTAGGAAAAAAAAAACCAATAACAATATTATCTTAAGATTGTGTATTGGGGAGAGATTTCAGTGGCTTATATTGAAATAGCTCAGAAATTTTCCAAAGTAGATCGAACCCATTAAATCTGAAGAGATAGGTGTCCCATTTTAGAGCTTCTCTTATGTGGACTGCAAGCTAACTCAGTAGTAAATCTTTTTGTTCCCCATGTTTCCTACTCTTGCAAGTGAAATGGTCTATTTGCCTTTTCTTTGCCTCAAACCCACATACTCAAATATGTGAATTCATATTTAAAACAGGAGCTCAAAGGCTGAATTATTCAGAATTGTAACATCACATACTTTCAGTTCTTGACAACATAAACAATTTATATCCCAGTTTGGACAAAGGAAACAGAAGTGGAGTAAGATGATGGTACACTGACTAGTGACAGGAGGTGAAGATGGATGACAGTAGGTGAAACTTCACCTTGCTGTGGGGAATCTATGGTTTGCTGGAGATTAGCTACGAGAAATAACTCAGAAGGATTTATTTCAAAACACAGCTGTTAGCTGACACTGGCTGACAATCCAAGGCAAAACACTTGGTTATAAAGTGTTCTACCTTAGTTATTGTACTGTAAAATTATTTGTCTGTTAAGTGCACACCTTGTTAGACAGACATAGCATAATAAACATCATAAAATATCCCTGTATAGCAAATGCCTTTGGCAGCTATAACAATAGTTCAAAGTTAGTTTGCAAAATGTCGGTATGTTGAAAAGTTTTTGACACTTCAGTGTATCAACGTCGCTTTTAATTTCTAAGAGTTGCTAGCCACTGTACGACTAGCAGAAGGTCCAGCTGAGTTTGTTAGAGAAGCATTTGACTCAATTTTACTTCTTTTCAGAAATATTAAATATATTGGTGCTACAGAAGGATAAAACAACTTCAATGGATCAACAAGTATCCTGCAAGAAAAAGAACTGATCTCACCTTTGCAGAGATATTGTGCATCATTTAATGGGGAATAATTAGTCTTGAAACCTAGAGGAATGTATTCTGTAGCACTGAATTTGTGTGGAGTAAGCTCATATGAAAACACTTCTGCGCACTCTGAGACGTAGGACATGAAATGGAGCTGAATCTTCAATCAGTGGGATCATTAAGCAAATCTCTTGATTTGTGGACATA
Source organism: Urocolius indicus (assembly GCA_013401255.1). Taxonomy (NCBI): domain Eukaryota; kingdom Metazoa; phylum Chordata; class Aves; order Coliiformes; family Coliidae; genus Urocolius; species Urocolius indicus. Next base: position 87,892 of record WBNH01011337.1, on the reverse strand, counting down.
TGTATGAGAGGCTATGTTGTATCTTTTAAATGATACTATGGAAAGGTGATTTCCTTGAAATTTGTCTTGTCAGCTCACAGGTGTTCTGATCAAAAGAAAAAGGCTGAATACAATGTGTTGCTTTCAAAAATGTATAAGAACAAACTTTTGAACTTTACAGGGAAATCACATCTTAAGGAAGTGAAGTTATTCAACCATTTGCTCTCTAATCAATTGTTGTATGAATAAGTGATATCAAAACCTTTAATGCATAGTACTTCTATACCTACATTTTTGTCTGCCTTTATAATCATCCATCATTTCCACTAAAAAATGGGAGCAATGATATTTAATACATCTATCAATAGCAGCAGGTTACCTGAGGTCTACAGAGTGCTGGTAAAAAGCTCAGCATGCTCCACATAAAAGATACATTGAGATTCAGTTGTTGGAAATTAAACTTCCTGCTGATTTTAACACAAAATTTAAGATAAAATCTTTACTGGAGCAAGTCCTGAGGAGGGCCATGAAGATTATCCGTGGGCTGGAGCAGTTCTCTTATGAATAGAGTTGGGGTTGCTCAGTTTGACCTTCCACTGCCTAAAAGGATCTATGAGAAAGCCAGAGAATGACTTTTTATAAGAGCATATAATGATAGGTATCGTGGTTTGGCCCAGCTAGCACAGCAGCACCACGACAGTCTCTCGCTCGGTGCCCCCATTCACCCCCACCCTCATTAGGATGGTGGAGGCCCCAGCGAAATGGGAGTAAAAAGATAAGCAAGGTTGTTGTGGAGTAAGACAAAGGCAGGGAGGGCTCACTGCCAATTACAGTTCTGGGCAAAACAAACTTGAGTACTCCACTTAGAGAGGAAAGTAGGAAAGTTTATTCTACAAGAAACTGAATGGAATAAAAGCAAAAGGGAGTAGGATGATGAGAAAATTACAACCAGCACTTTAAGATCTCCTTCCCCCATCCCTCCTTTCTTCCCAGGCCCAGCTCACTGCTCCTGATATCTCTACCTCCCCACCCCACAATGGCTCAGGGGGGCAGGGAATGGGGGATGTGGTCAGTGTCTCACAGATGGGCTCTGCTGCTTCTCTCTTGTCNCTGGCTCGGGATCTGTAGTGAAGTGAATCACTGCCCCTGGTCTGGGGTCAGCTTTATCAAAATGAATCTCTGCTGCTGATGTGGAGTCTTTAAAGACATGAAAATAAATCTCAGCTTCACCAGTTCTCTCCATAGAATGCAGGGGAGTCTCTGCTCTGGTACATCTCCTCCTCTCTTTCATCACTGACCTTGGAGTCTGCATGGTTGTTTCTCTCACTGTTCCTACACCTTGCACCACCACCAGCCAGAAGAAGAAGAAGAGACAGAAAAAGAAAGAAGCAGGAAGAAACCTCCTCTTCCGGCTTCTTCTTAAAAAGTGATCGTGGAGGCATCTAATTGGCTCAGCCCCAGAAGTGTGTCTGGCGCAGAGCTGGGGAGAGTTGCAAACAGCTTCTTACAGGCGTCATCTTTACAGCCCCATCCCCCTTACCAGAAAAGGCTGTCATGTGAAACCATGACATTAGGACAAGGAGAAATGACTCTAAACTGAAGGAGAGTAGATTCAGATTAGGTGGAAGAAAGTTCTTCCCTGTGAGAGTGATCAGACTGGAGCAGTTTGCTCAGAGAGTTTGTGGGTGTTCCGTTCCTGGAAATGTTCAGGTTGGATAGGGCTTTGAACAACCTGTTCTAGCAGAAGGTGTCCCTGCCCACAGCAGGGGGATTGGAACTAGATGATCTTTAAGGTCCCTTCCAACCCAAACCATTCTATGATTCTATAACCAAGAAACTTCTAAGTCATTTATATCATGTGGTGGCTTTTGAGCTTGAGGCTTTTTTAAAGAGAATATTCCAAAGGTACTTTGGCTTTGCTCACTGTTTTTGTTCTATGTTGACTTAAATTCTGGGGTCTTATGCTGCCTTATGTTATGCACTGAGAATCTGACTCAGAAACTCAAAGGACAGTTGTGTTGTTTATGTTTTTAACCACAAGCAATAAATTGGTCTGAGCAAAACCGAGCTAAACTCTTGAGAAACTTATTTGCTGTTTAGGATTCCTAATAAATAGATTAGGATTCCTAATAAATAATTCATGCAACTCTAATTGCAGGTACTAAGGATTGTAAACTAGGTTTTCATGTTGAAATGCATACATTTTTTTAAAAAGATGCACAGATTTAAACGCTAAAAGGGAACACTATGATAATCTAATTGAACTCCTGTGTATTATAGGATAAAGGATTTCAGAGGTTATTACTTTAAATGCAAGACTTGATTGGTTTTGTATAAGTGTGTTATGGTTTGAATTTCACACTCAAGAGACTGAACAAAGATGGAAGAGAGCTCTCCTGAGTTGCAAAACATGTCAGTGACCTCAGTATAAACTTTTGCTAAGGTCAACAGTACCATACCAAACGGGGGTTGGATTAAAAAGATGAAACCAGAAAATACAAACAGGTTTTGGAAAAGTGCAATAGGAATATTAACACATCAAAATGAGGAAGTAGCTTTCCCTATGAGTCAGCAGGGGTTTTGAGGGACAGCTGTTACTTTGCGCTAGAACATACGTGTTGTCCAGTGATGATATGGTAAGGTGGCACAATTATCAATCAGATGCATGGGATTGTGATGGACATCTGAGGACTTTTATATTTTTATACTGCTTTTCCAGATAATGAAGTCAGCCTATATTTTCTCAAAAATGCCTTGGATATTCTTTTTAGCTCTTTGTATGGATACATATTTCTCAACCTGTCAGGCAGCTCTGTTCTTCAATCACGCACAATCATTACGTGGGACAGTATTTCTCTGCTGAAGTGTTTTGTTTTGAAGACAGTGAGTGAGATATTTCTATCTAGTTACTATGTCACTGGGCTGTGTCATGTTTCCACTGACACTTTTCTATTGGAGCAAAAGTACTGTGTTTTTGCTTGTGTTAGATGCCCACTATGGTCATGCATTCTGACTTCAAAAAGAAACAGCAAGAAGTAAACAAAAAGAAGCAACCATGGCATGGCTCAGGATTATTTTTTTTTAATGACAATATCTATATATATTTTTTAAATACAATTTTAAAGTTCTAAGAATTGTATGTGTGCTTGGCTGATTTTTCTTTGGCTTTTATTTCTTTTAAAGAAACCTTTTAAATGAGGCACTGTTTGCAGATGCATTTCTTAATTAATTGTGAATGTGTAGTGTGGTGACAGATGCAAAGGATGTTGCCTTTATCCTGATCACATTAAAATGAGTTGTGTTGAATATTCTATGATGCTTGGGGAAATTGCTTAATCCTATTGCTTCTTGGAGAAGATTGAGTACCTCCTAATGTGAAATATGAAACCTCAGAGCTGCACAGTGCAACTGTTGGCTCCGAGAGAGCAGCACAAAATATATAGGATTTCTTCTAACGTGAGTCAACAATGATTTCTAGGCTTGTTTATCACATAAATGTTATCTGGCAAATTATTAGACAGTTGCTATGGAAACAAAGGCATACTACTAGAAGGATTATTTGTTACCACAAGTAGTTAAGACAACGCTCAGACTTGCATCCCTGCTGCAAACAGCCAGCTTCTAAGGATGGAAACGACAGATTAAAAACACCCATTTTTCTGATAACAAAACAATTGAGAAATATTCATCATCTGGCTTGTGCTTTTCTAGCAAATGCATAGATATAGTAAATGAAGTGCAAAGGTGTAGAAACACTAATGAAAAATATTGTTTTATTTCATATGGTTCAAAAAGATAATATAGGTGTTATCTACTAGAACTCAGTGTGTAACAGAAAACCTGAACAGACCTCTCTTGCTACTCTGTAGTGTTTCATTAAACAAAACAGCAATATATTGCAGCTGGAAGTAATATTAATTGCTGAAAGTTGAACTGAATAGAAAGAGAAACAGTGTTTGGAATTGGTATCTTCCTTTTGATGAAAGTTATGGTGGCAATACGGCAAGAGGGGACATAAGAGTCCTGCTCATGGAAAAGATGAGCCATAGTTGGATTGCACTTGGTTACCTTTCTTGCGGATTTGCAAAGCAGTATCTTTACTTTCTGTATCTACTAAAGAAAGGCAGAATATTGTATTGAAAAAGCTCAAATTTCCACATGAATTTCAACGTCTTCAGTTCAGCGCTTATAATCTTCTAAGTAGTTTCATAATGCTTTGTATCCTCTGAATCAGGCAGATATCCTAACCTCTCTACTGTTATTTTGAAGATCTAGTCCTTGAAATTGTAAAGAAAATCTTAGAAGAATGCTAAAAGTAAAAACAATCCTCAGAAACCTGAGAAAGCAAAAGATCACTTTGTGTTTTTCTTACTCTTACAATTCTGAATCAAGATGGTTGGAAGGCTGGAGCACTTCTGTGAAGGTTATGTAAGACAGTTGGGATTGTTCAGCCTGGAGAAGAGAAAGCTCCAGAGAGAACTTATAGCGGCTTTCTGCTGCCTATGCCAGAGAGACTTTTTACAAGGGCATGTTGTGATAGGACAAGTGGTAATGGCCCTAAACTGATAGGGAATAATTTTAGGCTATATATTATGAAGAAGTAAGGGTGGAGAGGCACTGGAACAGGTTGCCCAGAGAGGCTGTGGATGCCCCATTCCTGGAAGTGTTCAAGCCCAGGCTGGATTGGGCTTTGACCAATCCCCCCCATAGCAGGGGGATTGGAACTAGATCTTTGAGGTTCCTTCCAACCCAAACCAGTCTATGATTCTATGTTAGCTAGAGAGCCAAGTTGTTTTTCTCCTTGGAGCCTGCAATCCCACTGTTCTCATGAATGTGGTCTGTATTTCTGTGAACATAGTATTGAAATATTTTCTTATGACAACATCCATCAGCACAGCTTGCAGCTTGTGGAGCAGTAAGCTGAATCAAGTGCAGGTAGCAATTAGAGACTTGTAAGAGGGAGAGTCTTTTTGCCATGGCACAACTGAAATGGGAAGCCAGTTTCCAACAAAATGGGCTCTGTTTTGGAAACTGATACCAGCTGAAGTGATTTCCAAGTGCCCTGAGCATATGGGAAAATGTGCAAGAAACAGCTGGACAGAGTCTGTCATCATGTTTATGATTTGCACAAAAAGGATAAAAAGGTGACATTCATTCATTGTGTGATTTTTATTTTTTCCTAGTAGCTTTGGGCAGCAACAGAATGGAAGATGAATAGGCTATTGATCTAAAAGCAAACAGGATAGCTGTTTATTTTAAGTTGGATGTTCATACACAGTCTAATATATTGCCACAAATTGTATTCTAGCAATAAAAGAAAAGCTGAAGGCACCAGATGGTTAAAGACTGAAGCAGATTTATAGAGCTGAATTTCTATGCACTGAACACATATGTTAAATATGTGGAAAAGGCTTAATGACTGAACTTGTGCAAAGACCAGGAAAAAAAAAAGATAACAATATCCGTCATTGGGTTAAAATTGTATCAGACATTTAGCAAGAGAACAAAATTTTTGTCAGGATAAAGGAAAACTATGGAAATCTGAAGACATCATCGGGAGCAGGAAAGCCCTCAGCAGAATACTGATTGAGCTGAAAAAGCTCAGCTTTGCCACATGCTTGATGCCCTAGGATAGATCTCCCTGTCCAAAGACAGAAAAAGGAGAATTACATGGATCTATTGCTTTGGAAACTGCTGAGCAAATAGAAGAAACAACAGGATGGATATATTATTTTTTAGTTGTTCTGTAGAAAAAATGCTTTCCACCACCTAAAAGGAAAAAAAATTTTCAACTGTGATTGATACCAAATATTTTTCTATATAATTTAAAAAATATTTATATGTATAGGTATATATCTTTCAATAAGCATATCAGTAGGCTTCTTGCAGCTATTTTTAGCAAGCTGAGCTAGTCTTTATGTGTGTTCAGCACCTCCTTTGATGAGACTCGTTCCTCCTGCTTCTGTTTGCATCGTATTCAATACCTGAGGTGTAACACATTTTTTATAGCATGGAGGGATTTAGGTTTACATAGTTTTTTGTTTGATTGGTTGTTTTTTTTTTAATCTAGGGAAAATCAGTAGAAGAATATCCTCAAATGAGACTAGTGGCTTCAGTTGATATGTAAATTTCAAATAACACAAACTACAGGAGATAAATTAATCTAGCAACATGTATAAATAGGTCTTCACTAACACATCTGTTCTGATATTCAATGAAAAACATGCAGAGATTCCATATTTTGAATGATGTGGAGAGACTTAAGGCCATATCTTACAGACTTTGAGATGCTGCAATGTTAGCTCAGAGATTGAAATTCATGACCTCTAACATGCAGAAACAGAGGTTTCAAAATGGACCAATAGAATTAACAGAGAAAGGAGCTTTATTTTTGAAATTCAGTTTTTTTTCTCTAAGACTTAAAGCATCTATTGTCTGCCTCCAGTTAGGTATAATGTAAAAGTGGAATGTCACAGCCACCACAGCAATCCAACAGAGATGATAGGCTCCTCCTTTTATTTGGATAAGTCAGTGATGGCTGTGAGATAGTAAGGACAGCAGGGGGCAGGAACAGACAGATTGGGGTTAAATTTCCTCCTCAGTCTGAGAAAATCACCTATATATTACCTGCTGTTAGGAAATTGTCTTTATCACCTCCTTACATTTCCCTGGAGATCAGCCGTCATCATTCCTATTCAAACTGGGCATCAGACTGACAAGTATCCAAGGAAGAAATTTCAAAGGGGCAGAGCGAGCAGGAGCTTGACTTTAATGTGTGGGATTTAAGCACGCAGTGGGGAAGGTTTGGGTTTTAAGTCTCTGCTCCTGCAGGTGTTTGTGTTACTCACTGGATAAGCAATACCAAGCAGCTTTCTCAGGTCACACCTATGAATGATGGAGGCTGTAGATTCTGTGGTGTTGGTTGAGCTCAGTGCTTTAGTGTGCCACAAGTATGTTTTCTGCTTGTTTGCTTTTGGGCATAGTTTGGCTTGGTGCAGTTTTGAGAAACTACTCTGCTGATATGGAGCAACTCATTAATTTTATCTCTGACTATTCAGGACTGTATCAACTTTTTTAAGCAACTAGATAAGAATACAGTTAAGGGGGAAAGAGGCACTTCCAGTTTATATATTGTTGATTTTCTCAGCTTTCCTAGTTTCCAAAACCTGGGTACCCTTCATGGAAATCCTTCTGATGAGCTCAAACATGTACACAATTTTAGAAGCTTTTTTGTTTTTAATATAGACATGAGTGTATATATGTAATATCTTATATACACACATATAGAGATATATGAAAAAGTTTTTAATAGTGTAGGCAATAATCCAGTTAATTTCAAAGACAAAATTTAAGGAATGACCGTAAATCCTCCTACTGATTTAGGAGGAAGCTGCAAAAAAAGAGATAATTTGGTGACAGCAGTATGAGTTACTTATATTTCTGTTCTTTGTTAAATTCTACAAATACATCATTCTCCTCCTTAAGTATCCCTTCTTCTTGTTTTTGTATAAACACTCAAATACATCCATAGAATGAGTGTCTTTTCACTGGATCTTTTAGCATAAAACTGTATTATGTACATGCATATATATGCATATCATATATCACATCAAACTTATAATAAGAGTTGTAAAGACTGTATGTGATTTTGCATACACACATTTGCATGTATGTTTGGCTATTAGAAGTAAATATTGCCAAATGTATCTTCCAAAGCAACTTAAAAAGTCTAAAGCATTGGGTATAATGCTGATAACATATCTGCATACCTAATTCCTGAAAGCAGTTCATCTTAGTTATTACAGTGTATGTGAACATCTTTGTCTTGGTAAAATTCCGCTGAAACAGTTGAAAAAATGCACCTAAAGTCAGGATTTTGTATCCCCTATTAACAGCTAATGGCATTATAAGGTATCTTGAGCAAGGCAGAGAAGTATTAAAAAAGAGAGAAAAAACTGCTGTCCTTTTCTGCCTGGAGGCCAGCAACTTCATGAAGTCTGATACGGAACATGTGGAGCTCAGAATACAGTTTCAGGGGAAAAAAAGTTATTTTAAGCATTTTCTTGCATGGAGTCAATTTTAATTTATAGATAACCACCAGTGGCTGTATTGTGTTTACAACTTGAGTCTCAAAATACCTTTTTCTCTGTAAAAGATAGAGTTTATCTGTAAAATTAAACGTACTTTGAACCAAGCAACTGTTGGTAAGTGTGGTGCTGTTGATATGTGCCTAGGGAAGAACTTTTTTTGTGATTTAGGTCTTCATTTATCTTGTTTAGTGTTTGTGTACTCAGGCAAAAGAAAACAATGAAAACCTAGCAACCTCCTTTATTTTTTCCCATTATGTGGGGTTTTTTTCTCATTCATTAATTCCCTTCCTTTCACCTCACACCCTAACACTAAGTTGAAATCCATTCACTTTTGTGTATGGGTGTTGTTTTTGCAGATAGGATTTGAATATTTTGGAGTGGAAACATGGCAGGTAATTCTGGCAAATTGTATTCCATTTTCTTTTGTACTGTCAGTCAGACATTTAAAATTAGGAAATGGTGCTCAGAGAGGAAGGACAACTGTTAATCTAGGCAGACCTGTAAAATGAAATTTCCAAGGTGCACGGTCTAAAATTCAAGAACCATCATTGGTTTATTAAAATTAGAGTCAACTCATCGATAAAGGTAGAGGTCATTAAGGATGAAAATGCTTCTTGATGATCTTTGACATTCAGGTGAATGGTGGAGAGAGAAGGAGAAAGCAGAATCTCTCACAAGTGTTCAGTCCCTGGAGGGTATGAGAGAAAGAGGTTAACCGAACACAGAGCAAAGGCATGCATCCAAAAATGAGTAGTGTCAGCTGGTTTGTTTTGAAGTTGTCAGCATTAAAAGATGAAATAAAAATTTTGCCAGCAAGACAAGTATTTGTGTACACAGTCAAGAAATGACTGTTAGCTCTGAAAATCTCCTTTCATTACTGAAGGAGACTCACACATAAACCAGGGTCTTATTCTAGGCAAAGGTGATTTTCCTGAGAATGCACCCCTACTCACAAAAGGCTCTGCTAATAATACATGCTTCAAGTTACCTTTAAAAATCTAGAAAATTGCAGTATCTAGCACTACATTCTTCCAATGACAGAATCATGATTTAGCCTGGTTTCTCAAGGAAAGAAGGCTTGTATGATCACCTTCTTGCATATATGTGTATACACATAAACACACACTTACTTGTTTTGCCTATTCCCCAATAAGGATTTATTCTATTGGCTAATTTCAACCACATTTCAGAGATGCAGAAGTCTCAGAGTTACTGCATTTCTAGTTTTATAAGAATGAGCAATCAGAAAGAGGAGAACTTATTACTGCCACAGCTGAAAGAAAGTTCCCATGATAATTCAGTCCTTATTAAACATCATGAAATCAACACAAGGGAAAGTCCGGGGAGACACAAATTAGCAAGAGATCAGTCTTCATTAGTTTTATTGGTCATGAAAACACTCCTCAAATATAGCATGTTCTTGAGCAGACTAGAGTCTGAATAATACTAACTGCTCCTTCAGCTAACACTATGAGGAAAAAAAAAAACAAAACCAAACCCAAAAACATGAGTAGGCAAGAAAATACATTTCATATGTCAGCAGCAATGTGTACCTTAGTATTTCTTGTCAGCTCTTGCATGATTATTAGATTTCTTAAATGTGATGATTTGCCAATAAAATAACCCATATGTTTTTAGAAATTGAGAGACTAAGCCAGTTTTTCAGACTTCTTTTATTTAAATCTGATTTACCCCAAAATATAATTACTGTAATTGTAGATTTTAATACTTGACCTAAGGATAATGAAAAAAATATTTTAGATTACTCTATGCCAGACTTAAGTGCCTATGCAGCTGAGTTTCAGTCAGCTCAATTCTGCATGTGAAACCTTAGAGATAAATTAGAACTTGGCAAGCATGAAAGTCTGGACCTTTGTGCAAAGTACAATTAAAGGTCAATACCACTAAGACATAACAAACAGAAACCTTAGAAAATACATTGGCTCTGTCAGATGTACTTCAACCAGATCTACATTGAGGGCTTCCTGAAAGCAACACAAAAGGAAAGACTATATGGATATATTTGAGAAAAAAGTTAACAAGTTCTCCAGAAATCAGAGGGATATCACAGTGATTTTTGCTCCATTCTTTTTCTTTTAACTAGGAGGTAGTTATACATTCTTTGTATAATGGAGAATTGAAGACATTTCAAGTAATATAAATGAGAGCTTTTATGCTTTTACTTTTCTGTAACACAGCAGTAAGGAATTTGCAGCTAAAATTCAATCCACATAATTTCCTACTGTGTATATATCAGGGTAAATCTTCCCCTTAAATTGGTGTTAGAAAGAGCAGGATATTAGAGGAGATTAATCCCTGTCTTTCTGGTCCAGGTTACTGTAGCCAGGCCAGAGGTAAGAAATATCTAATGAGGTGTGCTTTGTCACTGCTCTGCAGCAGCAGTGCATGCTCCATAACCAATGCATCCTCTGCATATGCATTATACAGCTCAAATTGTGACCACATGACCTGGCACAGAGATGTGCTAGCACATGGATGTTTGGGCATCTCTCTAAGTGTCTCTTGTGGCAATGATACGAGGCCTTTTTCCTTCTTTCTCTGTCTCTCAGTGCAGTGTATGAAGGCAGGGGAGAAAAAAAAAAAAACCCTACACAACTTGTCTTCCTTAGCTTACCTGTGATACCCCAGGAGGTGATAATTATTTATGGACTACTTTTCTGTAAATATTATCACGTTTTCAAGGCAAATCTGTTCCTTAAGAAAAATCCACTGATTTAAACCTCTTTACTGGGGATTTTCTAGGCTGTCACTTGGTCATATCTTATTGTATTTGTTGCCCTATTAATTTCAACATTTGAAATAAAGAAGTAGGCTGTGAGCTTAATGTCGGACTTTTCCTGCAGTATATCAAATCTGTCATTGTGGACAAGCTGAATGCTCAATGCTTAACTATCACCTCAGAAATACATAGATAACTAAAGAGGCAGTGTGATATCAAAGAAACAGGAAGATAAAACTTCCAAAAAAAATGTGGGAATGCATGCTATATTAGACTTGTGTTGGAAGGAAGTATGGGTACTTAATCCAATGACAGCCTCTGTGATATGTGTTGAGGTCTTCATCCTGTCTGAAATTAAAAAATACTAACCTGTGGTACTAATTTAGAAAACAGAAAGGAACATCTGTCTTAGGGAGTGTTGCCTTTTAAACTATCTCCACTGACATACAATGTATATCTATACCCACAGCTTATATATTATTGATTATGTGCATATTAAGTAATTCCTATTAGTCCAAATTTTTTGCCTACACAGAATATAAAAGCAGTTTTTGGTTGATGGGCTACATATATATGGCAATTGAAAAAAATGTAACAAATATGCAGTGATTTCTTATTCCCTACCCTTCAAGTGTATGATAAAAATAGACATGTCTGAAGTAGACAATGGAGGCTTTCAATGAATCACAGAATCTTAAGGGTTGGAAGGGACCTCGAAAGATCATCTAGTCCAACTTCCCTGCCAGAGGAGGGCCACCTAGAGTAGGTCACACAGGAACTCATCCAGGTGGGTTTTGAATGTCCCCAGAGAAGGAGACTCAGCAATCCATTTGGACAGCCTGTTCCAGTGCTCTGTCACCCTCACAGTGAAGAGATTCTTCCTTGTATTTCTTTGGAACTTCTTATGTTCCAGCTTATACTCGTTGTCCCTTGTGCTATCATTGGACATCACTGACAACAACCTGGCTTCATCCTCCTGACACCCACCCTTTACATAGTTGTAAACATTAATGAGGTCACTCGTCAGTCTCCTTCAAGCTACAGAGTTCCAGCTCCCTCAGCCTTTCATTATCTTGGTCGCCCTGCACTGAGCGCTCTCCAGCAGCTCTCTGTCCTTGAACTAAGGGATGAGACTTATGCTCATGTGGACAGCTCATGTGGACCTTCCAGCACAGGAAGGTCAGATCTGTGCTAAAGAAGTCTTCACCACTAAGAAGAGCAGCGTACTGGACCTTCAAGAGGAAAGTGGTGTTTTGGCACGTGTTTGTTTTGTTTTTGTTTTCTGTCAGAGTTTTCAAGAGAAAACAGTTTTCAGTAAAAAATTACTGAGCGGGCAAAATGTAATGCGGTGTGTGTATTCCCACATTGCTTGATTTAGACTATTATTTTTGTTCACCTCAGCAAACGCTATGTTACTGATGCTGTGGGGGTTGTATATGGGAGCAGAGTTCTCAGAGGTACGGGCAGAGCAGTTCTGCTGCCAGCCTGTTAGCTTGTTTAGCAAGTATATTAGTCCTGGCTTTTCAAGCCTTCAGCTGGGAGTGTTGGGTTATCTGCAACAGGAGAGTGCAGGCAGGAGCAGCACAAAATGCTCTGTCTTTCAATGCTGTTCTCCAGCAATCATCTGTAGGAGCAGATAAGTCATTCCTGTCCCCATTTTTAATCTGCTGAGATAAAATTGTTCACAAAGAGGTAGCATTTCATGTCCCCCCAGAAATAAACTTGGAGTTGACACTTTATTTCTGATCATCCTGTGAATGGCTTTTAAGTGGAAACTCAAGCATGCACTCTGTACAGCCAACATCAGCTTTTTCTCTGGGCACAGACATGGTGTGAGTAGGTTATCGTTTGTCACTGCTGCTGTACTGGGGTTTGTTGAGCTCTAGATGTACCTATTCAGTTAGGTGTAGGAGAATTTCCAATCTTATTATAGTCAAAATAACCAATTCAGGCAGTTAACACAACTCCTCCTGACAGAAGTAGGTCATGGAGAGATCTTCTGGGCAGCTCAGTCACTCCAGAGTGGCTAGAGATTCCCACTCCTCCTACAACAGAGAGATGAGGAACAAGCAGAACGTGGGAGGGAGGCTTGGGCAGTCATGCCCTGTAGAGGAATCAAGTCTACAGCCTCAAATGTGAGATGTTCAGCATTTTGTCAATTCTTTTCATATGTTTCTAACCTTTTGTATTTTTTCTTTAAACCATAGAGAATAGGTTTTGAATGCTGCTGTTGTGCTCCATGATGTCTTAGGCTTCAGAGAGTACTTGATTCATCAGTGAATAACCTGTTCATGCTTAATGATAATGTTAGGGGCTAATATGTCCTTGTATACTTTGTTACTGTCTATCTTATAGCCATATCATAATTAACTTGAGTATGAAGAATAAAGATGGGTAAAGAATTGTGCCATTCATTCACTGTTGCTGGGGAGCAAATTACTCTGTTATTTTCTACTGCTTCTTATTTGCATGTTTGAGATTAGTGCTATTCTCAGGCATCAGCTTGCACCACAAGCTATAATGGCTCCTCTTACCCTACAGTGATGGTAATGTGATCTTACAAAACCTTACTGGATTTCAAAGCCTATCATGTGAGACAGACAGCGTGACATTAAAAAGAAACAAGGTAAAAAGAAAAGTGTGATTCTGAAAATCCTTGCTTCCCTAGATGTTTTAGATGAATATGTGTTTTTATACACCTCTCTGTATTATTGAGGAATTAGAGATCACATTGATAGGAACGTTTAGAAGCCTGACAAATTTTCAACTTAAAACACCTCTACTAAGTTCATACTGTCTAGTACGAGTCTGCAACTGCTTTTCTTTGCTCCTTTGGTGGCTGCACAGCTCAAGTGCTGCTGTATGTATGATACTGTACATGATGTTTGGCTGGGCCATCAGTGTTGCAAGATGCTTACATATTGCTGTTGGTTATGCTATTTTAGTATACTAATATTTGTGCTAAGTGCAAGCTGATATTGATTATGTCCTGATCAGCACACTTAAATTTCTAGCTATTATAGGCTTCTGCTTTGGCTTCAAATGATTCCTGTCTTCAACATTGTTTTCAAAACATAAATCAATATTGTGCCACTATTGGAGCTGTATTGCTTTAGCTGCCTCTGTTTCTTGTCCTTTTGCCTCCTTGGTGTCCAGATGACCATTTTGTTCCAGTTTTTTTTGAGGAGGAAGAACAGATATGTCTTTGTCTGGAGAAGTATATGCATGGGGGGAAAAAAAAAACCATAATAGAACCTTTAGCAACCTCTACCTTTCCAAAGAGTGAAAGTAACTTGGTGCATGTCTCAGTACAAAAGAACATGCCCTGGCTTTGATAAGAGTACTCAGTGCTTGTGTGTTTGTGTCTTAGTGAAAACAATTTAATATGTTTTCCATTTTATCATCAGTGTTTCACACAGGCCTTGACTGAGTGGGATTTTTGAGGAAGGCCTGAGGGAAGGACAAAAATGACTCTCAGTTCAAATGAGGTTGACTCCAAGGAAAACATCTGGCCAAGAATTGATGCTTATGCATTTTTCATTTAGGAACAAGGGAGAAGTTTACTGGTAATGAGGAAGAATGTCTTACTCTTGAACATGCTTTTAATGAGAAATGACTAAACTAAATGGACTTCTGGCTAAATTGGAAGTGGTCAGAAGATGAAAGGGAAAGAAGTGTCAAAAAGTACATGACTCATTTGCACATTGCCTCTTCTGGCAACACCATTGCTACTTTAGTTTCTTCTAACGCATTAATGATTTGGAGAAAGACTTACATACATGTAAAGTGCTAGCTTCTAAAACTCCAATAGAGTTTAAATGCTGTATTCCTACTCTCAGACAATCCTGGATGAAATATCCAGAAAAGAAACTCATATGAGTCCATTTAAGGTTGAAAAAACTCAGGGTGCATGGCAATACATTCTGCTGTGGGTTTAATCAGCATTTAGAAGGTGGTGTGGCAGTGGCAGCTGGCTGCTATCTGCTGAGCATAGCTTGTGCTCAAAAGAGAAATTGCTTGAAAGCCCTAATACTGCAGAAATGCTTGTATTTTCTCAGCACCTTTCAGCCTGTGGGGTTTCCCTGGACTCTGGTTTGCTTTGAAGCTGGGACTCACTCATTTAAGGAGTCCCAAAAACTGTGAGAGAAAGTCAAGCAACTAAATACTTGCATGTGTGCATACATATGCTCAAGCAGAATTGACTGTATCATCCATGCTGCAAAATTTTTATATTACTATATTCTTACAACTTTATAGTGCATATTTTATTTTTTATTACGGCACTAGACACTTTAACTGAATGAAAAAATGCCTATTTTTAAAACAGTCTTACAAATTTTTGGCATTTTTCTTCTTAAAATAATTTTGAGGCTTTTAAAATATCATAAAAACATTGAATTTTTGTCACATTGGTTATTGATATTCCAAAATACAAATATAAATATTTGTATACTACTTTGTTAAACCCAGACACTCTTGTCCACTACAAAGGAAGAAAAGGAATAGGGAAGCTAGTTATATTTTAATAGAATCTTTTGCTGAGGTAGGTCTTAAGGGTCTAGTGGTAAAGAAAAGAATAGCATAATTTATGAAATGATTATTTATGTTATTTCAATAATAGGGAAAAATGAAAATGAGGGCCATCATGTTCAGGAAGAACAGTATTACCCTTGATTGTGCAACAGCATAGAAGTTTTGTTCAAGTGCAAAAGATAAAAGATTGTTCAATATAGTATAAATAGATTTAGGGCAACACGATTACAGCTTTATTGAATAATAGGCTGGAGCACGAATGACATAATTTCTAAAATGTTTCTTTAAACAAGATCTCTTAGACAAAAGGAGCAATACTGCTTAGGAACTGCTGGAGATGAAGTTTGTGAAAATCAAGCTATATAATATTCGTGTCAAGAGAACAAATTGTAATTCTAATATAGTTGAAAATGAAAAGGAGGTTTTTTTTTTTTTCCCTCTCATCTTTTGGATTCCTCTCTATGAATCCTCTTATAATGATGGAAGACTTACTTTCTCTAAATTATATCTACCTTTATGTGAACCTGTGCGTATATATGATGTGCATGATGAGAGATGCTTATTAAAGCAGCCACTTAGTAACCTAATCCTTCTTTTAGAAGTTACCATTTCTGCAGAAAGAATAACAGAGCAAGATATGAATTTCTGTCTTAGATTCTTTGCTTCACAGCTCAGAGTATTAATGTGAATGAGGACTGAAAGCAATGAAATAAAGATACTGTAGGAATCACTTTCAAAATCTTTTACAAATCAAGAAAGCAGAAAATAAAATAGAAAATAGAAAGTTTCTTTCCTTTTGACTGTTTAAAGCATGAAATATTCTTCAATGAAGAAAAAAAGAAGCAAAACATTTTTTAAAAAAATTCATTTAAAATTAATACTTTGGATCAGAATTCAATTATTTTTTGTATTATGAATCCTCCAGGCAGGAGCTCTAACATTGACACTCCCCAGGCTCAGATACACATGAATACCAGATTTTTTTCCATTGACCACAATGTATGGTTCATCTGCTCTGGAGAGAAACACATTTATTTGGTTTTTAGGGCTTACAGCTCTAATATGTATCATTTACTTGGAATTAATTTCTTCAATGTACTCAAATATTCTAATGGAAAAGAGTAATCTATTTTATTTTTTTTTGCAATAAATGTTGTGATAAGTGACAATCTCTGTGAGATTGTCAGAGCTTTTCAAATATTGGAGATGTTTGCAGGTTGGTGCAGGTTGCACTTTGGAAAATATTTTGAGAGTTAGTTTCACAGTTTGTCCATCTGGGCTTAATAATTGTTGGTTAAATGAAGAAAATATTATAATATTGTTATAGAAAGTACTGTTCATGTTAGCTACTCTTTTCACCTTGCTCAGGCAATGATCCAGGCTTAGCAAAGAATTAATAGCAAAACAAAGGTTTTAAGCACAGGCTTTGAGATGTCACTATCCAAACACAGAATCACAGAACCATATAATGGTAAGGGTTGGAAGGGACTCCAGCCTCCCTGTTAAAGCAGTTTCACCCAGATCAGGTCACACGGGAATGGATCCAGGTGGGTTTTGAAAACCTTCAGAGAAGGAGACTCTATATCCTCCCTGGGCAGCCTGTGCCAGTGCTCCCTCACCCTCACAGTGGAGAAATTCTTCCTTGTATTTGTTTGAAACCTCTTATGTTCCAGCTGGTACCTGTTGCCCCCTGTCCTGTCACTGGACATAATTGAGAACAGCCTGGCTCCATCCTCCTGACACCCACCCCTTATGTATTTGCAAACATTAATGAGGTCACTCCTCAGTCTCCTCTTCTCCAAACTGAAGAGCCCCAGTTCCCTCAGCCTTTCATCATAAGTAGTATTTCCTTATGTTTAAGTGAAACTTTTTGTGTTCCAGCTTTTGTTCACTACCTCTTGTCTGGTCACTTGAGATAACACAAAAAAAATATGCTGCCCCATCCTCTTGACAAACACTTTTCTAAGTAATTGTACATGCTAATGAGCACACCTCCCTCCTCACTCCACCCCCCACACACTTCCCAGTCTTCTCTAGACTGAACAGTCCCAGGTGTCCTAGCCTTTCCTTATAAGGAAGATGCTTCAGTCCCCTGATAATCTTGGTGGCTATCTGATGGACTCTCCAGAAATTACCTCAAACTCAGGAGCCCAGAACTGGACACAGTACTCCAGATGAGGCCTCACCAGAGCAGACTAGAAAGCAAGCAGAACTTCCCTTGACCTGCTGGCCACACTCTTCTTGCTGCATCACAGGATGCCATCTTGGCCTTCTTGGCCACAGGGGCACATGGCTGCCTCATGGTTAATTTATTATCAACCAGGAATCCCAGGTCTCTCTCTGCAGAGCTGCCCACTAGCAGGTCAGTCCTCAGCCTGTATTGGTGCATGGGGTTGTTCCTCCTGAGGTGCAGGACTCGACGCTTGCCCTTGCTGAACTTCATGAGGTTGCTCTCTCCCGAACTCTGAAACAAAGAGGGAACAGTTTTGCTTCTCTTGCTACCAATGGCAGACCTCCATCCAACCTTGGAAGATAAGGTTTCACGTGGTGAAAAGATGGTTGTTACTGAATGAGACACTGATCAGGCCAATATGAGAGAATGTACAGCAGTTATATATGGAACAAGGCTGAGCTTTATAATCTCTTGTCAATACAGAAACTGTGGTCCCATTTGATGTGGTTTATTTTCCAGCAAAACTGAGTCCTGAATGCTCAGGCTCTCCAAAGAGAGGGCTGAATTCACCATAGACAAAAAAAAAACCTCTAAGCAGTGTCGATTCCCTCTTAGCTCATGTCAGAGGTAAATCTTGTTACCTCTTCCACCAGTGTGCAAAATTGTAGTTTAACCTGGCTGTAAATGAATCCTGGTGTTGGTTCAGAACAGCATCTGACTTAAAAGTTAAATTGGCTGTTTCAAAATGGGAGCCTTGTCAAAATTTAAGCTGAAGAGCCTCTTAAACAAAGAATAATTTTCTGTCATAGTAGTTGCCATTTGGAGCAGCTGGTAAATCTAAAGACGCATCAAAAAAAATGCTGCTGATAATGAGTATGACTCCTTTCTAATGGTGCAAACATGTCACGTGTCCATTTTTTCCTTCCCCCAACCAAACAGCATTCTTCAAGAAAAAGAAATGCAGAGTACCAGAGTCAGATCCCCTCCACCAACACCTGGTTCATTGGGATATTCGTTACCTACAAATAGTTTTGACTTTCAATCCAAACTCTGGAAGAGGACTGTAGCTGTGCCTTTTTTTTCTTGTTCCAGTGTTGCATCAAATGACTCACCCAAACTGCAAATAAGGTTTTATAGACTCCAGTTCAAGTGGCATTGCAGAGAGGAAGGGGCTGGTCACTGAAGGATTTGATTTAACACTGAACAATGCAAATATACATGTTTAATGATTCTTTCAAATCTTGTAAGTTCATTTGAGGAAATAAAGGTAAAACTGCTTTGGAGTGCAAATGAAAACTGCTGAACACTGCTATTTGTGTTCCAGACTCTCTGTATTTTTGGTTGCCACAGGAGCAATAGAGGAGAAATGACACTATAGTTTAACTTAAATTAATTTTAGGACTTAGATTTTTAATTAAAGATTGATCTTTTGTCACTCACAAGCAATCAATCTGGATAGTGTCATGAGAAGAAATCACTCACATGCAGAGAGAAGTCCTTAGCAGCTGTACAGTACTTTATTGAAGATATGTTTATTTACACTATCTGAGCATTTGTCCTGCCATATTTATTGCATCACGAGTGTTTTGTTCCGAATAAATGCAGGCCCCTGTTCATTTTCAGGAGAATGAAGTAGACCCTAAGTTGCTATAAACAGCTGTAGCACCTCTGGGCTTGGCAGCTGTCTGATGAAATTACAACTGTGTATTAAGAAGATGCCCTTACCTCCAGGTTTTAATGCTGATGGACAGAACAGTTCCATCTGTTATTTTCTTTGAGCATTTTTTATTTTCACGTTAATGTACATCCAGACATATGCTTATGCATTTTCTGTGGCTAGCAATGCTTCTGAAAAGCTCTTAAGATGATGCCAAGGTGTCTGTCTCTGGCCAGAGACAAACATGGCCAGGGTACCTAGAGCAGAATTTTGCTCATCACAGCAGTAGCAGATGTTCTCTAGTTTGTTCCTATTTTGCCAGTCCCACTGTCTACTTTTCTCTTTCTGAAGAAAAGAAAAAAATAATCTGCTAAACATTTCTCACAGTCATCCAGTCCATCAGAAGAAGAAGAGATGTGTGTAAAACAAAGAGCAGGATGAGGACAATATAGTTACTTCCACACAAAGGAACTTGGAGACAAAAGTTAGATATTTTAATATGCTATTTTACATTTGAGTTAGGGCTTCATCTAGGGATGAACTCCTACTTCTAAATTAGGATCCAAAATAATTTGGATTTTCCATTAATGCTGGAAAAAGATGAATTAAATATAGATCATTTTGTTGTATCGCCTATTCAATGATTTGGGGTAAAATATTAAAATTAAGACCAAGATTTTACATGGATTCTTTATCTGAAACACAAATGAAAGTAATGGCTAAGTTTTTTTAGAGTTGACGATTTGATCAATTAAGTTTAAATTTTAAATGATTGTGTGTGTAGAACCAGAACCAGATGTGGTTATTATCACGGGAGAATGGTAAGTATAGCTGCTGGTCAACTTCAAGAAAACACAAATTAAACAATAAGAAGTATTTTTATTTTGTTCCTTGCTTTTTAAAAAAATCTACTCTGGAACAAAACAAAAACACTAAAAAAACCCCAAACCCACAACAAAACAAAATAAGCTTCCACCATTTTTAACGTGAAGAATTGATCTCCCTTATGTAGGTCATATTTCTAACACGGAACATAACCCACTTCGAATCAGTAAGGACTGAGATTAGATTTTATTGTAAAGCCTATCATGTATTTTTAGCTTATTTTTAAAAATTCAAATAATATTTTTTTTTGTAGCTCTATAGTCATGTTTAGTAGAAAGGAAAAGTGCTAAAGCAAAATCAAAAGTATATCTTTAATAAACAGGCTACATTTCCATGAAAATATTCTGTTGTTATTTTTCCTATATTGGGTGACACTCGTCTGCAGTGTCTCACATTGTAGCCATGAAAAGAGGGAGAGAGGCATCCTGTGTATATTGAACTAAATTTGGTTTGCAAGCTTTTGAGAATACCAAACTAGTAACACACATACAATGGCAGAAAGCTTTAGACATCTCTTATAATTGACAGTTAGTTAGTACTGCCACAGAAAAGGATAACTCTTCCTTGTATAATTTACAAATATGCATACAATGTATATTATACCAATATACATAAGCAATCACATTATTTAACATTAGCACTTTGTATCTTGGAAAATTGCTCTTGGATTGTATACATTTATAAACAACAAGAAGCTAGTACTTACATAAACAAAATAATTAGTATCCATCTCTGGTTCTCTTTCTGCTAAAATTATTGAAAGCCATAATAAGTGAATGTGCTGATGCTACCTTCTCAAGTAATTGATACATTACACAAAAAACACCCCACCCCTATAATTCGCTGCTGCTAGCTGCAGGATCTGTTATAGGTCATCACACACACAGCACCCTTTGATCCTTTTCCTTGTACACCTTCTTAATCCATCTCTTGTTTTAACCTTTAGTCTTTATCATTAATTCTACTACTTGCTTTTATCTTTCTATCCTATAGTGTAAATCAAGTGATAACCCAGGAATAGTTGTGGTAAGGGAACAAGTCTTAAGAAATACGGATCATTTTTCAATATCAGGATGAGCTCGCCATCTGAAGTGGTGGCAGGAGAGTGGTTTATAGAAGAATGCCTGTATTTTCCTGTTCTTTACAGATTTTTCATATTTTAGATCGCTGTCATCCTGAAACTTCATTTCTAGAAACACACAAGTTTATAGCATCTTTTAGGTCAGACTGGAGATCATAGAATCACAGAGTCTTAATGGTTGGAAGGGACCTTGAAAGATCATCTAGTCCAATCCCCTTTCCAGAGCAGGACCATCTAGAGTGGGTCACACAGGAACTCGTCCAAGCGGCTCCTGAAAATCTTCAGAGAAGGAGACTCTACACCCTTCCTGGGCAGCCTGTTCCAGTGCTCCCTCTCCCTCACAGTGAAGAATTTTTTCCTTGTGTTTCTTTGGAATCTCTTATGTTCCAGCTTATACTCGTTACCCCTTGTCCTGTCATTGAACATCACTGAGAACAGCCTGGCTCCATCCTCCTGACACCCACCCTTTATGTGTTTGTAAATATTAATGAGGTCACCCCTCAGTCTCCTCTTCTCCAAGAAGAATGATAGAGATGCCCCTTTCCTTTTAGTGTTTGAGTAAGTTCAGATCTGTGTTAGAAATTCTGTACTTGGTTGACCTCTGCTGTGTAGCTGAGATTGGGTTTGTTCTGGGGAAAATACCTGAAAACTGAGAAGCTTATCCAGATTGCGTCAGCCTACAAAACCAAGCTAAAAATTGCATTGACATGAATTTGTCTGTGAAATTTATGGCATCTCACCATCTGGTCCAGACTGGGATATAGAACTGCAAGACCTTTATCTGAACGTTGGATTTTGTTTTGTTTTTTTTTTTTCTGTCTTTAATTGGTCAGAGGTTGAGCAGGGCTTTTTCTTTGGTCTTTAAGTGGTCAGAGATTGAGCATCAAACTAATGCATTTGTATACCGTTATTCACATTTGCCTCACACCTGAAAATAGGAATAAACTCTGACAAGAAGAGCTGTAGATTTACTGGTTGCGATATGAGTAGGTGTTAATGTGCAAAATCTTGTAACACATGCGGATTAATTGAACAACTGCAACATAGAGGAACGTTTTTCATTGCAGGGAACAAACAGGCAAGGACAGGTGGCCTTTTAATGTAAGCTGATGATTAATGCAATGTGATATGAGTTACGAAGTGTGTTGATAGCACGCTAAACCTCCTCCATATGAGTTCTCTTGGGAGGCTGTAGAAATGCATTATCTGTCACACAGAATGAACTGTTAAAGTTTTAGTTGAAATTACTTCTTTCTTGCCTCACTGTTTCTGACCAGACAGAAGTGGCATGCCTGACTCCAATCTCAACTGAAAGCAAAATTGTCTACTGAAAGAAATTAGGACAACTAGTTGTACTTAGGAGAAGCGACAAGATCATCTATTATATGGAAGAGGGAAAATCAACACAATTGATAATCACAGTCATCAAGGTTAATTTGCAGGCATTGCATTTGATGTGGTTCATTTTGGTTAGTTTTCCTATTTTAGCAGATTCATCTGTGGCACCACGTGTCATGACTGCTGTTGGATGATCCTTTTTATCCAGATCTAGAAAAGAGATATTTATGAATAATTTTATTTGGGTTTTTTTCATCACTTATTTTAAAAAGTAAAGGGGAATGAAGATATTACAGGTATAGTAATTCCACCTTGGGCCCACAGATTTTGCTGAGAAACGAAAAAGTGCATTTTTCTACTGCATCTTTCTGAGAAATTTTATGGCCCTCCTCAGACTGGCTGCAGGCAAATTTATTCCTGTGACTGATGATTAATGAAACAACAAATGCAGACGGTACTTCAGTGACCTTTGCATTTCTCACCTGGAAGCACTCAGTTATAGCTGAGATTATAGGTGTTTTATTCATACTGTCTATAATTTGTAAAGAAGATCTCTCTCTTGCTAGGTGAAACCTGACTGAGCATTTTATTACCTGTCTCCCATGCTGTTGTGGGCCTAGACAGTGTATTGCTTTACACATGTGTTGTTGTTGATTATTCTGATCATTCTAATCTGCAACTGTTCCTTGGAGGAGTATTAATTTTTAAAACATGGAAAATATCCATATTCACCATTGTATTAGCAAAAATTAATTCAATTTGCGTATTCCATGTTGATTCATTCCCAAGATAAAAGTACCCTTTAGCTTTATCATCTCCCTCAAATTTGCCTGTTTTGTGCAAAGAAAATACATTGAGTTATGACCTTGATAACTGCAGTTATGAAAACATAGTTAATTTTCATATTACATGGTCTTAAATACTGGGTGGCCAGTTGGTCAGAATATGCAGAGAAACATATTTTGTTTTGATACACATGGCTGAGCAAATAAATTGCCTATGCGTTTGTAATTTTAACTTCAGCGGGTTTTTTTGAGGGTGATGGGTAGATATATTAATCTAAATCATATTATTTTTTGAAAAAATGTTAATGAAAATTAAGTTGATTATCCTTTAAATAACAATAGCAGAAGCAGCAAATAGAATCAATTAATCTTTATAAGTAGATAGATTCGTCATAGTCAGCTGTTCATACTGCATTCACAGCAACCTCTGGAAAGAAATGTGGGATAGAACCACTACTCAGCTTTGAGTTCCAATTTGTCTGATGCACTTTGGCAGATGTTGCCGCCTCCACAACTTCAAAGGTACTGAAAGAAGAGAGGAGTGGAGAAGGGTTTATATCATGATTGCTCAAGCTTGAGGAAACACTGAAGACTTCACTAGAATATCTCTCTCCTGGGAGGCTGAGAAACATCTGCAGCAGCACAAGAAGTGGGTGTTGTGCAGATTCAGGTTGTTTTCCTAATGAAGGGAAACTTAATTAGCCTGTGGCTTAGGGAACCTGTTCTGGCTTTGACCTGGTTTAGGCAAGTACTTGAGTGAGCTGATTTTTGAGTAGTTGGGTTTGCACACCGCCATGTGTTTGTCAGGTACCTCTGAGCATGCATATATGCACATGCGGTTATCTAGATGTGTGTTATGATTTTACTGTTGACCATCCTGTGAAAATTAGTTTTTATTTAAGAATACGACTTCATTTAGGAACCTATCTGTGTTACAGAAAACTGTATCAGATACTTGAAACAGTAGCATGGGTTAAAGTTGGCAGAGGCTTTATCTAACTGTGAGACAAGGCCATTAGAACCCTAAGGGTTTTTTAGACTGGAAGTTAAGGCTAAGATATTGGAAAGCAATAAAGAAAAAAAATCAATATGGAGACCCATTTACACTATTTTTTTAAAACACATGTCTTAGAATTGAGACTAGGAGCTAATGTGAGTAGTGCCAAAGGCTGTATGTATGGGAATGTATGCTGATCACTCTGGGCATGGGTAAAATGACATACTGTTTACGCCTTAGTTGTGGTATTCTTAAAAATGAGAAAAAAAAAAAAAAGAAACCTTCAACCAGATGCTTAATTATCTTAGTGGGTGACAGATAGAGCTGGTAACTTTTCTCAAAAATACTCTATCATGTTTGTATTGAAGGACTGACCGAGAAGTTTATTTAGTAAGCACAAAGGATTTAATTGTCCAGTGGCTCCTGAAGCCTTTTCCCTCAGACAAGTCTGAAAATCTCACACTAAATCGTTTCATAGTAATACAGAATTTTTGCACATCCACTTTTTAGAATGTACTGAGTTTAATAAATGAATAATGAATAAATATAAGCTTTTCTTTTCGACATTGTAGCAGTGAAAAGTATCTAAAAAACCTTTAATTATGTTTATAAATTCTCTTCATCCATGCTCCATAGTTAATACATATTTTTTTTAAAAAAAGAAGCACTCAAGTGCTCGGAAAAAAATTACCTCAACAAGATGAAAAAAGTCCTGATTTTTTTTTTTAAATAATCTAGGTAATATAAAAAATAAATTATCACAACCATATAATTGAAAAAAGTGTAATATAAGTTTCAGTAGAATTTTTCCAGCAGTTCTGCAGTAGGTTGCCTATGTGTGCAATGTTTGCTCCAGCAGGATACGTTCTCGTATTTCTTTAGGATAAGAGTGTGGAATGAGCAACTGCTACAAAATGCAGTATGAATTTACCACATAATTATTGTCTTCACATATTATTCTTGGGTTCATAACAAGAAACCAGACTCATTTAAATTCACAAGGTACAGTCAAACCTCACCCACATTCACCATGATATCTCACCAGCTTTTTAAGCACTCAGAAATAACACCCTTGACCTTAAGGTACAGGTGAAGACCAGATGGTTTCAGACCATGGTTGTGTACGTCCTACACACCCCATTAAGTCTGAAGACTTTAATGCTAAGTAATGCTAGGCAGGCTATTTGTCTCTTGGTGTTGATTTGATTGTACCTCAAACTATACCAATAGTCTTGAAACTGTTGGACCAAATTCTTCTCTCAATGTTTATTGGTAACATTGCTGAAATAATACAAAATAGTCCAATAAAAATTGTATGGGAACCAAATTTCTGAAGGCTAAGCTTAGAGAAGTAGTATTAGTGATCCCCTTGGAAGATGAAGCCTGACATATCAAGTTTTGCACAATTCCATTATTTTTAAATATAAAGTGTTTTCTTTGCCAAGAGATTTCACTTTTTTTTTCACTATAATCACATCTATATGGACATCATTATTTTGAGACAAATTTCAGATGCTATAAGGATTTGCCTGTTCCTAATCATAATAGGGAAAATCGATGCAATAAAAGCTGTTATGTAAGCCTGATTTTATAATTCTCCCTCATTCAAAATGCATTAATTTCAGTGGTGGTCAAAATTAAGGACTTTCAATTTCTGTACATGGAAGGTGAGTTTTGCACATGTAACTAGGGATACATGGGTACAAAGCTCCTTATACTTAGACTTATTTGTAAGTCACAGAGGTAAAATTAGCATTTTGTTTATATATACATGTGCCAGAAATATTGTCATTAATATATCCTTGCTATTAAGATGGAAATAAAAACATAAGAGATTATACACAAAACATTAAAATATATGAACTCTGAGGCTACGTTTAATCACATATTTTATTTAAATATCATTATTTCTAGACATCATTGCTTGTCTAAAAATGTCACAAAGTTACAGAAAAATCAGTTTAAAAACACAACAGCTCTCAAAAATATGCATCACTCCTCTTATCAAAATGCTACATCCTCAGATTATACAGTATCTGTATTAAACAGAACATTTTTTCTAATTGAAGATTAATGTTAACTACTGAGATCCTTTCTACATTGAAATAGATCAAACCTTTGAATTAAATACCAGAAAGATACGAAGATCTGAATTCATTCCATGTGATACTGAAATGTGTAAAGAAAATTATTAAGCAGTTACTAAACAGAGTTAGAAAAGGATTATGATTTTATTTTTCTTCCTGAAGATCTGTTCTAAGTCTTCAAAGAATTCCTAAACTTGAGCAGATTAATTTCTAGAAGCAAAATAGCCATATTTTAACAAACACCAAATGAAGTCTAACCCACTTTCCAAGATGCGAAGTGCACCAAGACAGCTATACAACCATCAAAACCACTACCTATCTGTAAATGTCTTTTCACACAATCACAGAATCTTGAGGGTTGGAAGGGACCTCAAAAGATCATCTAGTTCAACCACCCTGCCAGAGAAAGCCTACTAGAGTAGGTCACACAGGAACTTGTCCAGGTGGGTTTTGAATGTCCCCAGAGAAGGACACTCAACAACCCTTCTGGGCAACCAGTTTTGTGCTATACAACTGATTTCATTGAATACATCAAGCGAAGACAGGAAACTACATGGGTGAAAAACGTCACTAAGTACTAGAATGAACACATACCCAACCATCCATAAGGATAGAAACAATCCTTTGTGAAAGAATATTTTTCACAGTTTTTGAAATGAAAGTTCTAACGGTACAGAACGGTGGTAACAGAGCAAAGTGGATTTGGAACACATGAGCTAGATTTCTTTCAGGTGAAACTAAATGGCAAAATGCATTCTCAGGAAGGCAGCTGATGTGCTCCAGCTGCACATAATCAGTCCACAGGAGCAACACAGAACTTGTCAAACATGAAACCCATGTAAGTGTATAGTGTAGATAGGTCCCCAACCTAGCTGCTTTGCTCTACTGATCTGTCCTGATGAGCTGAGGCCACCCATGGCAGAACAGTCCACATCTCTGCCATTAAATTATCCTATCTAATGGAACAAAGTAGCCACATCTGACACTAATTTTAGGCACATGCAAAACTCTAGTCATGCCTAATAAATGTTGGAAGTAATGTTAATTGAAATGGGCTAAAACCATTTTTGGGACCCTTTTGACAAAGCTACAGTTGTGGCAGCTATGTTCTCCTGCCAGGAAACTTCCACAGATACCTTTAGTTTATTAGTATCAGTATAACCCCCTCTCTTCACAAACTGAATTCAGACACCAAGAGGCTGGTGTTTGTAGCTGAGCGGCAGATTCATGTTGCTGACTGAGCTACAATCCTGGTCTTTGGTAGTTTCAGATCTGGTGTGCCAAAGAATCCAGAGCATAAATGACTCCAGGAGCACTAAAACTATTCATGGCATGCTACTCAGGGCAGGCATGTGGGAGCCCTGGCTGATTCTGGTTTAAATGAATATATCTAGGAGTTTCTCACCACTCCCAGCTTTCACAGCTTTATAGTTGTTTGCAACTGCAGAAATCTTGATTTCATTATTTAGCACATTCACAAGTCATTCTTAAGAATCATTTGTGAGTATTGGCATGACCTATGACAGTAGCAGGGATTATAAATTCTAACTATAAGTGATAGATCAAGAAAGAGAAGGTGCCTACTACAAAAGCAAAAGTGCTGTCTCTGAAGGTGTGGGTTGGAAAATCTGTGGCACATTAAAAATGAGTCCCCTTATATTGTTTCCCTAGAAATACTTTTAGGTCTTGGAACTGTGTTTTCTTGCTAATTACAGTAGAATTATAGACTGCAGGTCAAAGGATAAACTTGTCATTGTAATACATTTTCACAAGCTGAATCAATAACAATATGTTTACAATAGAGGAATAGAAAGGGATTCTATCACCATTTTTTCCTATTAAGGAAAAATAGAGAATGAATGCAACAAAACACCCTAGATCTGTCGAATAGTTTTTCTTGACAATGATTATGTTCTTCATCTTTCTCATCATTTTATGAAAAATAAAAATATGAACTCTTAAAATCTTTTGCTAAGACATTGAGTGTACGAGGTAAATGAAGACAAAAGTGGGAGCAGATTACAGTCAATAGAAAAGCAGAAGAACAATAAATGAACAAGATAAACAGAATGAAATTAACAAAATATGTGGGAACTTCTCACATAAATAAAAACTTAAACTCATGAACTAATGCTTCCGTAATGGGCTCAGAGTCATGACAGGTCCTATAGCATAAAGTTTAACAGTCATATCATAAGCAATATCAGATCACATGTCTGTAATGAGAACTAAAAGTTATCAATAATATCTTGAGAACTCTAAGTTTGTTTGCAGCAGTTTTATTTTGGAGTTGCTTCTAACTTGAACAGATGTGATGATGGGATGTGGAAGTTATTTGTGTTTATGTACTACAGTGTATTATGCAAGAATGTCATTATCTCAAAAGTTGCCACATTCAACCTCAGAAAAGTCAGATGAAATCCTACAGACTAACCTTTAATCCATTTCTTGTGCATATGTTGAACCTCATGAGGTTCAACAAGGACAAGTGCAGAGTCCTGCACCTGGGGAGGAACAGCCCCATGCACCAGTACAGGCTGGGGATTGACCTGCTGGAGAGTAGCTCTGCAGAGAGAGACCCGGGAGTCCTGATTGATAATGAACTAAGCATGTTCCAGCAATATGCCCTCATGGCCAAGAAGGCCAATGGCATCCTTGGATGCATCAAGAAGAATGTGGCCAGCAGATCGAGAGAGGTTCTGCTCCCTCTCTACTCTGCCCTAGTAAGGCCATATCTGGAGTACTGTATTCAGTTCTGGGCTCCTCAGTTTGAGAGAGACAGGGAACATCTGGAAAGAGTCCATTAGATGGCCACCAAGATGATCAGGGGACTGGAACATCTTCCTTATGAGGAAAGGCTGCAGGAACTGGGGCTGTTTAGTCCAGAGAAAGAAAGTCTGAAAGGAGACCTTATCAGTGCTTATATATACTTAAAGGATGGGATGAGCCTTTTTTTCTGCAGTGCCTAGTGGCAAGATAAGGGGTAACAGACACAAACTGGAACAAAGGAAGTTCTACTTGAACACGAGTGAACCCTTCTTTCCTATGAGGATGATAGAGCACTGGAACAGGCTTCCCAGAGAAACTCTGTAGTCTCCTTCTCTGGAAACCTGCCTGGATGTGTTCCTGAGGAACAGAGTGCACTGTCAGCAAGTTTGCTGATTATACTAAACAAGGGAGAGTGACTGACACACTAGAAGGCTGTGAGATCTGGACAGTCTGGAAGGCTGGTCGGAGAGAAATCTAATGAAATTCGGCAAGGGCTAGTGTAGAGTCTTGCATGTGGGAAAAAATAACCCCAGGTATCAGTACAGGTTGGGGAACTAACTCTTAGAGAGTAGTGTAGAGGAAAGGGACCTGATGGGACTGGTGGACAACAGGATGAGCATGAGCCAGTAATGTGTCCTCGTGGCCAAGAAGGCCAATGGCATTCTGGGGTGTATTAGAAGGGCTGTGGGCTGTAGGTCGAGAGAGGCTCTCCTTCCTCTCTACTCTGCGCTCATGAGACTGCATCTGGAATATTATGTCCAGTTCTGGACTCCTCAGTTCAAGAAGGACAGGGAGCTGATGGAGAGAGTTCAGTGCAGGACCGTAAAGATGATGGAGTGGAACATCAATCTTATGATGGCTGAGGGAGGCTGGGGCTCTTTAGCTTGGAGAAGAGTAGACTAAGGGGTGATCTCATTAATGTTTACAAATATGTAAAGGGCAGGTGTTAGGAGGATGGAACCAGGCTGTTCTCAGTGATGTCCAATGATAGGACAAGGGGCAATGGGTATAAGCTGGAACATAAGAGATTCCAAAGAAATACAAGGAAGAATCTCTTCACTGTGAGGGTGAAGGAGCACTGGAACAGACTGCCCAGATGGGTTGTGGAGTCTCCTTCTCTGGGGACATTCAAAACCCACCTGGATGAGTTCCTGTGTGACCTACTCTAGGTGGTCCTGCTCTGGCAGGGGAGTTGGACTAGATGATCTCTCAAAGTCCCTTCCAACTCTTAAGATTCTGTGATTCTATGATGTGATTTAGGTGAATTGGCTTTAGCTGGGAGGATGGAGTAGATGATCTGTAAAGGTCTTTTCCAACCCCTACCATTCTGTGATTCTGTGAAATCCATGAAAACATAGGAAGTTAATTATTTTGGATTAATCACATGTGTAACATCCTAGTAAAGTCCTAGTAAGCGCACTGAGGTAATTTAGCTAGAGGTTCTGATCTACTTTTTGGTTTAGTTGGCATGATTGCAAGCCATTATGTCATGTGTATTAAAAAATCATATCTTTACAAAGCTGTAGAATCAGGAAGATATTGCTTCCACATAATTAGCTTGTCCTTTCACAGTGTGTGTTCCAGACCCTAGAAGGGAACTTCTCTCTGGTGTTCTAATCAGAAGATCCTTATGACCTCCTTTCTACCACTTCTCTCTACTCCAGTTTCGGCAAAGGCTGGTACAGGCATTCTCCTTCTGTATTAGACCTTGACCTAAGTGTCCTCCTTGTTGAAAATTTGTTTGTGGGATAATAAGTTAAACACAGTTAATGCTTGTGTCTGTCATGAGTTAGAAGCCAAACTTTTGTTTTATCACTTTAGGATTGATGAAAGTCAGAAGTATTCACTGTTACATCAATACATTTTTTCTTACTGGCTGTAAAATTCTTTTTCAAAGCAATAATTTCCATATTTTTAGTGTAACAACGGATTTCTTTTACCATTTTATTTGTGAGACTGCCCACTCCTGACAAGCTACAAGGAGTCACTAGGCCAGACCTGTATACCTGGTTAATATATTGCGATTTGTCCAAGCTGTACCGTGATTTTACACTCTCGCTGTATTAGTGAGTATGTATTAAATTTGGTATTGGACAATTAAAAAAGATGACTAGATGAAAAATAAATCTGCATACCAAAACTAGTTCCAAAAAAAGTGGAAAAAAAATGGTCCAACTCTTGCAGCATATTGCTGTTTATGTTAGAGTACTACGTGGCACTGCAGAACAGTCCCAGGGCCTTGCTTGTGAAGATAGGATGGATGACACCAACTCTGATAGGGAGAGTGCACAAGCAGAAAGTGCAAACACATATGTTGAATAAAAGGAAAAGTTTGAAAGTGGATCAGAGTGAGTAGGAGTGATGGGGGGATGTCTCCTAAGTCTCCAGGCACCTACTTGTCCTGGATTACAGAGAATTGAGGAGATGGATGAGGCCTTTTTTGCAAATCTGTTTGTGAAGTCTGATTTTCTTTGATGTAGATTCCTTGGTGCCTTGATTCCTGGGGTGGTAGTAGGGTGGTAGATGGGCAATATGGATTATCATAGTGAGCCAGCAAAGAGAGCATCATGATTTATGGCTGGGAGAGCTGCAGTTGACTATATGAAGACACTGCAGCACCTCTTTGGCACCCTCACGCTGAGTAACCGCTGGATAAAAGCCTTATGCAGTATTTATAGTCCTGGTTTTATGAGGAGGTAATGAAGTCCTTGGTCCTTGGTTGGAGCCATAATACTCTCAGTGACGCAGATAGCAGATACTGACTCAGGAAGAGTTGGACTGAAGACTGAAAAATGAGATGGTCAAGATGAGATAATGAACTATATGTTCCAGAAGGGCCACTGATTTTGGAAGCCCTAGTTTTTAGGTGGTGAGACATGAAACATTTTGATAAAACTCACAGAGGGATTTAGAAGATAGAAGCTCTCATTGAAGAGAAAATGAGTAACCATTTTTGCATTGCTTTGCACAATAGAAAAACAAGTGGAAGAGTAAACAGCTATTTGAGACATGAGTGTTTTAAACTGGAAGAGCATTTTTCACATATCAAAAAGACATATAATCACTGCAGGAGTGCTAAGATTAGAAAAAAAGGAAAAAGGATGGTGAAATGTTTGTGGGGAAATAAATATTTGTGAGCCCAGTTACATTATAGCTAATAAAAATAATAATTAATAATGAATTATTAATTCTTAAATACTACTGCTACTGACTACTGGAGAAGTCAATTTATGGCTCAGTATCTAGTGAGACTGTTATGCCCTACAGCAGCAAGAAACTACTAATATATAGATACATCATCTATGCTTGCTGCAAGTAGTTGTTCTGCACATCTGAGACACACTGATTGTTTTCTCGAATTGCTCAGTATGGGACTAAATTCTGTCTGTAGCTTTTGTGTGAATGCTAGCATCTCCATTGCAGTCTTTTTGGAGCTTATATTACTCATTTAGTACTCATGTGTATTACACGTACCACTGCATTGTCCTTTCCTATACTTTTTTTAATCTGTTTTATTTGGTTTCTGCAGAGAATATCCTTTGAGTTTGCTGTCCTGTCAGTCAAATAGGAGTACATATCTGTTTTTTTAACCTAGGTTTGACCACACTTCTTCTTTTTTCCCTGGAAGTATTACCTAGGTACAGACTTAGAGCTGTTGTTGAGAGAATATGTTGTTCAACATATTTTGTGCTATATTACAGGCTCGGTGAACTGGACATAGACAGGGAACAGGAATGTGCCATGGTTCTCCCTATCAGAAGCTATTGCAATGGTCTTTCCAAGCACAAGTTGATCTGTAGTAATGCTCAGAAATGTACAGTAAAATATGTTTCTCCAGGATCCCAGTTTTCTCTGTCCAGCTTGTTTCTTAACCTGATATCATGGGTGATGTAAGAAAGCTGCCAGAAATACCTGCAAAATGACACTGAGATACTACATCTCTCCTTTCTTATATGTCTATCCTCTAGATGTAGAAGAACTTACCCTAATCTCTTTTCCACATCATTGCATCTTTTCCTTGGACCTGCATGTGTGATTTGCATTAGCAGGAGTTCACACAGAACAAACATTCTTATTTAGTTCACTAAAGAGCTTCTTGGCTTTCTGAAACTCAGTGACTTTGTTTTTTTCCGTCAATAATATCCATGAGGACATTGTCATTGATTTATTGAGTTTTACCTTGTTTTATCACAAAGCTTTCTCTGTTAAATATCACACATTTTTCTTGGCTGGGCACAAAAGTGCTGAGCCAAAGTGACAAAGGGGAAAGATGAAGACTTACCAGCAAACTAAACCCTAAAGGTCTTTGCTATTACAAGGTTGGAAGCCAGCATCTAGTAGTGACAACAGCCTTTTTTACTGATATGAATTTTTTTTCTGCTACCTTCCAGTTAGTACATAGTCTTCACAAAGTGTAATGAACAAATAGGAGGTGAAAGACGGATTTTTACATGCTCACTAATATATACAGTCAAACTTGAATAATACAAACTGATGGCAACTCTATTGCTATTGCTTTTCTCTATGTTCTTTCATTTTTCTTTCTATCACTTCCTGGTTGTGATTTTTCTGTGATCCACATGTAGACAACTCTAATCAGTGTCCTTTGTAAATTACTAATTTTAAAGAAGTATTATATAAGTGAGAAGAGCAGAGATGTTTCCAGATTGTTCAACTGCACAAAAGTTGATGACATGTTGTGGTGGTTTAACTCTGGCTGGGTGCCAGATGCCCACCAAGTTATTCTATCACTTCTCCTCCCTAACTGGTCAGGGAAGAGAAAAATATAACAAGAGTTTTGTGAGTCGAGATAAGGAGAGGGAGATTGCTCGGCAAGTATTGTCACAGGCAAAACTGACTCAGCTTGGGGAGAAAAGGTTTAATTTATTAAATAACCATCAGAACAGGGAGATGAGAAATAAAACCAGATCTTAAAACATATCACCCCACCTCTCTCTCCTCCAGGACTCTCCTTCCTTTCCCCCAAGCAGCACAGGGGATGGAGGATATGAGGGTTATGGTCAGTTCATTACAGACAGACTTTGCTGCTGCATCTTCTCAGGGGGAGGCCTGCTCACACTTCTCACTGCTGCAGTGTGGGGTCCGTCCCACAGGAGACAATCCCTCACGACCTTCTCCACTGTGAGTCCTTCCCACAGTTCTTCACGAACTGTTCCGGCAAGAGTCCTCCCACAGGGCAGCTCCTCATGAACTGCCCCAACGTGGGTCATCCTTCAGGTACTGACTGCTCCAGCCTGAGTCCCTCACAGGATCACAAGTCCTGACAGCAAACCTGCTCTGACAGTTAATATACTGCATCATCATTGCATTCATACCTTTGATGCTCAAGTACTCTTTGCTTGATGTAGAAACACAATATCAATTGCCAGTGTGATACTTGAATGTCAACTAAGATTTGTTTGACAAGTTCTATTCATCCAACCTAGTCTTAATAAATAGCTGTGCATGAGAATGTTTCTTGTTCTCGGCAAATTGAACCTAAGGAACTTATCATTCCTCTCCAATGGAATTTCAAAAATAATTAGATTATTCTAAAAAAGCTTTTATACATGCTCAGGGTAATGAACATCTTTCAAGAACAGGATAGCACATTGTGGGTGTAGTGTATTTAAATTATGGTGCAGCAGCAGTCTAGCCTAGGGTAGCCAAGTCTTAAGTGGTGGCTTTTGAGCTGACTGAAACAAGTCCACAGATTATCTGTTGAGCTTGCATTGCTATTGAGAACAGCATTAAATACTGACAGGTTTTAAGTTCTGTAAGTGGTTACACTGAGTGCTTATTTTCCTTCATAGTTTAGGAATGGGTTACTTAGTCTGATAACTAATTTTTACACTACTCATAAGAAAATAAATGTGTGTACTTATAATCTCGACTTTAGTATCAGGAGTTTAATGTGCATTGATAGTAACATATCTGTGTCTCATTTAGCATGCTGCCATTGCAATACATACATTCATAGCTTCGTTTATTTAGATATCTCCTTGATAATACAGTGATCAGGTTATTTATGCAAATCTGTTGCTAAGTGTTGTTTATATAGCTATGCCTCAAGTAATTAACATAAAATAGACTTCAAGGGGAAGCATTTGTGTGTTAACATTTAATTTAATTTCTTTACCTTATTGAAAACAGTGAAAGTCATTCTGTTTCTGAAACAGGATACATATGATATAGTTCACCATTTTGGAGAATGCTGTGGAATCCTTGAACTTTGGTGCACTTACTGTAATTGCTTTTGAAAGAAGAGTGAGTGTGGTATGTCACTGAAGTAAGTATTGGATCAATTAAACTATTTTGTGCTCTTCTTTTTGTGCTGTTTACTATGTTTAAGGACCATACTATTAAAGTGTCTCTTTTTCTCTCAAACTTAAACATGAATGAATTTTATATTTAAGAAAGAGGACCCAAAATATTTCCTTCCTAAAATAGAGCTGATATTTCAGATGAAAGTATTTCAAGATGATTTAAAGAGCTAGGATAATTTTTACCTTTGTGGTGTCTTTTCTTGACTGTAAACATTATCATTTCAGCACATAGTCATTGGACAAGAATGCTTTACTGAGCTGATTGTATTATTCAGTTCCTAGAAAGACTCTGTTTTAAATTATTATGTATGCTAAGACATAGTTTAATCATGGAGATGAGCAGTTTATAATATTTCAGACACATAATCTAATAGAAAATAATTGGCATAATATAAAAAATTATATAAAGAAAATGTAAAAGAATAGAAACAATGTAAAAAGCCACTATAATTCATTTGTGACTATTATGGAATGTCACAATCAAAATCCCATGGATTGCAACAGAGGGACTGATCAGGTCTTTGGAGCAGAATTGGCTAGAAATAGTTTCTTCTTTTTGTTTTCCATTAAAAAAAAAATGATATATTAATATAATTACACTGTTGAAGAACTGAGAGAAGTAAGTTGGCAGTTGTGGTTCACTTTCCAATTAACATATTCACCACAGGTGACACTCATGGCATCTTTTTTCTTACTGGCATCTGTTGAAGGGAGACAGAGAAAGAGGTATTTTATAAGCCTTAGCAATATAATTTTTCAGCTTAATTTTAGCATCTATGGTTATTAAGTTCCCGGCTCCATTGGAGAAAAGCGCACTTTGACAGCAGATGACTCTTTCTGAAATAGTGTAAAAGTTAGGGCTCAGCCTGTTTGCTTATAAGATCCTACCAGATGGGTAAGTTGGTGGAGGAGCAGATGATGCCTTGAGTGTTATCGAAAACAGCAAGCTAAACCCCCACTTATTACATTTAGAAAACAAGGGTTTTGATAGAGGTAATAAAAGCCAACAAAAACAGAGACCACTGCTACAGTGTGTCCAGGCTCTGTGGCTTATGGCTGTGTTGTGCTATTCTTTCATGGGTGTTGGCTTTACCAGAAACTGAAGCTAGAACTCCAAGTTTCTGTATTAAAATTCAATGAGAGATGAGTCATCAACCATGTTAGCCTTGTTAGGAGCTCTTTAGGTTGTGTATGGTACAGCTGCTCTGTCTACAGTTAATGCCAAACACTGTGTCATAGCTGACAGCTCTATTGGGTCAGAAAATGACAAAATAGGGGATAGTACAACTGGTTTTGTAAAGCAAAAAATTGGACTGCCAGAAGGCCATTTATTTACCTGTTTTCAGCAAGTCAGCTCCTTACTGTGGAAAGGGGATGTGTGGCTTCCTGTATGCCTAAAGTAATGGCTTCAGAGTAATGCAATATCCACACCGTGCCCATAACCTGCCATGCCACACTTACCATCAGCCTTGTCCTTCTCCTGGCTACGGCCACAGGAATCAGATTTTAGAGAAATCATCGATTGATGTGTGCTTCCAGAGACTTCCCTGATGTGCAGTTTCCTTGTAAGCAATTACCAGACAAAAGTCTGACCTCAACAGACTTGAGAGGAAACCGTGAAATGTTTACAAGACACCTCTTACATCTCTTTCACTAAGATGCATAGCTTCAATGCTAAGTATCTTCTTTAGTTAACTCAGCATTTGCATTAAAATATCAAGGACAGGAGAAGCTTAGAAAAACTAGGAAAAAGAAATGCTCAATAAATATTTGCAAGTTCCATTCAAATTATACCTACCGATGTTTTAAAAAGTAATTTTTAAAGTGTCAGCCTTCTTCAGCATCTGCTGTGGTCAAGGTATCTCAGTCTGGCTTTGAATAGCATCTGTGCTTGACTGTCAGTGTGGCTTTTCATTTGCTTTCCTTTAGTGAAATACTCTTTTTCTTGGCAGTATAGAACTTCTCAGCACTGGAAGGCAAAATGGAAAGATTATCAGAATTCTCTAAGTGGTGATGTTGATGTCATTTAGGAATGTTTTGTTTTTATTACAGTCAAAGCTTAATTTTATATTCTACATCAAATTCTTTACCTGCATAATGCTGTATAGTACAAACCAGTTATTAAGTGGTGGCTTGCAAGCTGGTCTAATTGGCCTAAATGCTTCATTTAACTTATTACTCCATGCAACTAAGATGTTTATCTGTGCTCTGACATACCCATTTACAAGAAAAGTGGATTGGTTTTTAAACCTTTTGTTGCATTTTTAAAAGAAGCTTTTGGGTTTGTACTTGTGACATAATATTTAAAAAAAAAAAAAAAAAAAAGAGCCAAATAAATCACAGGCATTTTTGCTGTTATTTTGAGTTGGTGGCATAGCGCTGGCATTGGGCAGCCACAGATACCTGAGAAATTCCCAGTGCTGACATGCAGGGCTGTGTTACTGCTGACCGTGGGAGCAGTTTTACAGCTGGAGAGTGAGGGCGGTTTAAGAAGCAGAGTGGCCAATGGTATAAATTCACATCTTCATAAACCCTTGCAATCTTTGGCAGAGAATTCATAGGCAGCATTTCTACAGTCAGAGGGTATCACTGATGATATTTTCAGATGTACAAATATTTCTGATAGATTTCTGTGGGTGCTGACATCTGTGCTACTATCGAGTGTGTGTACAGTACCTTACTTCTGTCCCAGAGAACATGAGTATGTATATTGGAAGTTGCCGTTTTGCCCTCACAGACGGTGTAAGTAGAAGCAATGATACATGTTGGTTTGAACGTGGTTGTTGAATGGTGGATGACATTTAGAATTCTTGCCAGGGGTTTCCGTCTTGAAAAATGGAGCGGAAGGAGTACATGTGCACAGTTATGTGTGAACAAAAGCTGGGAGGCACAGTTAAAACTTTATGAGAGGCAAGTATATATCTGTTAGCACTTCCTTCCTCAGTGTACCATTCTGGAGATGCTTCAAGCAAATACCAACCATGTAGGACTTAAATTTCAGTTCAGATATATTTCCTGTGGACTTATTTCTGAAATAAGAGTAGCTTGATACAGTAAACTGTTGCCTAACTTCTGGATAAATTGAGACTTTGGGTTGGTTTTGCATACTTAGCATTTGAAATTAAACAACCCTGACTTAAACAGTGGTTACTATAATGCAGTGTTCAAAAGCAGGTGGTGACATTTGTAGAAAAATCTCTGAAAGGCAGCAGCAAAAATAACAGTGAGTTATTATTAACAGAGCCATCATCTAAGTGTCCAACTGAGTGTGTACTAAGTGAAGAGATATCCATTTCATTGCTTGGAGCAGGAGCCAAGTGGTGTCAGAGGTGCCAGGTAGACCCCTGCATTCTCCCAGCTTGACTGTGATATCAGTTCTCAGAGCTGAGTGATAAAATTCTTCCTGTGTCCTTGTGAT
This sequence comes from Urocolius indicus, assembly GCA_013401255.1. Classification (NCBI taxonomy): domain Eukaryota; kingdom Metazoa; phylum Chordata; class Aves; order Coliiformes; family Coliidae; genus Urocolius; species Urocolius indicus. The sequence continues at coordinate 49,034 of WBNH01011337.1, read as the reverse complement.
ATCACCAGTTCCCTTGAGCTCTGCTAAGCAAGCTATGCAGGTCAAATTATCATCTCTAAAGAAATGTCCTTTCTGAGGTTTTTGAGGAAGTGGATGGTCCTGACACAGCCCAGTCCAGCCATGCATGTACTTCCACAACAGGTGAGAGGATGTTCTTGCTCTGCTTAACGAGGGGTGCAGAATTTTTTTTCCACATTGGAAACTGGCAAGCTGTAGTATTTTTACATAAGAGAAATGTTACAGTAATTTATGCTGATAGAATTTAAAGCAAAATGTCACCATTTTTTTTCCCCACCTTACAGACAAAGTTGAGGCAGTGAAAGGTGAAAAGATTGCAGGGTCAAAGTCATATCTGGTCCAAAGCATGGCAGCCACAGCAGTGAAGTGCTGTCTCAAAAGTCCTTATGTTTCAGAGGTGGTGGGAGAGGAGAGTTTCAGCTCCTCAATTTTATCTTATTCTGTCTTTCTGATTTCTACAGGATTTACATGCCTCAGCCATATACAGGTTTACTTTTGCTTGAGATGATAAATGCCCTGCAGGTTTTTCTGACAAAGGTGGTAGTGTGGGTTGCATTCCCAATGTATTTGCCTGCAGCCTCAATTAAGTTTATCTAAACAAGTGTTCTACCAGATGGTCACTTGTAATTACTTTATATTATCACCGCCCTGTCCTCAGACCAGGCAACAACATCTCCATCCTTTTTGTTTTGTTTCTTTTTGACAGTATAGAAAGACAAAATGCTTAGTCCAGTGCTAGTGGCACATGGGTGTACAGTGGAACGTCTTGTGGGATGTTTTTTTTCTCTTTTTTTTGGTCCCTTTATGACATCGATTTCAAGTGATTTTCCCAGAGCTCAGCTGATCTCTCAGGAAAGGAGGTGGAAGGAGAAGGACTGGAGCAACTGCTCTTGTTCCAACTCTATCTGCATCCCTGAGAGATATAAAATGAGAAAAAGTGACTGTAGTCTGCTTATATGGATCAAAAGGGTAAATGTGATATGGTGTTAGATTTGTTGCTAGATTTGTTGGATTCAGCTTTGATAATAAACAACAGTGTGGTAAGAACAAAAGATTTCATCATGCTTAAAACAGAAGGTGAGCTTCCAGATACTGAGAAATCAAATATTTTGTATAGAGTCAGCTAGGTAATGTTGAATATCTCCCCAGTAAAGCTTTCTGGTTGATAGTACAGCAACACTAATTTACAACAGCTGTGGACTTCTACTCAAAAATTAACCAAAGTGCTGGTTCATTGCTGGTGGCTGTGTACCAAAAATGAGGCTGAAAAGGAAACATCAGTGGCAGCAAGTATAGATAACAGTAATATTCTGTAATAAGGAATAATACAAAAGTAGGAAAAACAATAAAAAGTGCAATTCACAGCTCAAAAAATAGGACTGAGGGAACTACTATGTAATTAATAAAATTCAAAAAGTGTCAATCAAGTAGACAATCTAGTTTTGTGCAGACTGAAAATAGAGGGACAAATTCCGTTTTCAGCTGCTCATATGTAGTTTTGTCTCCAAGGCAGAATTTACTTTGTAATCCATATGTAGATAGCAACACAAAACAAGAGGAAAGATGTTTCAGTGTTAGCCACAAATTACAGACATGAGGTAAGACTGCTAGATTTAACAGAACAGCAGCAGAGTAACCTGTCAGTCCTTGAACGTATCCTCTAATAAAATATCATTGATAACTGTTAGTGCTTGTGAATACAGCATCGGTTTTCAGCCAGAAAATCACAAGAAATTGATTGCCCAGACATAACAGTAGCAGTTTCCATTAATACTGTGTTGCAGCAAAGAAAAGAGATGGAATTACCTGCAAAGAAAATATTATATCGCTGGTTTAGCACATAAGAAGCTTGAATGGCAAAAGAAATGGTTAAAAACTGTCAGATTTTTTTTATTAGGCTAAGAAGATGGGTTAAAAAAAATGTTTGTCTAGATTCATCTCATCGTGCAGAAGACTAGAACATGAGTCCTCAGACTAGACTAAGGAAGAGTGAGTAGAGAGGGACTGTTGGTGGGATAGTGTCAGATTGATTTTCTAAGATCTTTGGTAAGACGAAAATGTCATGTCTACTATGATAATTTCAGTAGCAGATGTACTTATTGAAAAGGATGCAGCTAAAACAAAGGGCTACTTGGGCATCTATTTTCCTTAAAGCACTGCAATGCAGTTATGCATATGGCAAATCTTCATTATCTTCATCTGCATCGTTTAAACATTTGAAACTGTGGAAGCCACAAGAATTCAAATTCAGTATTAGTAGTAAGATTGTCAAAGTACATCAGGGAGGCAAAATTTGTATGAAGAAGCAATGTCTTTTATTGGACCAATAGGTAAGCAGAAAAAACGAAACAAGTTTTGGGCCTTCAAGCCTTCCTTTGGCAAGTATTCCAGATAAGACAGTCTCTGGGTACCCTCTATTCTCCAAAATACAGACATCTTGTTTTCTGGGACTAGGGTCCCAAAGATCTCTACCAAAGTCAGTAATGAATAGCAACATAAATCCTATTCTCATTGAGTGATGTGCTGTTCAGTTGTTTTCTTCCAAAATTGTGTAAGCTTTTGTTGCACTTTCAAGAATTGAAAGTAATTTAAGCCTAAAACTATGAACACACAGTCTGGAAAAGAGACTGAAGTTTACGTTGTACTGATTTATACCTATAACCATGGAAAATTAATATGTAAAGGACTAGGAACAAGAATAGGTTTTATGTTCCAGTAAATCTGCCACTATCCTTTTCTCTGCTGACCTGGATGATCTCCCAGTTTCCTAGTCCCAGAAAACAAGATGCCTGTGTTTTGGTGATAAGTGATCTGAGCCCGCTGTATGTGGAGTTTATGCCTATGCCAGGGTCAAGCTTTATGGGAATTTATGGTTCAGCCACACAGAAATGTAAGGACCTCACTGGCAAATCTAGTCTATTTCTTCTCTAAATGTTCACAGGCAAGTGTTTCTTTAAGGCACATTTAAAACTTTTCAGTGATAGATATTCTAATCCTATCTATAAACTGTTCTAATGCTCATTTTGCATTATATTTGCACAGTCTTATCTCACATATACCCTATTTTTTTTCTTGCTAAAATTCTGTGCTTCGGGGGTAAATGCAGAGAACGATAGATAACCATCAAGTTTATAATGACTTTTTATAGAGAAAGAAATTAAGCAGATTGTTCCTTAGTCTTCTCTATCAGTTCCTTTCACATTGATAAGTTACGTTTTAAAATCCTATATTATTTTTCCCTTCCGTGAGATCTTTCCAGTTTGTTTCTGTCTTTCCTAAAATGTGGAGGAGAATGGGACAAAGTAAGACTGTCTCTGCACTGAGACACATGAGTGGACTAATGACTGACCTTGTTGTACTCGTGATGCTCCTGTTACTACATCTCAGAAAGACACTTTCTGGTTTTGGAGCACATTGTTTACTCTCACTTAGCCCAGAGTCTGTTACAATCTTTGCCAATTATTGCACATTTAGTGTTTATGCATCCTTTCTTCCTTCCTACATCCACTTTGCAGTCTATATTGAATTTCATCTTATTGATTTTAAACTATTTATCCACTTGATCAGGTTCATTACTGACTGTAAGTTTTTCATCCAAGGTGCTTTCAATCAACTTGCTGTTGCCCACAGATTTTATATCTGAATTCTCAAAAACATCATACTAGTCTTTAGTAAGATGACTAAATATAAGCAAGCTACAGCTAGATCTCTATTGAAGTGCCTTCTCAAAGTGGTAGCAAACCATTGATAATTTTGAGTACAAACAATAACGCTACCACCATAGACTAATCTAATAACTCTATTTTCCTCCTTCACATGGGAGAATGCTATGATAAACTCTCTCAAAAGCCTTACAAAATACATTGTATTTACAGTTTCTCCACACTCTGCAAAGCCACTTATCCTATCAGGAAATTTACCAAGTTTGTTCTGATGTGATCTACTGTTGACAAATCTAAGTCATCTATTTCTTTTCAGCTTATTATGCTTGAGAAGCTTAAAAACTGATTGTTAATAATTTGTTCCAGCATTTTACCAGGTGTCAACGCAATGCTACCTCATCTGCAAATCCCCATGTTCCCCTTTTCCACTTTTAAAAGCTATTCTATTGTTTATCTTTCCTCAAGTCTCTGTGAACTCACCATTCTCCATGAGTTCTTGAAGATAATCACTAAATGATTTAGAGATTGCTCTACCTATCTCTTTAAGCACTCCAGGGTGAGTTTCATCAGCCAATTTTAATTCAACGGACTTATTTAAATACCCTACTCTATCCCTGCTTTTGCCTGTACTTCTCTTCTCTTGCTCAAGCTAATTTTGCTAAGCATTTTGAATATTTTCTGCAAATATAGAAGCATAGAGGTATTGAACACTTCAGCCTTCTCTGTATCTGGCATTATCTATCTTCTCTTTCAGTTTTTATTCTCTTTACCTAGAACTTTTTCCTATTGCCTTTAAGCTTGAGCAATTTGTGATTCATTTTACGTTGCTACTTCTCAAAGTTTTTTTTCTAGGCCCTCTCTTGGCTTGTTCTGCATATCCAATAGTGCATTTAGCCCATGTGTATTCAGAGTGCAGACGGGCTTATATTGTGTCTACAGTGCAGATGTACTCACTGTGTATGCAGTCTAGAGTTTCTCCCCTCTGCCACTGTGTAATGTATACAGTTTGACATATTGGACTTCGTGTGCCTGTTTGTAAATTGTACCCAAGGTCACTAGATTGTTTAAGATACTACCGGGCTTTCTGACTTGGCCTGCTTATTTTCTTCCTGTGCACAATGGCATCAAGATGGGAATACGGTATGGGAATTCACAGCTGAATACAGTAAGTCAGGAGACTTCTGAAGTCTGTATTCAGACTGCCATATAATAAGGATATTGGTGAATGGCATTATCTTCTCCATCAGCCTGAAGTCAAGAGGCGAGGATAGCTTCCAGCTGCTCCTGGGACAACTCCTTAGGACTCTATAGAAGTGAAAGGCTTTAATAAAATAATAATAAAAAAGTATACTGCTTCTGGAATCTTAAATAGCAATATCCTTCAAAGTTACCTCTTTACAGGAAGATTTTCAGAGGTATTACTGGAATACTAATTTTCTTTGCCTTGAAAAGACTGAGAGATAGCTTATAGGATAGCTTACAGCATACTTCAAAAACCTCTGTGGCTGTGTAGCAGAGCTCTGCATTATAATAATTACAGTTCTGCAAAAGGAAAGGTTTAGGTCACAATTGTTCACTGGAGAGGTGGGAGATGTTTGATCTCTAGTGGTAACTTCTGAAAGGATGTTAGTCAAACTACCATATCCAGGTTTGTTTGGAGGACATGCTCTATTGGTCTCTGGGCTGGGTTTATCTTGAGCACCAAGATGCGAGTTGCTGAGTGCAGTGGAACTTGCTCTGCTTAGCTTCTCTCTGCTCTGAACCCATGGGAGCTGGCAAAGAAGCTGCTACTCTGGCACTGGGGTGTGATGCTGCTCTGGAGTTGTTCTGACACATCTGCCCTGGGGGATCTGTAATTTGTAGACCTGTTGGTTTCCTGAATGTAAACAACTGTTCAGCAGATGAATGGAAATGCTAGCCAAATGAATGCATGTTAGGCATTTCCCCATTGCAGAAGTAAAATAGGTTAATATTAATTTAAGATTTGGTTCAAAAGATGATCTCTCAGGAAAGATGTTTACAGAGGTATTACTTCTTGGGATTTTTTTTTGTTTGGTCGCATTTCCTGGAGATGTGTATCAGTGCTTGGGAGTCTGCATGCACACGTAATAGCAAGAGAGTTTATTGCAAGGTAGGAGAGAGAATAAAGCCTGTTAAATACAACATATTAATAACAGTGGTGTTACTCTGTATCTGAAGTGTTGACAGTAAAACAAAATAGAATCCACTTTTATTTTTAAACCTGTGACAGATTAGGAGATAAATCTATATGCAGCTGTACCAATTTGTTACTTTCATTTTGCTTTGTAAAGGCAATTCTGATTGCAGAGTTGTCCTGTGCCATGCTATAGACTCCACTGAGACTTCACGTTGTACTGAATCAGCAGGCTGTCAAGCCTTGAGAATCACCCATTTAGACAGGGCTTTCGCAAAGAGCTAACTATTTCCTAGCCAAGAAAATCTCATTTCTCAGGAATCCATACAAGTCATGCATTGAAACTGAGAAAGAGAATAACATCTACATGTCTGTCTTACATCAGCATCACTCATACTTTTGCAAAATAAAAATGATTGGTTCAGTAACCTTTCAAAAAATCTATCTGCAACATCAAATGCTTGATGGTCACAAAAAGCTCAAGCATTAACTGGAAAATCTTATAAACTGGAGCTTTACAGAAAAGTCTGCTCAGGCTCCTGTGTGTTTTGCAAGGCACAGGTGTAATTTTCAGGTGTCTAGCTTGTGAAATTTCATGTCTGTCAAAGAGATGCAGTGGAAGTCTGAGCTCAGGGAGTAACTCAAACCGCAAATTTAAATGATATCTAGAACTGAAGGCCAGTATGTATAAAGGGAAGTATGGAAACAGTGTGACAGCACAGACATACATCTGTAATTTGGCTTCTATGAGGTCAGAAGCTGCTTAATTTATACTGAAGTCAAACTGAAAAATATGCAGGAACCTACCTTTTGAGTCAGAGTTAAGAGAAAATTATAAAGATAATACAAAATGTTGTATCCATCATGTGCTCTCACATAAAAGCTTTTGTCCTGAATTCACCCCACACCCAAACTCAATTTGAAACTATGTGTTAGCAACAGATCCCTTAAGATTTGTATTTGAAAAATTGTTTTCCATTGCCTGATGTCTTATGGAGCTTCAAAAAAGGTTTTGTATGCATCTGTGGTGGCTGAAATCTTCAGAAGCTGGAAATCTCCGTACACATCAGCCTGTATGACAAGCAGCAAGCTACTGGTGAGTCTTGTTGCAGTGGGAGAATGGCTTGTAGGAGGCTGCAATTTTTGTGAAATGATTTGGGATTTATTTGGTTTAAAATGGTTATGGAGTCAATTAGGAGAATTGCTCTACTGAGCATGAAAGCATGTTGAACAAGAAAAATGCCCTAATATGCAAAGGGACCTGAGATAGCATCTTCCCTCTCTTCTCTGGAAGCCTCACCATTCTCTGCACAAGTCTGCACCAGTTCCTACTGAGTTTTCAGGAGGGCAAGATGCACTTAAAGAACTGAGACATTTTAAAATTCACTAAATATTTAAGCATCTTGTCACTAAAGCATGAATTTCTATTCCATAGCTGCACTCTTTGCATGACATTGTTTGTCTGGAGAAACAGAATCCTGGAGACCTGGCTCTGTCAGGATCTAATTTTCTCAGTGAAATGAGAAGCATAGAAACATAACGATGAGTAGTCCTCCATGGAATTGCAGCTTTTCCTTCTCCTAAATACTCCATGGTCTTTGACATTTTGACAATTGTATTTATTTTTCTTTACAGTCCATGTCATCAAAAGACAAAGACATAGCAAAATATGCAAGCACTCATGTGATAAAATATTCTATTTAGTCTGTGTAAATCTTGTGTCTTGGTTAAATATCCATTTGGAAACTTCGCTGGCTTACAATGTGAAAACATTAATTCAGGTCTGTAAATGAGTTTCTTAAAGTGTCTGGGGAGATGCACGGACCGAGAGGTGTATTTCTGACCCATTGAATGTCTTCCAATGCCAGTCCCAAAGGCTGTCAGGTAAACAAACCCTGAGAATTCTGGACCATTGCTAACATAGGTAAGTGCTGCTCAGTAGTGCTGAAATATGTTCAAGTATATGAATAAGGTGGACTCTATTAAAAAATTTAAAGACGGTTGTGTTACAGCACTGGTGAAACTTTATGAAACACAAAAGTATCTTCCCTCATATTAGTAATTTATTTATTGCTGTAAAAAAACCCACACTTTTCTGAACAAATATCTTAATAAATGCAATAATATTGAAAAATCTACTCATGTACAGTTATGTTAACTGTATTAGATAGTCGATATGGTTACAAAGGCCCTATAGAAGTCTCTACTAACAGCAAGCAGTATTATCACTTTGTCTCAAGTAAGTAAGGATTTCCAGCAGTAGATTTATAGAGATGATATTTCCAAGGTAGAAGAAAATATTCAGATTAAAAAGGCAATGTGAAAATGTATCTTGTTCTCCAGTGACCTGATACTGCAAAAACGTGTCAAACTGTGTGTGGCATACAACTGAAAGTTAAAAAAACAACCAAAAAACACTACTTAAATGAGCAGAAGAATACAGCTTTGGAAGCCTTATAATTTTCTTTCTCATTATGGACCTTCAGCGGTTAAAGCAATGATTACTGAACTATAGATAACTAACAAAATGATTGAAAGTTGCTTGTGTATGTGTGAATATGTTTTGCATAGTTTTCTACAAAATGTAGTTATTTTAAATAGATAAGAAGGATCCATAGGCATTGAGAGCCAGGTGCACGAGCTTGACTTTTCTGTCTAAAATGGTGGCTGTAAATTGTACGTGTATGTCACTTTGTTACTATAGCATCAAGAGCTATGCATCTATGTCTGCTTGCACTTCACTGAGCTGACTGCCATCACCCGTGTCTTTAATCTCCCTTGCTCTTTCATGTGTCTTACATTAGTGCACACACATACACATACATACACATACACATACACATACACATACACATACACATACACATACACATACACATACACATACACATACACATACACATACACATACACATAGTTTTCTGGTGTGTTTTTGTTCTAATAATCAGTCTTGTTAATTTGGATGTTAACACTGGGTTTTGTTTACAGTGAGATGTGTAGTCACTAATGCATGGGATCAAACTGGTTGCTCAGTGCTAAGGTTCATGAGCTGTTAGTACCATTCTTTACTGTGATCTCTCAGTCTTTTTGGCTTCTGTCAACTTCATATCTCTTGATGAGATAGAGTTTACTCTAACTGTGTACTCAAAATGTTTTGCTACTGTCACAGATCTGCAGTGGTAGTTTCAGCATTCAGGATCTGAAGAAAGGCTGCTACCTCATGGAAAGAAATCACTGAATCAAGAAACTTGCTTTGTGGGACGTTGCTTTGGGATTTCCATTTGGAAATCTGATAGTTTATGGCTCAAATTTTTGGTCATTACTTTCTAAAGTTTTTTTCTTGCTTTCAGACTTTCAGAGTTGAGAAACTACTAGCTACTTAGAATAGACAGGGTTTCAGTAGGTTAAGTAATACAGTATGAATTGAAGTAATATGATTACCAGTGAATTACTCTTACTAATTCAGCTGTCTTTCAGGGTACTATTTGTTTTTCCAGACCTCTGAGGATGTGTTGCTCCTAGGTGCATACACAATACCCCATGCTCCCCTGGGTCACGGTGGTTCAGAGTGGAGTTAGTGTGGATATGGAACAAAACTGCAACCAGTTTGGCAAGGCTGGAGTTGATGCTCTGGACTGTTTGTACTTCCAAGAGTTCAGCTTCAAAGAGAGCAATTCTCTTGTGCATTCAAGGTTAAAATGAAAGCTATTAATTTCTAGAAAGATCATAAGAACACGACAACTAAAAAGAGTTGTCCATTGAGGAGTCTATTTTTGTTCTAATAATGCTATTTTGTAGCAATTTAAACTGAAATCTGAGCAGGCTTGAGGTCTCTATTTTACAATGCTGAAGTCTTCTACGGTGGCCTTGAGCTCTTGTCAGCTGGCATACTTTATTTTCAATAGATACTGCCCTTGTGAAAGCGATAACATGGCCCATAATAAGCAAAACTGTCTACATTCTGCATACACCTCAAATAAATGAATACAGTGGTAATAGGATCACAGAACTACATGATGACTGACATAGAAAAACACCTCTGGAGATCATCTAGTCCACCTCCCTGCTCAAAGTAGAGTCAGCTAAAGCCAGTTGATTAGCACATTGCTCAGATGTGTTTGGCTGTTTCCTAGGATGGAGACTCCACATTGTCTCTAGGCAACCTGTCTGTCCTATGCCACCTTTCAACCCTACTCCCAGTAAAATAGTGTTTTCTTATGTCTTGTCATGGTTTTGCCCAGCAAGCAATGAAGTATCATGATAGTCTTTTACCCCCAACCACCTCCACCCTCCTTAGAATGGTGGAGGCCCCAGCAAGATGGGACGAAAAAAGATAACCAAGGTTGTTGTTGATTAACACAAGGGCAGGGAGGGCTCACTGCCAATTATGTTTCCAGGCAAAACAGACTCCAGTGCTTGAGTTAGAGAGGAAAGTAAAGAAAGTTTATTCTACTACCTACAAGAAACACAACAAAACAGAACAAAAGCAAAAAGGTAATAGGATGGTTAGAAAATTACAACCAGCACTTTAAGATCTCACTCTCCCATCCCTCCTTTCTTCCCAGGCTGAGCTCACTGCTCCTGATATGAATAGCTTGAGGGGTGAGGTAGGGAATGGGGGATGTAGTCAGTCTCTCACGATGGACTCTGCTGCTTTTCTCTTCTCAGAGGAGGATGACTCCTTGCATTCATTCTCAATACATTCATGCTCCAATGCAAAGTCCCTCCCATAGGACACAGTCCTTAATGAACTTCTCTGGTGTGGGTTCTTACCCACAGTTACAGAATCTGTGAATATGGGGTGCCTCTCACAGGACACAACTTCCTCTGGGCTTAGTCACTGAATGGAGTCTTTTACAAAGTGCAAACAAATCTCCAATCTTCTCCACAGGATGCAGGGGAGTCTCTGCTTCAGAACACCTCTTCCTCTCTTTCCTCACTGACTTTGGGTCCACATGGTCACATCTCTCTCCTCCAACTCCTTGCACCACCATCAGCCAGAAAAGGTCAGCAAGAAGGAATAGGAAGAACCCACCTCTTGTGGCTTCTTCTTAAAAAGTGATCATGGAGGTGTCTAATTGCCTCAGTCCCAGAAGTGGGTCTGACTCAGAGCTGGAGAGAGTTTTGAGCAACTTCTTACAGGAGCCATCTTTGCAGCCTTTTCCCCATTACCAGAAACAACTCCATACAAAACTATGACATATCTAAATGTTCTTTCCTGTATTTTAGTTTGTGCCTATTGCTTCTTTTAATGTCATTGGATATTACTGAGAAGAATTCAGCTTTGTCTCCTCGATTCTTCCATGAGGAATTCATACATATTGATAGGATCCCTCCAAGCCTTCTCTTCTTCAGGCTGAACAGTCCTAGCTCTCTCAGTCTTTCTATATGAGATACTCCAGTCCCTTCATCATCTCTGTGGCTCTGTGCCAGAATCACTCAAATATTTCTGTGTTTCTATTGTACTGTGAAGTCCAGACCTCACTTCCAACCATTGTATGCTTCCTTTTAATGTTTTTGTTGAAACATCCCTGTACATCTATGCAGGCCTTCTGCAAACTCCTTCGATTGTCTTGCTGCAAGTGCCATCCTTGGGTCTGGAAAACGTGATCTTGAAAAATCCCTTATGAAAAGTCCTTCAGCCCTAGCTCTGAAGCAGAATTTACCTTAGCAGCTTAACCTAATTTACAAGACCACTATTTTACTTTGTGCCTCGAGGAACTATCTGCATATTTTGCCTGGTATTTTTCACGAAATCTTAAGGAAATAAGGCACTTAACTGGCATTGTATCATAGGTCTGTGGTGACTGGGGCATTATACAGCTTTAAAGTAATATAATTCACATTCCCAAAGGCAAAATGCATAATGTGTTTGATGTCATGATTTTTGGCACAGCTTAAAAATTTAGGGTCTTGGCTTCTGCATCTTTTTCTTTTTTTTTCCTACATGTTATTGGATCATTTTCCCCATTTTCCCTTCAGCCATTGTCTCTATGCTATATAGTCATTTTGGCACAGCAAGCCTCCATTTAAAATGCATAGTATGTCCTTTCCACTTAAATATGTTGTGGAAAATTTTCTGTGTGAGCGAAATTTGTTGCAACAACCCTAGATTTTATAGACTCATGGAGCAGTGTGAGTTGGAAGGGACCTTGAAACGTCATCTAGTCCAATCCCTTGACAGTAAGCCAGCAACATTTTCAACTTGGTCAAGTTGCTCAAAGTCCCATCCAGCCTGACCTTGAATGTTTCCAGAGAAAGGGCATTGACAACTTCTCTGGGTAACCAGTTCTAATGTTTCATCACCCTCTTGTAAAAATCACATAAAAATTTGCTTCCTTCTATCTAATCTGAATCTACCTTCTTTTAGTTTAAAGCCACTACCCCTTGTCCTATCACAATAGACCCTACTGAAATATTTGTCCCCATCTTTCCTATAAGCTTCTTTAAATACTGAAAGTCTGCAAATTTTAGTTACTATTTCTTACTTTTGTATATTCAATCTGTTGCCCTATGGATTAGATACAGTTTCTAAGTTTGCACAGTGTATACAGCCACTCACATTCAAGTTGGCTCCTACATATTGAACTTTGAGAGCTTATATATGCTACAATTTCATTATAAAAAAAATGAGCTTTAATAGGTGTTACTCAGGGCAGTAAAAGCCACCACACTTAATTTGTAATTAACTACCTGTAAAAGTTTTGTTTATAAGACCTTTATAAAAACATCCCTCCTATAATGGCTTTTTCATTGGTAGATCCACTTCTTCTGATCAGAGAGCAAGATATAATGAAGAAAGCCTCCAGAGTGTGAAGCCAGAGTGTATGAATGGAGAGCATAGATGAGTTTGCCCACTGGCAGAAAGAAATAAATTGGAAAAATTAGCCTTAGATTTATAAAATTTCAACAGAGGTGGGAGAGACTGTAAAATGAAAACCACAATGTAGGATGAGGATTAAATATGTTGAATTGCCATAAGAAACTGTAGAATTTATGGACAGTTGGTTTCCTCCCTGAATGGTGGTATCAGCCTGCCTGAATCTGTATCACAGAACTGGGGAGATGTATGAGAAAAAACTTTGCTTCTTTCCTTCTATAAGGGCTTGAACTTCAAAACAGACAAATCAATAGTCTTTGTAATATTTTTTTTTTTCAGTATTTTGAAAACTGTAATCAAGAAACCACTTTGAAACACAAGGCATAAGCCAGTGCACAAGCAGAAGACTTCCTAAACATGAGTTACCAAGTGTTTCTGAAACAAAGTACATGATAACAGGAAGTTAATGTTCACTGTAAGAATTTTCATATAAGCTAAAAAAAAAGTAGAGCAGTGTGATCAGCTGCCAAAACACAACCTTGATAATTTAGTTTAAGTGGGTAAAATGCCTTCAGGATTTTGTACATGCAGTAATAATATAAACAAATATAAACTTACTGCTCTTTGATTCATAAAATTTCAATATAAAAATACTAATAAGGAAGACAAGTCAAAGCTAGTTAGATATTCATCAAATTACCTTCTGGAGAAGATAACAAAATTAGCCTCCTATTGATATGATGATAAGCAAACACAAATGCCTAATTTTCCTGTTTGCAAATCTTCTATATAAAATGCCATGAGAAAAGGAGTGAAAAACATACTTTCAGGTACATTAGTCTTCAGAGGCCTTAAAGAAAACTCCAAAAGAAAAAAACTCACAACAAACCAACCGAAAAACAGGCCTTTCTACTGTAGCATCAGCAAAATGTGAAAGGATTAGGGGAAAGATTTAATACACTGCCCTTATTCCACCATTAGTCCATGAAGTCTTTGAGTAAGGGAGGCTCTGGGTGAGTTGGGAAGATCACTGATAACCAATCCATGTTCCAAGAGTAGATGCGATAAAGAGCACCATGAGTTCTTGCAGTGGGGCAGTGTAGCCACAGCTCCCTACTTGCTGTGGAGTTCCTCTGTAGTTTTGTCTGTGAGGGAGAGTAATCCTTTGTGCCCTTATCACCTAGTGAGCACACAGCCTGGGGACTTAGTATGATCTGAGGATCTGACACCAAACACAAGCTTTTAACCTTTTGAAATCTCGGTCTCAAATAGTCACAGAAGACAAGCGAGAGTGAAAATTATTTTATTACAGCTTTCATCAGGCTGAATCACTGTCTAAATCACTCAGCTTTTTGGCGCCATTCCTCTGTTATTTTCCTTGTTAGTATGAGGCGCTGTCAGAAGAGAGATTATTTAGTGCCCTTCAGAGCACAGCTCTTAAGAAGAAAGTTAACTGAAACAACACATCCTGGGAAAGGGATTGTTTATTGTACCATATATCTCATCCTTTGCAACATGAGAAAACCTTTGTGTAAATTCGTTCACTATGCAAGTATTTAATCCTGTGGGTCCTTACACAAACTAGGTTGGATTGCCTCACGTTACAGAAAATGTACATTCAATTTACAGCACAATTAAGGGTGTAGCAGGGTACCTGGTTTGTGATTGCAGTGTGGTGTGGCTATTTCTAAATGGACTTGAAATCAAGTCTCATTGGTTCCAGCCTGCCCCTTGGAGCACAAGGCTGAGTGCACTGACCTTCCACATGTTGACTGTGCTGCTGAGTTGGGTTTTGCAGCCTGTGTTAAAGCTATGCTGGTGAGACTGCAGTCAGTGCTTATTGCAGATATATAGGGGCAATAAGCCTAGATTTGTGGGGCACCCACAGATACATAAATGTTTGAAGAAATATTTCCTGGCTTTGTCTGTAGGTGTATTTAGAGTATTATAACTCCTGTTAAGTATTATAATTCTGAATTAATATATTAACATAACCCTTAGAGACTATTAATTAACTCTCTCTGTAGGCTCAAATAAAAAACCCTCAAAAATTTTTGCTGCCATTTTCCTTGGAAAGATTTTGTAGAATTGTTAAATTTTCACTCAACCATAATGTGTTAGTTCTGTTAGCAATGTTGACTCCCATTAACAGCCCAGCTGTGTTACAGAGGTGTTAAGGCTGTTACTGACACTAAAGCAATGAACCTAGAGGGGTTCAGCTTTTAGGTTCAGCAATCCTCCTCCTTCACATGGATCGGAGATTATTGCAGAGGTAATGCAAGCTTACTTTTGAGTTGATTTGTAACCCTTTTACTGACATTGATTTAAGTATGGCAGCCAGGATGCTGGACAGGAATGCAAAGTGCACTGGATATACTTCTAGCTCTGTCACCAGGTGTACCTGATAAACTGGGCAAGCCATTATATGTTTCCATGTCCCATTTTCCCAGCCAATAAAATGACTTTCACAAAGCTGAACTCCGTGACACTGCTAAATGTGTTTTGAAACAGATGATGACAACACATAAAATCCTGCTCTTTAAAGTGGGAAACGTGTTAAGCAGCACCTAGAGAGTATTATATTTGCTCCTGTGGCTTCTAAAAACTCTTACTGGATTCTGATTTTCAATGTTTTTTTCTACTTCCCTGACTATGTCTCCTTTTGAAATGAGTTGTTGCACTTGTCACCTTGGGAATGACTTTCTGATAAAACAACAGACGAAGGAAATGACCCTGTACAGTCTGATGTCTCAGACATATGCAATAATCTATGGTGACTCTGAGCATATCTGGAAGAAGCTCTCTCTCCTTCTAGCACACTCCACTCTAAGGATCTCTGGAGATGTTTCTGTAAGTTAGAAAGACTAGAAAGCCTTTGAGGTCATGGTCCTGAACTGTCTTTCCTAGGTGCACAGTAAAGTTATGTTACTTAATGGTTACATTAAACTTATAAGCTAGTCCAAGTTGAGCTCACAGAACTACTCTGCAAAGCAGTGAGGTCTACAGTAGGTAGCTCTGTCTGCAGAACTTTAAAGCTTTCAGTAAATCTTTTCTGATGACTGACAGAGTTGGAGTTGGGCAGTGAAGGAATCAAAGGGGTAAGGTTTCATCCAGAGCTGTGAGACACTGATCTGTTCAGTAGGATATCTTTATTTTTATTTTTTTAGTCAATTTCTTTTTTCTGTTTAAAAACATATAATTTTTAGACTTATGTTTTCTCAAATTCAAAAGCTGAGACCAATAAAGAAAATGATCATTAAGCTTGGAGAACAAGACATTCGTTTGGGAAGCATTAATTTCTTTTTCGATTCCATGCTCTAGTAGATATAAATATCTGTGACCACACATGGTGATGGTTATGACAGTCTTGTAGGAGATGATGGTGGAATTCAGATTCAAATTCTCTTTTCACTTAATGGAATCTGAATTCACCTCATTCTCACCAAATACAACAATTAAACCTCTTTCTCCTTTTCATTCATCATCTGCCTGCCTTGAAATTTGAAAAATGCAAATAAAAATTTGCCAACATCTCTTGGTGCTTTGAAGCAGCACTACTGAAGAAAATAAAAAGTTCACTCAAAAAACCCCACAACCCTGAATTAAATGTCTAATTCTGTAAAGCTGATAAGCCATAGATGAAACAAATTTGGAGTCAGCAGTGTCAGCTGCTGTTATAAATGCTCTTGACTTAATACTGGGGACAGGTTAAAAATGTTTCAGGTCATGTTTTTCAGAAGAAGAGGGGATTTTTAATTTGCTGTATACTGGTGCTGCAGCAGATGCGTGCTCTGTGCAGCCTGCTCCTGCCAGCTTCTCTAACTCTTTTACTTCCACTTTGACAAAATGTAATTGGTGTCATGGCTGGGCTGCTTGGTGCACTCATCACTGCAAGGTCAGAGCAAGACTGCCAGGAGTACAGTGGGATTCCTAATCAGAGGATTTGTTTTCAGTATTGTTGCCTCTCATCTTGAGCTGATGTTCCACCTCATGGTCGCCACTACTGGTGTTAGAAGCTACCCCAGCAGTCGGAGCAGCTGCAGCATTTTCTGGATGAGAAAACCTCATTGTTTGCCTTTTTGTAAATGAGTGCTAGTGAGCCCCTCCGCTCAGCATTCAGGCCTACTCTGGTGAAAACACACAGCACAGACAGCAGCAGAGGGCTGGAAGGTCTGAGAGCAGTTAAATTCGCAGCAGGTCACTGCTTTCATTTCTGACAACAAAACACAAGGAATCC
Source organism: Urocolius indicus (assembly GCA_013401255.1). NCBI lineage: Eukaryota > Metazoa > Chordata > Aves > Coliiformes > Coliidae > Urocolius > Urocolius indicus. The sequence continues at coordinate 32,142 of WBNH01011337.1, read as the reverse complement.
TGTGAGCTGGCTTGCTAAGATACATCTACTTTAAAGAAAAAAAAAGAAAAGGAGTTGGGAGAAAGTCTGTGTAATTAAACTTTATTGGTATTAATGAAATTTACCCATATTACTGGCAGTCAATGTTACTTCCCTTTCCTTATTTTGGAAAATAAAGAGGAGAAAGTTTTAGAAAGTGGATTCTGGGACCTGCCAAAAGCAGCAAAATGTGAAACTACTCATCTGGACAGTCAACATTTTTATTGTTTGAGTTTATTTTGTTTTTTTTGTTTTGTTTTTGTTGTTCCCTCCCCATTCCCTAACCCACTTCCCCCTTGGCTGGAGCTGAATCTGCTTCATTCTGGACAAATATTATTTTGGGTCCTCCTATACCCCTAGCTCATCTCTGTCCTTCCCTCCTTCAGTCATTTGTATTTTAAAAACTTTTCTTATTGAGACAATTTAACAAATAAGAATCAGAATTCACAAATATCTCGTGATGCCTTTGATATGTAGAGATTTAACAATAGTCTGAATGGGAAGGAATAAAGAAAGGTATGTGCATTTAGATGTTACTGCCTGCAAGAGTTCAGTAAGGCATAGTCCAAATGAGGAAGGGTATGCTGACAGCTTGACAAACCTCTGTATGTCCTAAGAAGAAAACTTGGGCGTGTGATAAGACATTTGGAGAAATCAGTAATGCAGAAAGTGTGAACTTGAGCTAAAGCCAGCACCTGAGGTACCTGTGGGTGCTTCTGCTGTGTATTTTTTATGCTATGTGGAATCTCTCTAACCAATGTAGTTAATAAACTCTTTCCAGCTTGCTCTTCTTCAGTGGGATGTTCAAGGGAAAGAGCATAATACATTGCTTGCCACTGTGAACTGAATTAATCTTTATCAAGTAGATTTCAGACAGGATTGTCCAGATCCTAATGAAAGGGTATGTTGATTTAAACTATGTGGGTGACACATACGCCAGTGCACAGATATCCCTATACCACTTTTCAGTAAATGTAGTCAAAACGTGTATGTCAAAGCAAAAAAAAAGGAATCTTGGCCTGAAAGCAGTAGTGAAAGTAGATTGTAATATGTAGATACCCTAGCAAATATGAATACTTTGCTATGAATATTTTGTCCTTTAAATATATGAATATATTTCTAAATTCAGTCTTCCTCCAACTAATCTTTCACCAAGAGCTTGATAATCAGCAGCATTTCAGAGAGTTCATGGTCAGCTTTCTATTTTTTTTCACCAGACTATGTCAGAGCATGCTATTTCTTATGCATTTGTTTTTCTTGTACCAAATGGAGAAGTCATTTTACTTGTTTAACAGTATAACAGCAAAGTACTGCTTCAGTTTGTAGTTTGTGCTTTAGAAAGGGTTGTTATAAAGGCATTCCTAAATGGTATGAATGCTACAGTCTGATGTTAGCAGTTCCTTCTGTTCACATCCTTGAAATTGGGAAGAGTGTGCCTTTTTTGGTAAACCATATGTTCAATAAGTAAATGACCTTGATCTCTTGACTGAAAGAACATTGCTCGAACTTGTGAACAGCATGTGATTCATAAGCTGTTTAAGGTTTTCTCTTCTGAGTTTGTCTACTATGAAACACATTGCTGGGAGATCTCATTGCAATGTCAGACCTCTCCTACAAAATGCCATGCACGCTGTAACAGTCACTGAACGATGACATGCTCCTGCATGCACTTCTCCATCTGAAGTGGTACCACGATGTTGGCCAAGGCTGCCGTCAACTCTGTGCCGCTTTTGGTTTGTTTGGTGACATAAAAATAGCTTGTAATCAAAACATGCGACATTGTGTTAACGTACACCTCACAATGTAATTGCTCAGCACAAATGGGTTTGCATATGTATAATTCTCCAGAATCACTTCTTTCTGAGTCTAATATGTCTCAGGTTCTGTTAGGTGCTCTGAAATAGATGAGCCCCTGTTCCTTTCTCATTGATGTAACAACATGTGTTTCTTACCAGTACAAATAACATCCTTACAAGCAACATAACAACTCCACTATCCAGAATACAGATTCTCTAAGTCTATGAATTTCATTGTGATGCTAAGAATTAGTATTTGCTTTGATTTAATGGCAGCAAAGCTTTTTTCCTTGCAGACATTATGTCAATGAAAATATGAGATGACTACACATAAGGAGACAATAAACCTTTACTTGCTCTAATATTCCACAAGGAGAAAGCAGTTTTCACATTTTATTGCAGTGTAATATAAAGACAATGTTGAGAGTTTTTGGTCTTTTTTTTTTTTTTTAAATTCCTTCAGGAAACTGAATATTTTTTGGTCTTTTTAAAAAAAAATTGTTCCTTCAGGAAACTGAATAAAATGGAAAGTGATCCACAGGAATTCCTAGAAGTCCAGGATGTGAAAATATTCTTGTCAAGAAAGTATTGCATGTTCAGAACTTTTCTTGCACTTCTGACATTTGTACAGATAATCTATTTTTTCAAGAACTTCCAATCTTTAGAAGAAAGTTACAAACAAAAATTTCAAAATTAATCTGTTGAAAAAATAGGTCAAATGATGAACTCAGAGGGTGAATGATGCAATTGATTAAGTATTCATTGCACACCTACCTTAATCTTGACAGTTCATGCATGATGCACAAATGTAATTAGGTAATGCACTTCTAATTTCTATGTGAAAATATTGCATTTTTTCTTGAAGTACTAAGTTGAAAATTCAATGACTAACAGCTGTGTAATATTGTTTTGAAAACAAGAGTTTTGAATGGGAGGCTGTTTAATCAAATGCAGGCTGTTAAAAGCTTTAGAATTCTAAAAAGCATGCTAAAAGGCCAAAGATTTTTCTCTAACTCTTCTTAAAATGAACTTCCTACTGCATAGCATGGTATTTTTCTCCCATCTTGTTATTCACAGCTAAAAGACATTCTTTCTACATACTCTTTTTTTTTTTTCCTAAGGTTTTCAAAAGTTCTCCAGAGCTCCCCTTGATTATCGAAGAGTAGCGCTGCAAAAGTCTGATAATCCAACCGTTTCAGTCAGGCACCCAGGCTAGAGTTCCTGAGTATTGAAAATGTAGCCTGAAAAAAACATTAAACCTCCTTTGCATTTAAAAATTATTTTGCACATCTCTTTGGAACACAATCTGGGACTATGATAGTGAAATATCTGCCTTTCCTACGTGCTACCTTAATAGGTATTCTAAAAAGTTCATTCAGTATTCGTATGTTTCATTCTCTAAAATCTTGATTGAGCACTGCATGAAAGTCCACGTGTGTTAAAATTGATGTTAAGTTTGCCAGAAAATTTTGAATATTTTACTGTTATGAAGTTTAGGAATGTAAAGAAGCATTAAGACAAGATAATTTCTCTGGCTAGAATTTGTAATTACAAATGTGTCACACTGCTCCAGGATTGTGCTTAATTCTGTGTGGGTGGCAAGTTTATACCGTGACGTAATTTCTGTGTCACTTTTAATGATGTATTTTTTTATTATCCTGAAACTAGGGTTTAAAATCTCTACAAATACTAAAGTCTGTCAGATGCAAGAGTGCACTTCAAAATGAACATTTGGGGATGTGTTAGTGATTAGAAATTTGTGTAGAGTCTCAGTGTGGATTCTTACAGTGGTTTGCATAGAGAGTTATGGTATTTCTTCATTTTAGAAGCTAATGATACACAAATATATGTAAGTTAATTTTGAATGATGCAACCTTGGTACCAGAAGCAATCTGCTTGCCTTAATACTGCTTCCCAGGCTTTACTGAGTTCTTTTTTTGCTTTTGTCACATGGGAATATTCATAATGTTTCCAGTGGTGTAACTTACTGATTTGCATGCAAATTGAAGTGATTTGTTTTTTAAAGGACAGTTTGTTGGGGTTTTTTATTCTACTTATCCCTCCTCTCTTCCTTTTTTCTTCTAAGCCATCCATACCATCTTTTTAATAACAGTGAAGATGGAACAAGCTCTTTCAAGTCTCATGTGAATAACATCACTGTTGAGCTATGCAAGAAGCTTAAAGAAAAGTCCAGTACCATTTAATTCCATTGTCTTAGCATTTAATACAGCGTGTGTGTGCATGGGATGTTGCACACCTGTTTGTATTCCAGTCTTAAAAGCAGCAACCCTGTGCCAAGTACAAAATAGGATAAGGGAAATTGAATACATTGTTTCTTATGCCTGTTTACAATTTTGCCACGCGTAGCACGTTGCCTTGCCTGATGGAATGCCTTCAAAATGTGAATAATCCTGTAAAGTCCATTTGTCTGCTATTGTTTGAAACATCTTCTTTATGAGACAGTCGTTTTAGGACTGTTAAGTCTCACATTAGCTCTGCTGGCATTACTCTTGTCACTGACTGATATTTTCTCCTTGCTGATGGGTTGCAAACTGTTTGGAGACTGGTGGCTGGCTTGTCAATGTTTATGAGGGAAACAAAATTGTAAGTAACCTAGTGTGCTGATAGAAATCATCTTAGGAACGGGTAGCAAGGTATTGACTGCTAAGCAACTCTCCATATTATTTAAAGAGACTGTTTCAAAATGGCTCAGCTCCTCCCCTCAACATCCCCCCACCCTTCCCCCTTAAAGAATGTGTACACAGTTGTTTAGGAATCTTCTTCCCTGGTTGATAAATGCTTTCTTCTGAGCTAAGAGAGCACAGACAGTATTTAAGGTTTCAGTTCTTTACTTTCAACAACTTCTGAGTAATAGGTCAGTTCTTGTGTGCTTGAGATAGATACTTATGTTGCCATGGTCCTTTATATATTAAAATTAATTTCCTCTCTACCTCACCATGCAAGTTCATGTTACATTGGATGAGAGGGATGGAATAATGTAAATAAATCTGGTTTAGAGAAGGGCATTTCACCTCAGAGTAGGCTGATAGCTTGCACATACCTTAGCAGGGCACCCAAGCTAGTCGTGAGCCCCATATGTATTAAGGCAGCTGAAATGGTGTAAGAAAGGGAAGGTGTGTAATCAGCTCCTCATTTCCACAGGGAGACAATAACATATCCTGACCTCTTCCTATGTCCTACTTGCTAAGATCTGATTTTCTTTAAGTTAGATATATAATATTTCATAAAGGTAAGTGGTATGGTTAGGAGGCACTCTGAGCCTCTCAATGCCCTTCCTTGCCTGTACACCATTACACAGCTGAAAGTCAGCTAAATTTTCGTCTTTCAATGCCTGTCATCTATCTGCTGGACAAGCCAAATGAAAGTTGATTCAGGAGGATTAAAAGATGAAAAGTGAGAAAGCAGGAAAATCTCAGGAAATAAGGAAACAGATTTTTCAGTTTCTACTGCTCTTACTACTTTTTTCCCAGTGTATTCACTTAACCTGTTACCCTAATTTTAACATTTAAATGTATCATTAGCTGTGATTTAAATCATACTACGTTCGTGAGGAGTGCTTTTTCTTGCCAAGAAATTTTCCTGAGGTATTACAGCCCTATCAGGGGCCATACTTCACTGTAGTCAAGTGTATTCATTCCTAAAATGTTCATTTAGAAAAACCTGCAGGTTTAATTCCATCAATTCTCTTACTAATTAAATTGTATTTGTTATGTGTGTAGCCATGCAATGTAATTATTTCATTACTAGAAACCTGATGCACTAAAAATCTTGCAGTAGAGTGACCCAGTAGGGTAGATTTGCTTGAACAATTTCCCATGCAGTTCTTGCTTCCATCATAAAGAAAACTTTAAACATTGTTTGAAAAGCATGTGATACAAAGGTTTTATGAGAGACTTAAGTTTTCTACAGTGTAAAAGGAAGAGTAATAGTGTTTTATATACGATCCTGTCTCTGGTGACCAGTGAAAGGACATGTGGAAATGGAATGAAGCTGCATCAGGGCAAGGTCAGACTGGATGTTAGAAAAAGGTTCTTCACTGAGAGGCTGAGTCGCCGGAACAGGCACCCCCAGGAAGTGGTCATAGCACCAAGCCGTGAACATTCAGAGTTCAAGTAGCATCTGGACGATGCATTTAGCCATATGATTTAGCTTTAGATAGTCTTGCCAATAGCAGGGAATTAGACTCAATGATGCTTAAGGGTCCCTTCTAACTTGAGATGATTCAATGCAATTTTTATATGTATATATATAAAATAAGCATATAATAAATTAATCAAATTATCAAATGAATATAGAAAAACATCATTAATAAGACAGTACGCAAAGACCTCATTTCTCTCTACCCCTTTTCTCTGGTGCAATGCTCTACCTATGGTCCTATGGTTGACAGCCTCAGCTTGTCTCCAGCAGACCAGAAGAAATGGCTATGCCAAGTCTTGGACCTCCTTGAGATCTTCACCAGGAACTGTATGATGTTCACTGTAGAGTTTCTGCCTCGAGTCTGATTTTGTTTTTGGATGTTTCTTATCATAGTTTAGTTCTTTTTCATTGGTTTCTCCCAAGCTTGGAAGCTGTATTCCCGATGTCAACTAACATAAAGGGCTATTGTTTTTATGCAGGAACTACCTGAGTTTGTCAGACCTTTACTACACATTATTTTTTATGTTGCAGAGTTTAAAATAAAACAGATTAGGGATTATCACTTTACTTACTAGATGATTACTAAAACATTTTAAAGGCAGCTGAGGCCAAAAACAACCCCACACAACTGCAGAGACCATGCATTATCAAATCAGTGTAAAACCTATGGCCTTTTATTATTTATGGCAAAACCCACATTTGCTAGGTTATAAGAGAGGGGACAGTGTTTTTATGGTTGGCTTTATGCTATAACACAGTGAAGGCTGATTTATTGATCCATGAGGAGAGAGGAGGACATGAATACAGCCGTGCGAGAAGCAGAATATTACAAATATGCTGAAGTGTAATAGCATAAGCTGCATTGCTTTAGTATGACGGACATTTGAGATTTAATACTCTCAGAGCCAGAAGACACCTCCTGCTAAAGTCACAGGGGCTGATGAATAAGAGTACAAAAGGAGGCATGTTCTTTGTTACGCAGGCTTGATATTCTTAGTTTAGTTTTTATTCATAGTATCACACAATGCTGCAAAATTCAATTTCCTGTTGTCACTGCATTTATTTATTTATTTATTTACATTTTAGAAGCAAGATCTTGCCTGACTGTTGGTATTTGTGCTATGAGTGAGATGAAAGACTACAGAGATTGTCTTATCACTGTACAGCTGCATAATAGCCAATTCTGTTATGGCATTTCCTTTCTTTTGGACACAGAATTTGCTAACAACTTACCTAGGACTGTGGATGTAGTCAGAGCTGTCTTGGTTAGCCAAAAGTATTAAGCTGGTGATACCGGAGTGCTCTCTGCCCCTAATCTCTGTCTGCTTTGCACTGACAAAGTGTGGTTTTTATACCACCTGACACTCAGGCAAGCCATCTCTATGTCTTTTTTGACATGAGAGTCATTTTTTGATGTTGTGTACAAGATCTTGCATCATTATAGTTACAGAAACAAGGTTCTTGATTTGATGTGTCTATTTGTTATCTATTTACATTGATTGTGTCCTGAATTCTCAGGCAAAATTTTTATTGGCTATGTGGAGTTTGAATTCACATCTGCCATCAATTGATGACTGATAGCTGACCAAGCTGAGATGATCATATCTTCCAGGAGGCACATTCATGATACACTAATGGGTTTTTTTCTGTCATCAAGGGCATGCTCAAGAGCTTATATTTAGGCATGTATTTGGACTTCAGCTGTCTGTTGAGTTTAGAATGCCAATGCCCTGGTCTGCTGTTTCTGTTTGTCTTTCTTTTAGGGCAGGAAATAAATAAACATGATGCACTAGAGGCCTTTCTTCAAGTATAGAAAATTTTAGAAAGACTTTTTGCTAGATGTTCATTATGTTGAACACTGACAATTATTGAAAGCTATTATCAATAGTGTTAACTATTTATCCACATGAAATAAAAGCTGAATACAATCATATAATGTACACAAGGTAAGTCAGGTGAGTCTGAAAGTTAAAGTTACCTACTACCCTACTATTGCTCTGAAAAATTGTACTGTTTTTTCTTCCTCTCCCAAGTAATTTCTATATTCTTTGCAAAAAGATGAAATGTTCAGTATGCACCACAATGGTCAGATTCATGCTGTTTCAGAATATTTCTATCATTTAAAGGAATTTCTTTGTAACTATCTTGGTAAATTGCTGTGTTCATGATGGATCCCAGACTAACAACCTAAGTACACAACAGCGGTGCAAGTTGTCCTTGTACAATGTGCTAATGTGTTTTACTGAAAGATGGCATGGGGATTTAAAATGAAGCTAAATTCATTCTTTGTCATCCTTTGTTGCCAAGACGAGCAAAAATTATGTAGAAAACATGGTAGTTAAACCAGGAAAGAATAGCACATAATGCTTTTATAGACGTGAAGTACTGAGTGAAGAGGAAGGATTTGACAATGAGTCTGAAGAAAGAAATAATGAGAGGAAATTATTAAGTGAAATTTAGATTGAATATCAGGGAACTCTTTGAGACAGTGAAATCTGTTACAATCTGGAATTGTCTCCCAAAGGAAGAGACTGAAACTTAATTGCTTTTGGCATTTTTAACAAGTCTTGTCAAGTTGCATGGAAGAAACATGGAAGAGAACACAGACTTGCAGACGAATACAGTAGGTGATGGCTCAGCTTTGCCATTTCTTATTGCTCTGACTTTTTAACTACTAGCAGGAGTGACAGTGATTACAGTGGCAATTTTTATTAGGGAGGAGACCTATTTTTTAAGAGCTTAGCTGTATTACTGCATCTATCTGAAATAGCTTTCAGGCATGGAATTTCATAATGAAAAACCTGATGGCTATATTTGGGATACGCTAGAACCTGCAGTCATTTCACTTGTATGGTAAAACCTATTTTTTATGACCACAGAAGTGACAGGGAGAAACTGTTGCACTATAAAAAGTGGAAAGTAGTTGAACTGCTTGTAGGACAAGAGGTTGCTGCTTGAGTGCTTGGGAGAGTAGGAGAGGGAGGGGAAGATGTTCTCATTTGCCCTGAGATCCAGGTGAAAGTCTGATTCCAAGAACTATTTCATAGCTTTTCTTCTTGCCACAGGCAACATCAAAGCAGGAAGGCAATAAATTAACATAATTCCAGTTAAGATTGCCTCTCCTCTCTATGGGACACTTAAGTGCAATTAATAAAGAAAAGTTGTTAAAGTTTAATTATGCCTTCCTCCTACACCATGCCACAAAGAGAAGATGCTCGACTGTAAACACAAAGAAAGTTAACTCTGAGAACTTTATAATGAAACAAATACATATTAGTTGCAGTGCAGATTTTTGCATGGTCACATTTAAATCCTGTTAACCGAAATACAATGTAAACTCATTTGTATTCATGTATGCCAGTGTGCAGGCATATAAACATGCCAGAGAATAGGTACTAAGAATATTGCAACTTCTTGTGGAAAAAATATGGCACAAACACTAAACAATGAAGCCAAAGAGCACTGACCCAAAACAGAAAGAAAACCAGTTGTTTTTCTAAGGAGTGAATCCTCTGGGATCTCAGTAACCAACAGTCCAATGGGTATGTAAATAGAGCTCAGTTCTTCTCAGGGCTGTATATTTCTTTGACTGAAAAGCCAATGTTTGTTCTATTTGTTTGCTGGTGAACACTGTGAATTTTTGACAAAAACAAGTGTGGAATGTGAGGGAAAGCAGAGCAACTGTGTCTCAACATAAAATATCATACCCCACCAAGAGTGCTCCTATGTGTAATTCGCTTGCATGTGTGATGGACAAACAGAATAGCATTGTTTGTAATTGCTGTCCTATGTTCTCGTGTATGCATCATTTTGCTTGTGCAAATGTGCCTAGGTCCCTACTTTGTCTTTGCCTGTCACTGTTTTGGGCATGGTGGTGGTCTGTGAGGTGCATGACAGAGGCACTGTCTCCTTCTGTAGGATGCAGCTGGCACATGACATGATTTGTCCTTGCAGCATGCAATGTATCTAAGGAGCCTGTTGGCACACTTCCACGTAAAGGCTACTCACAGTAATTCATCGCAGTATAGATTTACCAGTCATCTGATGCTCTCATTGCTTCCATCTGTTTAGTACGTTCATTTGCAGTCCCCGTTTCTACAGTTACTACAGAAGATCTTTAGATCAGGGACCATAATTGTATTTTGTGTTTGTCAGGCATATAGTATGATGGATATCCAGTTCCATTTTGAGACCAAGAGAAAATATTACATTCCCAGTTGCACCTATTGTTGTTTCCCATTGTAAACCAAATCCTTTTCCCACTCTGCATAGTGAGTGGTGTATTATCATTGTCTTGCAGAGAACCAGAATTTACCCATCAGACTATAAATAGTCTGTGTTTTCATCAGATATACTACTGCATATTTACTCTTTGAATGTGATGAAGTTACAATGATCATTTGCTGAGTTTAATATTTCTTATAAACATACATTGACTTTTGAAAAAGTTTAGATGTGTCATAAGTCAGAGCATTTTAAAGAGCTCCTAAACATGGTGGCAGAAGGGCAGCAGTGTACGTGACAACAATATATCATGTAAATTACAGCAATAAATTTGAATTAAAACAATAAGATGCATCTTAATAGGGATAAAATGCTGCTCAGAAAATGTGCCAATAAATGTAAATGACTTACTGTGCTTCTGCCTTCACTTTTTGAGAAGATGAGGGGAATGGCACACTTCAAAGATTCTGCATCAGTTTGGCTTCTGTATTAGAGATGTGCTGAGCAAAGAAATATTGATCCTAACAGCACAGTGAATTTAATATAAGATCTGACAGTGTTAACAAGAATAAGGCTTGACATTCTCTGTTGTTCTAGTAAATAGCCTCTCAGAATATTAAAAAACCCAGACAAATTTAGATTTCAACACTTGAAAAATTCAGACATAGTCTATGAAATACAGGCTTTTTCTAAATTCCTGCTTATAAATGATATATTTCAAAGTAATTATTTTGAATATGCAGGGTGTGGTTTTCATTCCATATTACTGCAAAGCATTTTTCTTTAGATAACAATAACTAACACTATTGCAAATTATGTAAGGGAGCTTTTCAGCCACAACTGTGCAGCCATGAGATATTTTAAAAAAATAATTAAGTATATCTATTACTTATGCAGCTGTTTAAAATCGAGCTTCTGAAACTGCAATGAACAGTCACGATAAACACAGGAAGTCTCTGTTACAGAAAGAGGCTTTGTAGAGGCCATTTCTCTGCCTGGAGAGATGGTACATACATGCTGACTTTTCCTTAGAATCCCACTGAAGATGGCTTCATCACCTTGGCTGGCAGCCTGCTCTGTTTCTCACAGAGCTATTTAGAATCCCATGTCTAAATTGCATTCTTCCATTCTTCTTCCTTTTTTTTTTTTTTTTTGTTTTTTTTTTGATTGGTTGGTTGGATGTTTTTTTTTTAACTTTTTCAGCTTTGTCTGTGTTGTCCTGAAGCTTTGGCAGTGGGTTTTTTTTTTTACAGTCCAGGAATAGCAGCTCACTCCAGTGAGTGCACCTGGTCAAGAAAAATCACAATAGCCACTCTCTCATCCAAAGTGGGCAAGAACCCACTTTGGGTTAGGCACTTTGGCATAGGCAAAGTAATGACTTAGCTGCTACTAGTGCTGAAGATTTCAAGGCTACTATAATTGATTGAATATTTTGGAGGTCATTACTCTTGTGACTAATTCAAGCATCTGATGGTATTGAAGCTAAGGACTAAATATTGCAAATTATAGCTTTGTGAGATTTACAAAAGACACAGCTTTTTAAACCATTTGCTTTTAACTTTACTCAACTTTACTGCTATTTTGTCTAGCATAGAATTATATTGTTGAACTTACAGAGGCTACATGAATTATCTGTGGCTTTAGAAATGATACATACACTTTCAAATTACACCATCCAAAACCTAATTTTAGCCTGTCTTAAGAAGCAGTGAGAAGTTTGAGTAACTGCTGGTTGATGTGACAGAGTCCTCTAGTAAACTGATAGCAGCACTTCAAATCTCTGTTTTAAAAACTGTCTTCTGATATGCCTATATGTCATAGTTATAATCTGCAGGGAGCTGAGAACAAACCTGGAGTAGGTGGCTCAGAGATGCCAACAACAAAAATGTGATGATTTAGTCAACCAACTGGATATACAGCAGAGAGCTTTCTTATCCTGGTTATGTTGTTGGAAGAGTAAAAATGTAGTGGCCAAATAGGAATGAGAATCCAATAATGATTGATTTGAAGTATTATTTTATTATTTGAAACAATAATCATTAAAAATATATAAAGCAAGTGATGTATAATGCAATTGATCATCACTCAGAACCCTATGCTCAGCCATGATCCCTCCTCCCCTGCCTAGCTCTTCCAATTTATATACCCAGCATGATATCAGTATGGCATAGCCTCTTGGCTAGTTGAGGTCAGCTATCCTGGCTGTGACCCATCCTAAATTCTTGTGAAAATTAATGCTGTCCTGCTGCTGTCCTGTCCTGCTGTCAGCTGTCAGGACAGGACTGCTGCATAATAGACATATCTGAGGCCTCATCTGAAATAGTGTCCAGTTTTGGGCTCCCCAGCACAAGAGGGATAGGGAACTGCTGGAGAGAGTCCATCACAGGGCCACCAAGATGATCAGGGGACTGGAGCATTTTCCTTATGAGCAAAGGCTGCAGGAACTGGGGCTGTTTAGTCTGGAGAAGAGGAGACTGTAGGGGGATCCATTAATATTTACAGATATCTAAATGGTGGATGTGAGGAGGTTGGAGCATCCCTTTTTTATGTTTTATCTAGTGACAAGACAGGGGGTAATGGAAAGAAGTTGTAACACACAAAGTTCCATTTAAACATAAGGAAAACCTATTTTACTGTGCGGATAAGGGAGCCCTGGCACAGGCTGCCCATGGAAGGTGAGGAGACTCCTTCTCTTTGAAGGTCTTCAAAACCCACCTGGACGTGTTCCTGTGTGACCTGATTTAGTTGGACCTGTTTTAGCAGGGTAGGCGTGACTAGATGATATCTAAAGGTCTCTTCCAACCTCTGCTATTCTATGATTCTACAAAACACTTCAAAGCCCATTAACTGATAAAGTACTATGTCCTTTTGGCTGTCTGCTGAGATCATGGCAGAAAAAAGTTTGTCTTCCTGCTATGTTCTTTGGAGGCCATCCTGCCAAACAATGTAAAGATCTTTATTTCAGAAATATTGCCCTTTGCAGATAACGACAGCTCCTGGCAGTGAAGTCTAAAGCTGCTTATTTTTTTAAAATTGGGAAAGGCCTAACATACAAGCAATGACATCTGGTTCCTACTAAAAGACAGCTGGAGACTGCTGGCTATATGTCTTGCAGTCCTAATTATTTTATAAAAGTGCTTTGGTAATGGTAAGAGTACAAGTAATCCACACACATGCAGCAAAAAGAGAATTGTGTTTGCAGTGGACAAGATCAGGTTAAAATGAGAGGTGACATAAAGGTTTGCCTCAATTCAGAGCAAAACTCGGAGGTAGGAATGTGCAATTAAAGTGTATGGGAAATGACAAAAGAATTGGCTACAGTAATGACAATGCCAAAGGAGAGTGTCTAGAGTGCATTTGCTTGCAAATAAGACATGGTCAATAATGTAATGGTAAAGCGAACACTCTCATCTTCCTCAGATGATCATCTCATATGAAGCAACTTGACATCCTTCTTTTCTCTTGGCAAAGCTTACTTACTGTACTTCCTTTTTGGATTAATATAAATTATGGCTAAGTCTGAACACTGCTGGCAGTAGCGAGAAGGGGTGAGAAGCTGCGAAGGAAGGCAGCTGCAACTAGGTACTACTTATAGTTGCAGGAGTTTCTAAGATGTCCCTTGTATCCTCATGTTATAGTTACTCTTTAGTGAGACAAAAACCTCACCATGTCTTTTTCCTGATTCTGGAAGCTAGGAATGAATTTTAAGGGGACAGAGGGACTAGGTGATTCTCAAAAGTGCCTTCCAACCTAAAGAATTCTACCATTTTATGAAGTAGTCTGTTGTCATGTGAATTTATAGGTACAAGTGGACAATAGATATCTCTGTGCTTCCATGGTTGCTCTTTATTCTGTTACAGTTGAGCTGTGGCTCTACGATGTGAGAAAAGCTAAGACCACCAAAACCATAGAGGAATGGGATAGAATTCCCATCCATCACATTTTTGTGTATGTACACTTGTATCTGTCACAGACATTAATATGTTCCACATTTCACAATTTAATGTGTACTGATGTGCGGTATAGTTAAATGTTACTATTGTGTATTCCACAACTAGAGTTAAAATTGACTTGATTGCAGCTTAATAGGACTTGAGCAGTCTGTATAAATGCAAGTCATTACTGCCTAAATCTAGTGGAGCGTTATGGTGAGCAAAGACAACTGTCAAATAAACCCTTTTATACAAAGACAGAATAATTCCCTGCTTTAATCTTAAAACAAATGCAATTTTTGAAAAATCAGATGTGAGAGAGACTTGTTTTTTGATAGGTTTTATAAGCAGATACTGGAGTAAATGTGATATTCAGAGAGACATGTCATGCCTGTGGGTTAGAGCAAATTCTGCTAATAATTAGTAGGATAAAGCTTTGACAAATAAATGATATATGCTTAGTCTAAGATCAGCATTTGCCTTTGTGGGTTATGATTATACTATCCGAGCTATATCAATGATGTTATTTTGTTTTGATTTAATGCTTCATGACTTGAATCCTCAATCTGGTGATCTAATAGACCTGTCTTGAAACTGGAAAAAGGAACTCCGTTCTCACATTTTAGTTTATCCTTCCTGACATTAAATACATTCCAGGCACACTTTTCTTTTATGATGCAGCATCTAACTTTGAGTGCATTTATTTGTAATAGGCATTTTAACAGACAGATTTTTATTTTGACATCTAGTCTTAAAGGCACTATGTACCACGGCATTAAATTCCAGTTTGCACATGCTACCAGGTTTGACTTTGAGATTCGAAGTAATATTCTATTCTATTTCAATATTCTGTTGAAAGCTTACACGTTAAAAGCTTGTTTCAGATATCTCAAAGGTATTGCGTAGTCTTTCTTTTCATAGGAAATATAGTGGCAGATGCTTTCACAAATAGTGCTAAAGAAGCCTCACTTGGTGTCTCTCTGTGGACTAAATTCAAGTCCCATTAAAATCAATGGGAAGGTTCTCCCTGCTTGCAAAGAAAGCAGAACAGGCCTTATGTCTTTGAACTACACTAGCTGCAAATGTCTTCAGCACACAAAATGTCTTAGTCAACAGTTTGGAAGAAACTGATGCTGACTGTAACTAGGAATATTCTCATTTCCCCATAAATACTGCCTTAAAAATAATTCTGAATATGCCGTTAGTTGCAAACTCATTTTAGAGAGTTGCTAATTCAGAAAGTGTTGAAGTGTTTTAGAAGTCTGGAGGTTTTTTAACAAATTACAAGAGACACATTATTAGTAATAATGTATTTGCCATGTAGAAATAACAGCTGCTGTGCCAAAGATCTTTTATGGCATTAGAACTAATGTTATAGAATCATAGAATTGTTACTGTTGGAAAAGACCTTTAAGATCATCGAGTCCAACCACTAACCTCATACTTCCAAGATTAACATCTTTTTTACTTGCCTGGAAATCATGTCAGGAAATCCCTCCAAACATCAGCTGCCAGTATCTGCTTGAAAGTCCAAATCAAGATCAGTTTCAATAAAAAGCTAGCTGCAATTAGTCTTGGGAATTTTGATAGGGTTAACTGTAGTGAGGATTCTGTTTATATAGATATATAGATATATAGATATATAGATATATAGATATATAGATATATAGATATATAGATATATAGATATATAGATTAGATATATAGATATAGATATATATACACATAGGTTCCTACAGCAATGCAAGTCCAGAATGTGGGATGCTTGTGAACAGACTCAGAGGTGAGATTGTGACCTAGTGTGTGACCATCAGGAATGGAAAGATTTCTATGAAATTCATTCTCTATAGATTTATAACTACATGACTTTTATTAACTCACTGCTTGGCTCCTGCATGATGATTTAACTTGCTATGGGCCTGATGTATTGCTGTCATCTTTAGCTATTTGAGAGGAACCGTGATGCTGAAAACCCAGTGAAGGTGGTGTCTGCTCTGGCATTTAAATGCTTTCCATCTTGTCCCTTGAGATTCCCAGACTTGCTGAGAGGATAATTTCTGACAAGCAGCAGGTTTTCTTCTTCCCTTCAAGTTGCTTAGAGTCCATCACTCTACTGTAGCAGTGAAATACCTGGACAACATTATATCTTACATGTGCTATTAAATTAGTGTTAAAACAAGTACTGCTTTGGTTTCATAAAGGCTGTTAGCATGAAGTAGTACATCTTAGATGGTTGTCAGTAGTGATCAGAGGTTATAAAAATGTCCTTTCCACCACTACATTTCTCTTCCAATGTAGGAGTTTTCTTAAAATTTCCAGCACTTCTAATTTTCTTGTGTCCATTTTCCGCTTACCCAGTGAGCGGGGGTGGTGGAGAATATCCAGGACAGCAGGCAATGTTCCTTTTGCACTCAAGGACGCCCTTCACTCCCCTCTTTGGAGAAAGAGGCTACTGTGCTGAGGAAGAAAGGGCTGTTCTCCTTCACAAAATGAGAGCAGGACTGCTTTCCCCACTGCCAATGTTGTACACTGCTTTTGAGGGGAGTTTGTGGGCTTTTATCTTCAGCTGCTGCTTTCACTTTCTGGAACATTAAGAGCGACCAGTAACAGATGAGTTCTTGCCAGCTTGTTTCCTGAATTTGTCAAGTAAATAGATTTAGGACATGATTAAGCCACAGTCTCAGTCACCTTGTTCCTCTTCCTGAAGTGCTGGAGCCAATGGATGACAGCTTTGGCAGAGAAAAATCCCTAGTTGTGACCTAAGCAAGATTTAAAGTTCAAGAAATGATTGCATCATCTTTTCTTCATACAACACTTTTCTTTGAAGCTGTATAGAAATACAGTTACAGCATTGTAATCTATTTATAAAAATAGATTTCCTTTACATATATAGTTTTATTGTTGTCATTAGGAAAGAGAAAAATATGCAAGTACCCAGCTAGATGTATGTTCTGATGCAAAAAGTCTGTGAACACCAAAGGCAGTATTTAAACAGCTCTAGAACTGCAAGAGGTATTAATGCATTCTAATTTGTGTGCGTATAGTTGTTCACTTTTCTGCTGACATATTTTCTCAGGGGAAATAAACACATTTTACCAGTTTGCCTGTAGCATTCACTCCCTGGCTTTAATTTCATAACGATGGAGCAAAAAGCCACATAAGGGTTTGCCTTGAAACAGAGATATTTCTTTCCTTATCTAGCTATTATGAGGCAGTCATCAAAATTAAGTTAGGAATGAAAGGAAATAAAATCAATGATAGTGAAGCAAATACCCTAATAAGTGGTTACCATTTCACTAAAAGAGAGTGGAGTTAGCAAAATGCTGTTTTATTCTGGACTTGCAATACCAAAGAATGGAGTTTTTTTATTAACACGTTATTCCACCTTTGCCTCTCTGTAGAGGAGGTGTGAACTCTATGAGTTGTGATGGGAACCCATTGACATTTAAAATATAATGAGACTTCCCTAGCAAATGTGGATTTTGCTGCAAACACATGTGACCATAATTCTGTAGGTATGGTGTGATGGACATATTTGTTATCTGTCTCAAATGTTATCTGTGGCATCTTGGTCAACAGTTGTGAAATGGGACTTAAGGCCTACCAACTGAAAATGCTGTCCTGAAGTTCAGGAGCCTGGGTGCTATTTCTGTGTCTTTTGCTGGCCTTCAGTTGATTTGACACAAGCTACATCTCTGAGTTTTTTACATGCAAACTATATACAGAGATGGTGGCTTTCTTTTAAAACACTGGGAGGTATTGTTTGTTAAAGCCCAGGAAACCAAGAATTAACTAGAGGTGCTTTTATTAATAAACTTGATATTGACAAAAAGTTTATGATAATCTCTAATTTTTGTGGTACTAGTCTTTGAATGCTCTAAAAACCTATACAAGTACACTTTCTGAGGTAAAGAAACAACAGTGAAGAAACAGCAGACAAAAAGATTTTTCTCCAGTCAACTGAGAGTTGTAGCAAACAATTTTAATAGGTAACTATCAAGATGATTTCCCCAAAACTCTTACGTTTATGACAAGTATTACTGGCAACAACAAGAAAAAAAAAGTTTTGGAGTCATTAATGTTCATTTTACTCTCTTATTACACAGGCCTGTCCAGATTTTGAGATGTAATTTTAGAGTTACCTTTTTTTAAAGAGTAAAGAGACAGCTGACTCTCATTTCCCTCTTGAAAATTGACATAGGATGCACATGGTGGTCTAGAGCTGGTAGGCTCTTAGGATTTAGGGCTAGAACATACTAGCTGTTATGGAGGAAAGTGAACTTTGATGTCAGATATTAGCTGTTCAGTCTCTTGAAAGCCTTGGGTTTATGAGCCAGGATTTCTGTATTTGTGTTCATAGCTAAATTAGCAGTGTAATCAAATGGCAAATAAAATGCTTGGTCTGGAGTACAATCTAAAGGACAATAGTTGCAAAATGAAAAGCTTTACAGAACCCAGAGGAAGAAGGAAGAAAATTAAAGATGTTAAGACTGTAACAGTCAGGTTTATTACAGATTCAGCCTTAAATGATCTGTGGATTCTGTTTATGAATCTGGAACTGTATTTATTCTGTGATATAAAGAAAACAAACAAAACACAATAGTAGGCTATTCGTAGCAGTTGGAGAGGAAATTAAACGAAACTCCAAATAGGGAGCTTCCTACATTTTCATTTCTGATACAGTTTCTCATTTTAAGGATCTTTTCCACACAGTGGCTCTTTAATAATGATGCTAGCTTTTTGCCTCTGAAAGAAAATGTAAGACAAGTGCAGTAGGAAGCTCTCTGCAAATTTATTTTTACCTTGCAGTGCAGTTACTTTTTAATGAGAACTATAGAAGCTGATTAATTGTGGCTTCTGAATCTATAATTTAGGCAGGACACATTTGCAAACAGACTGCTCATCAACCTGAACTCATCAGGAAATCCTTCTGTTTACAGTAGTACAAGAGAACATTTAAGCATTCCTCCCAGTTTGAAGATTGTAACACAGAGCCAAGACTGTTTTGGAAGTGCTGAAAATTGGTAACTTGCATTAAAACCAATGGCTTGGTGCTGTATACCTTGTATTCACCGTGAAGTGAGTGTTTCTTACAGCCAATATTAGCAGAATAGAATGATGTTGTTTTGCCTAATACTTTCTACTATGGGCTGATTTGGTAATTTACTATTTCTCTCAAGATTTTTTATTTGTCTTGATAGAATGTAAAAATTTTAAAAGTTCTTCAAGTTCTACACTGTAATTCATATATCTCTATACTGAAAACTTTATATACAAAATCTCTGAAATAAGAGGTCTTTGGCAGTCAAATGTGTCCTCTTGTGGTTTCACCCAGCCAGCAACGAAGCACCACAACAGTCTCTTGCTCACTGCCCTCCATCCACCCCCACCCTTGTTAGGATGTTTGAGGCCCCAGTGAAATGGGAGGAAAAAAGATAAGCAAGGTTGTTGTGGATTGAGAAAAGGGTGGGGAGGGCTCACTGTCAATTATGGTTACAGGCAAAACAGACTCCACTACTCGACTTAGAGAGGAAAGTAGGAAAGTTTATTCTACTACCTACAAGAAACAGAACAGAACAAAAAGCAAAAATAGAGCAGGATGATAAGAAAAGTACAACCAGCACTTTCAGATCTCCCTCCCCCATCCCTCCTTTCTTCCTGGTCCCTGCTCACTGCTCCTGATATCTCTACTTCCTCCCCCCACAACTGCTCAAGGGGGCAGGGAATGGGGAATATGGTCAGTCTCTCACAGATGGGCTCTGCTGCTTTTGTCTTCTCAGATGACGACGACTCCTGGCATTCTTCCTCTGCTCCAATATGGAGTCCCTCATACGAGATACAGCCCTTAGCGAACTTCTCTGATGTGGGTTCTTCCCAGCAGCTACAGCTTCTTCTGATACAGGGTCTCTCCCATGGGACACCGTCCTTAATGAACATCTCTGGCGTGGGTTCTTCCCCACAGTTGCAGCTTCTGCAGATACAGGGTCCTTCCCATGGGATATGGCCTCTTCTGAGCATAATTTTAATGAGCTTCTTTGGCGGGGGTTCCTCCCCATAGTTACAGCTTCTGTGAATATGGGGTCCCTCCCATGGGACACAGCCTCCTCCAGCCATAGGCACTACCCCTGATGCAGGGTCTTTAATGAAATGCAAACAAATCACAGCTTCACTAGTCCTCTCTGCAGTATGCAGAGGAGTCTTTGCTCCAGCACACCTCCTCTTCTCTTTCCTCACTGACCTTGGAGTCCACATGGTTGCTTCTCTCTCTCTTCCCACTCCTTGCACCACCACCAACCGGAAAAGAAGAAAGGCTAGAAGAAAGAAGAAACAGGAGGAACCTTCCTCTTCTGACTTCTTCTTAAAAAGTGATCATGGAGGCAACTAATTGGCTCAGAAATGGGTCAGGCTCAGAGAGTTTCGAGTAACTTCTTACAGGAGCCATCTTTACAGTCCCTTCCCCCTTTCCAGAAACAACTTCATATCAAACCATGACACCTCTGTAGCAATTGTGTTTGTAGCATGCTTGACAAGAGAGAACTGCAATAATTTTACAAATTTTTTTTTTCTAATTTGGTTCTCATCTAAATTGGAGGGTAAATATAGTTTCTTAAGTGAAAGGGTTGGCACTAAACACATAGCCATGGTTCTGGAGGTTTTCCGGTGCCAGAATAAATAGGAACATGCAAGAAAATAGTTATTTTATCCTAAACGGTTTCTCATCTATTTTTTATTTTATGGGATGTTTCTGTGCCACAGAAAAAGTAACTATTGTTCAGTTTTCCTTTAGGCTTATTTTAATAACTCTGTGGGGCTGCGTTAATCCTGCAAGCAAATGTGGCTGATAATGCCCTTCCTCTGCCAGAGAGATATGGTGCCAAATTGTCAACTAGAGCAGGGAGAGTCATGCTGTACAAGATGGTGGCTCTTCTCTGTTCCAGCTGACTAGCAGAAAGAGTTAAGTACATTGCAGCACCAGGGTGCAAGGTGTTTTTTTTATCTGCATTATGTCTTATTGTATCTAATGTAAAGTTGACCTACCCAAGAAAAAAAGCTGTTTGCCCTAAGATGACTTATTTAGATTTGGCAGAAGAAAGCAAAAATGTGAAAACAGTTAATCTATAATGATGGTAATTTGACTCATAGCATATGCTTTTTGGTTCAATGGGTTTCCTGTATTGCTTTTTGAGATTGAGCATTAATGAATTCCATTTTCAAGCAACATGCACCCTTTGGGATGTGCAGGCTTTCTGAATATTATTGAATTAAGGCTGTGGGATGCTCACACGATGTATTTTTTTCCTTGGCTGCTTATAGAGGTTCCAGCTGAGTTTTTGTTCTGCTGCACTGTTTCTGTTTCATGGTTGTTGTCTCTTTTGATTTTTTTTTTGGAACATAATCTAACAGCTTGATAATTTTAATTAAAACATTTGATAAATATTCATACTAATTTGTATGTGATTTGCAACATTTTCACTTGAGATCGGCCACTGCACTGGGTATTCTCAGATGTAGGTTGAAGTTGCAGTTCAGTTTCTCCATGTGTTTGCAACCATAGCTTTCTGCGTTTATTTTAATTATCTATGCAATATTCTTTACAACTTTCAGTTCCTTTGAATAATTCACAGTCAGTTCTCTTGTATTATCTTTCATCAGCATCACCAGAAAACCATCAGGAACTGCTTTGTTTAATACTTGGTGGTATTTTACTCTGAACTTGCATCATATTTTGAATATTACTCTGGTATTCCTTCAACCATCTTCCTAGCTGATAACAAATGAGTTTATATCTTGTGCTTCCCTAGAACAATTACATAGCAATAAATTATATTTAGAAGTAGCACATTTTTCCTTTATTTGAGTATTGAGTTGCAAAATCAGTGGTATTTTAACAGGAGATGCTACTCTGTTTCAGTAGATTATTTTAGTTATTGCTCACACTGGCATCCCTCCATTAGGTAGTTCAGTTCACCCATTTGTAGTTAAAATGTGCAAAAAAATAAAATGTTCTTCTGGCAGCTGCTTGTGTGTTTCATGACATCAGTGCTTTTGGAAATGTGATTCTGACATACAGTCTACAGCACTGAAATTAAAAAGAGAGCCAAAGTTTATCTTGTCTATAGCAGATAAATTTAGAGACACAATAACATCTTTTAAGAATAATATGATCAGGTGTATGACCCATATGTAGTTATATATGCAATCTGACCTTATCAATGTAAGGATACTTAAGAGCTCTATAGAATGCATTGCTCTGTGGTAGCAGGATCTATTTTTATACTGCTTGCAAGAAGTAGTGTGCAAGTCATCTGTTTGCTAAGCAGTGAGGCACAGGAGAGCTGGCCATTTTTCAAAGATGACTTGCAGATACAAAATAATATTTCTTCTGTGTAGAACTGTGGTAGAATTCTTGAGGATTTTTCTGAGAATCCTGTTGCAGTGGATGACAAAGCAGCAGGCTAAATTTGTGTGCCACTAAAAGAAATCTTAATGCAGAAAGAAAAGAGCTTATTGCTGAATTCTGGAGTAGTAGCTGGGCTGGGAGAATGGACATGGAGACTTCATTGTTTTGTGTGTTGTTATGATTGGCTTCAATAACATAGGTATTACCAAGCTAAAAGATACGCCGTGACAGCATCAGTTTACTATTGACCTCTGCTTTGTTTATCATATCAAGCTGGTCCTTCACCTGCTCAGCTTCATTGCCCAGTGGTTTGGTCACAAAAGCAAGGCCTAAGATTCACCATCCCTTATGAATCTACTCTCTCACAGCCTAGAGCAGCATCATGGGGCAAAGGGCTTCCCAATATCCCTTAAAAGTAAGAAACTGAAATTTTAACTTCTCTATAAATCTTCTCATAATTTCACTGCTGTTGTGCCAGGGCCAGAGAATATCTTTCTCAGAGTCTGTTGAATATGTGTGTGTAAGTGTAATTAAATACCCCTGCATCCAGTTCTACTTTTATTCTAAAATCATGAATTCAGAAAGATCAAGTCTGTTGCCAGACCATACTTGCCATGAAATGCATCTTTTCCTGCTTGAAAAGACAGGTTCCTTTTACAAGTGATCAAGAGTTATACACACTTTCTGTTATTATCACCTAGAACTAAATGAATTCTTAAAATTAAACAACTTACTAAAACAGAGAGTAGAATACAAAATATCAGTATCAGACCATCAGCTTTTTAATTTCTTTTTAAGCTTTTATCTTTTCTGGCATTTACGATGATTCATGGCAAACAAATCATCCTCAATGTCAGCCTCTTGTCTGTCTGACAACACCCAGAAATACATTCCTGGACATGTTCTTTAAGTCACAAATACTTATTTATGTTTATGAATGTCACTCTTCATCTAGAAAACCAATCTCATCTATCACTTGTGAAGTGCAAGGTTTTGAATTGCATCCAGGGCCTAATTTGCAGACCCAAACACCTGCATTAAGTAGCCAGCTGCACCCAAAAGTGCTAGCGTCCATTTGTAGACTGGCTTTAAATAGGCCCACAGATCAGACTAAGAGCTAGCTTAACTGCCTGTCTTTTCAACTCTTATTTTTTCAAATTATTTTGCACCTTTGGAAAAGACACCTTGTGTCTTTGTCATAACTGAAAACTAGATAGGGGCAAGGGGGAATTTAGCTAGACAGCATGTATTGCTCCATGTGAATATATGGAGCTATCTGTTACTGCATCAAGCAAAAGCATCACAACACTGTCTCAATAATGCTGCATAATGTCAAGAAGTAAACCGAGTCTTCTTTTATTACAATAAGTCTTGACTTAAAACTATGGCACCATACAAGCATGTTCTCTAATGTGAACCTTTATGAAGTTAATTGATGACCACCATGATAAAAGTAGTTTATTCAATTCAGATTGAATTACTTGATAGAAATATTCTCATGAAGAGATAACACGTGAATTTGACAAGCTTATCCAGTAGGTATTTTGGAAGGAACAGCCTTTTCTTCTGGCTGTACCATTTTTTTTCTGGTAAAGAACATCATCTGCTGCACAAACGTATTCCTCTTAGAGGCAATTTATAATTAATATAATTGCTTAATGGGACATTTCTCTTGACCATAGCATGCCATGCTGCATAAATGTCATCTTACACTCCAGTACCCTGCTGAAAGGTTAGTGGCATTTTTCAAATAGGATGGAGTGAAAATATTTCCAACAAATACTTGCCCCAGTATATGTACAGCAGGCCAGTAAGAGCATTACAAAGCCTCAAATCTCATGATCTGTATATGTTCGTATGGGTAACATAACAGTCTACTCCCATTGCCCAGGAAGTGTCTCTGTTTGGAATCTATATATTTAATGACATGAACTCCCAGGACTGCTATAAATCTATGATGAACTGCAAACAGCTCATTGTCAGCCCTTAGGCTTCCAAGGAATCAGTAAATGATATATGTAACCTACTGTTACTATGCAAATTGTGTGTGCTACTATAAAGGTCTTTTTTTCTGGAAAGAACCATTTACTGCATTTGGAGTGACATCTCTTTCAAAAACAAGAGGACCCAAATGAATTGGAAAGCGAGTGAAATCTCTTCATTAGAACTTGAGCACAGTTGTTGTTGTTGTTTTGTTTATAAAATAATCATGTTTCAATTTTCTCACCTCTCCTCTATTTTGACCAACTTTAATTAAAAGATTGCTGAAAGAGCAGCATAAAGCTTTATTTTTCTTTCTTTTTTTTTTAACTGGTAAATTATTTATAGCTTTTAGATTATATGAAACTATCTGCAAATTATTATGACTTTAGTAGACATTTCTGGGGAAAAAAAAGACTGAATTATATTAAACTGTGATCTTTGATTAGACCAAATATTGGTAGAGAGTTTTATGTTAAGAAGAAAGGCACAAATATAGTGAAAACTTTTGAAGTTCTACTGCGATCTCTGAAATGGGAAGCAAGGAAATTGTAATTGTGATTACATTGTTTCTCAGATGTGTATCAAAGAATTATTATCTCAGAGATTATTGAGATTATATCTGTTCTTACTTTTTTGAAGTTACTATGTATTATTTATAATTTTTCCTGCTGTCCTGTTCCTTTTGACAATGTAGAATTCTTTAGATCAAAAACTAAACAACAAAGCTTAGTTCACTGCCTTTTTTGCATAAACTTGGCAAATTTTGCTCTTAACTTTGTAGGTAAATAGGGTTTATAAGCTGCAGAAGTCACACCTCTTTTCTTCTTGAAGCAATGACATATGCAAAACAAAACTGCTCTAGGTTTTGAAGTCTCTTAGAAATTGCTAGTGGATAATGTCAATGCAACTGAGGTCATTATTACATTTCACCAATCCTTGAAGTTTGCAAATAAATGCCTTTGTACACTAGCTGCTTTCAAATGTTTTTCTCATAGAGAAGCGTAATGGCACCGAAATTGCTAAGTCCATCAATGTTGTGTACCGGATTTTGCTAGTGCATCTAGAGATACAGTGTGCTAGGTGAGTGAGATCACTACTGTTTTCATTCATATCAATGGAATTCTGCTAATGAATTTTCAAGTGAGCAAATATCAGTAGCAATATATAATAAAAAGAAACATTTAATGCAATCCATTTGAGTCTACAGGTTCATAAATAGTAACATCTGTTGCCTATTACAGTATCTGCTACTTTGACAAATTAGAATAAAAAATAGTAGCAATAATTATTTGAATAGCTTTCAATGACTGAGCTATTCAATGCATTACATTCATTTAAGCTGGAAAATATATTTATTCATACTTTCTGGAGGTCTTCAGTGGAACAATAAATTGAGCAAATACTGTTTGGTGAACATATGATTCAATTCTAGTAGAGTCGCATATATATTTTTCATAATGCTATTTTTTGTATCATTAGTTCTAGTGAAGAGTAGCTAAGGGAAAGTGAAGGAAATAGCAGCAACGGAGAAAAAGTTGAAATGTAACTGCGTCTTAACATGCAGAAAAAAATAAAGATCTTGCAATTCATAACTGTATATTTGCAGCAGTTAAGATGGTTAACAGAAGCTTGTAATGGACAGTGTTTTCAGTATTGGCCCTGGGGTGTGGTTGGTCCTTGAGGAGGAATATGGGTCATTCTGCATGTACTTGATGTTTGGGGGTGATGAGTGGGGAATATGCTCACATGAGGAATACCTGAAAAGTCCAAAACTAAATTTGATCAATAAGATTGCTGTTGTCCAGAAGACACTGTTGTACATAAATAATATCTAAAAGTGTAATAACCACAGAATATATCTAAGTAAATAACATTCTGACAGTTGTCCAGTAGTTTTTTTTTTTCTTCTAAACCATTTGCAGCCATCACAAGCATGAAACAGGCAATACTGCAAAACAAAAGTTCTACTTAACCTCTGTTTTCACTGATTGCAGAATTAATATGTGTAAATAAACAAAACACAGCAAAAGAGCATATAGCAATGATCGAGTTTCCCTTAGAATTAATTGCCTTGTATATTGTGAAGCAAGCATAGCAGAACTGTATTTGCAGTACTTACTATTTCAAAAGCAAAGCACTTATAGGAGAATCATGCTTAGAAGTCTAAGATATTCGATGCATCCATTAATTTCCTTTGAACCATAACAAAATAAGGTGTTGCTAACAGAAATTAAGAACCTTTGGTATAATTGTTTCTTACTTTGATCAATCCTGTTATTATTTTTCCTTAAAAGACCTACTGTTAGGGGGAAAAAATATTAAAAAAAAGGTGTCAGTTTCAGCATTAACATCATATCCTTTATCTGAATCCATACCTCTGATGAGGTTGGGTATATTTCCTTGATTGTATTTCATACTTACAAAAAAAAGACTATCCTGTTCATAAACCTTTGCCTTTTCCTTAGACTTACATTTAATTGCAGGTTTGATGTGGTGTGGGAGGGCAGAGAGATGTCAATATTAATTAAAAATGAACTTAAAATGTGACAGCCTTAAAATAATGACTAATATTTTCAAGTACCTAGAGACCTTCATTGACTTCTGTGGTATTTAATTAAAGACAGCTCCAAAGGATTATTTCTTGGTAAACTTGGTCTTACAGCCTCCTGTATTCTTGTTACCCTTTCCGTAACCTTTCTACAGTGTTTGGTATTGAAAATTTGACAGTGAACTCCTATTTTTGTATATGCAGACAATATAGGCAATGAATCTAGCAGTCCCTAGTAAGGCTTTAAAATCTGTGTGAAAGGTATTTAAACAGCTTTCTGTGAATGATGATGGATGCCTTAGATCTGCAGTGTTAGTGAAGCATAAAATGCATAATTCGGGGTAACATAAATGAAACTGTAGATGAAAAAGTTATATTTAAGGATACGGAAACCTGGAGTAAGACATATTGTGGCATCTGTGGACACATAAACAGGCTGCCCATTGAAAAGTGAAGTTTGGAAAATACAAATTGAGCTATTTGTTTGGGAGTTGGTTTGCCACCCTGAGACAGGACTAAATCGCCTTTAATTTTGTATTACATGTTCACAGGATGGAACCAAGAGATTTTTCAGATGCTGTTGCTACAAGGATGTAGCTAAATCTGTTTTAGGGATGGTGTTATTTTTTTACAGCTCTTTAAAATGAACCACAGTATCTTGCTAAGACTTCATTCTTCATGTATGGTTGGCTTAATTGGCTTGAAAATCAAAGGCAATTCAATGCTAACCTCCGCAGCTGTGCAGAATGGTCAAAGTACTTCTGGGATTTCAATGTATATTCTTAAGGTGTTTAAGTGCTTCAGCTCTTTCATTGTTACATTAAAGGCAGGAGGAAACAAGATTGTGATTCAGCTAAAGATGGTAGTTTTCTCATATTCTTCAATTCACTGAAATAAATATGTGGTAAAAATCCATCATGATGAGCACTTTCCATTTATGTTTTCAATTTAAAGGACTAGATAAAACACAAACATGGTCTTGTATATTCTATGACTGAAATAATGGAATAATAGTTTCACTTAGTGATAGTTTTAGAGCCAGCAAAAGTGTTTACAGTGTTTTGTTACCCTAATGCTGTTATCACTGTTTTCAAATTATATACTATTCTATATGCTATAATCTGCATAAGACATATTTTTCGCTAGTTTCTAAAATTCTCTGTCATATTGTGAAGTCAGTTAGGCATCTGACCTTTTAGCCAGCAGAATGGAGAACAACCATGCTGAGTTTATGCAGAAGGGCTTAATTGCTCTGTTGGATAGTACAGTATTTTGGATATGCAAAAGTTAGTGACTGAAGGGTATTATCTATCTTGAACACCACTTGAATTTATGCTGAAGCTTTAAAATTCTGTTATTTGAATAGGTCCCCCAGTAATTGAATTCTCATATTGTGCACAAAAAGAAGTCATACTTTATGTGCAGAATTGAGAACTCCCCTGATTGTTAAAAATTGGAATGAGAGGGTTTTCGAAAAAAAGGACATCTGATACCTGCAGCAATAGTCTTGCTCCCCAGGTTCTGATGATTTCATGTAGAAATTGATTTCTATTACTGACCTAGGAATGACAGGTAAGATGACAGTGTGCTGAGCATTCAGTGTTACTACACCTCCTGGAGATCTGTTGAAATTCCTCTTACTTGCCAGACCTATCTTCCAGTGCTCAACCTTTTATGAGCTGGTTAAGTTCCTGTAAGCACACTGCTAAAGGAAAGGAGACTCCCAGGGAAAAGATGTGGCATCAAAGAGTCAGACAACGCTGGCTAGTATGAGAACAAAGTGAAGAAAAATTTCTTTGGTTGTTAGTTGAGATTATTCCCAGGAAAGATCTTCAGCCTTCAAATACTGAGTCCAGAGATTCCAGTAGACTTTAGGTATATACTTTGCTGTCACTTCTATAGGGAAGGTGGGAATATCTGATTTACTATGAGTTTACTGGGGACAAATTGCCACTGTGTCCTGGCAAAATGAAGACAGCTATTGATTTTTCCCACAATAGGAAATATAGGCCTCAGAGACAGACTGAGATTGAAGAATATGAGCTTGCAAGAATGAAAGTGAAGTTACAAGCCTTCTTTTAAAGAATGCATAGTCTTGCAGAATAGTAATAGTAACAGCTGAGCTCTGGCTAACGGCTTAAAGACAAAAAGTGATTTGAACTAGGGTCTTGCTTCACTGAATCCCATTCAACCGAGGAGGACTGGTGAGAGAATTTCAGTGGTCTAGATTATTTTATTCTAATAATGATTGAAAAATTCTTTAGCCACAAACCACTTCTCTATTTAACACTTTGAAAAGAATGGGAATAATCCTGAGTTCTAGATAGGAACTTGTGAAATCTTTTTTAGATCTAACTATGATGTTTTCAAATGGATATAAACTTCTAACTGCTACTCAGAAGTGCTCAGTTTACAGCCTCTGCATATGCCCCTTAGCCATAGTTAGAAGTCTGTTTTATTCCCATGAAATCCTGTTACTTATCTTTCTTTTTTTTGTTTGTTTGTTTGGGTTTTTAACTTGAGGAAATATTTCTCAGTAAGTTTTGCAGTTGTGCAGTGTTTGCCCTAAAAAACCTGATCCTGTCATCAGGGAGCACTCACACCTCCTAAGGTCTGACTGTCAGAAACATGTTTTCCAGCTGAGTTCTGCCAGTGGTATTTGTGTATGACAAATAGGACCTCAAAAGAGAAGAGACTGAGGCAAGACAGTATAATAAATCCTTCTGCAGAAATGTAAATGATTTATTGTATTATTATGAATTATTAATAATGTTTCATCAGATGGACTTGAAAAGCTTCAGCACATTATTGTAAACACTGCACCATCTTGAGTGATTCCAGGTATGATTAAAGGAAAAAAGCAAGGTAGAAAACAGAGCTGACTGTGGGAACTAAAAGTCTCTAAGGGTCATGGAGCAAAAGAGCTTTGATCAGTGTTATCATGAGCAAAAAATTTCCATCAGAATTTTTTTTTGTAAGCATAAAACATAAAATTACAAATGCTAGAAAAGAAATGTTTCCATCAGAAGAAAAGTTACCAGTTATGGTACCAGATATAAGAAATGTTTCACAGTAAAATCAGTTGCCATAAACTAAGAAGAAGATTGCAATCCTTTGCTGGGATGGTTCGTCTGAATCACTGCAGTGACTTGAATTTAAAAAAATACATCTTTGTCCCATTCAAAACCTCAGTGGGAACTTCCCACTTTGAAACTATGGGAGTTCAGATCACATATTGCATACAACCCTGCCTGTTGCTTGACGTTTTAATCTCCGATTGTGAGGCAAAGTCCAAAATGCTCTGGAACAGTGTATTCCAATTTGGCTAAATAGAGCAGGGACCTATGTCTGGGAAGTGGAGCTTTGGTCTTGTGTAGGGTAGCCACTACTTTCGCTCTATGCAGAGTTTGTTACAAACCTGACTTAATTGCTTTTATAAAGTCAGCATTAGTCTGTCTTCAGTTTACATCTTTGATAAAATGTACTATAAATGTAAGTAATTTTAAAATATAGGATGGTCATCAGCTCAGAGAGAAATTTTTCTAGTGACTTGCATTTTCTGAAGTGTGCTTGGCAACATCAGTCCACACTGATGGAATATTCCATGGAATCTTCCACATGTATGTCAGTGTACACATGTGTAAGTACACACACAGCTCACACAACTACTCCTAGATAATTTTTCCCAAACTTCTGAACTGAAAAATATTACTTATTTTGTGACTTCCCTTGCAACCTTGCTTGATGTTGGTTAACATCTTTTCTCCCTTCTTGCCTAACCCTTTGTGTCATTTTCTTTTCACCTTCCTCAAGCCTAGCACCTTGATATAATTAATCTTTGCATTTGTTTCATGTCTCAAACGTTCAGGTTTTCAAAGATCCATGGGGAAGTCTATTGTGAAGATAAGCATTTCAAGATCTTTGGGGACTGAAGAGCACTTCTGCATCACAGATAACACTTTGGTTTCCTTAGAGAAGGTTTTCCCAAGTGTAATCTAGTTTTTGTTCTCCATTGAAAGTTGAGATTCTTGATAAGAGCTTAAAAGATTTTTCCCTCCTCTCTCATGATAATTGTTTTTATTCCTGAGGCAAGAGCCTCCTGCTTTCTAAAAAATATAGGTATAATTAATATATTAGATACATATCTTGGATAGAGCATAGATCCAACAATTTGCTTGGCTCTTTGATGACCTCATCATGGGCAAATGTAGTGTAAAATGACTGCATTTCAGTTAAAACTTATGACACTCGATTCCTCTTTCCATGTTACTATGGTCAACTGAGGTGACAAACTTGGATTCCCAGTAGCAGAATAATAATGTAGTGTATAAAAAGCACATGGAGTTTTCTGTCATGAGCTATAAAATATGTTTTTATGCTTTGAACAATTTTTTATATAATTTGTGTTTTCAGAGCAGAGCACAATGCAAGATCAAGCACCTTTTGTGAGCTACAGCATAGAGAAAGGCACTACAAGAATTGATATTATTTGTTGAGGAAGCATGGTGGTGTGAGTCATTAGTTCCTGTACCCCAGGGAGTCTTTGTATGTTGACAAAGATGCATTGGCTTAGATGATTTGTGTATAAAAGCTCTACAGCCTTGGGTGAAACAGGTATTTTTTACAAAGATTCTAAATAATTTTTTAAAAAATATAAAATGAAAGAATGTGATAGATGTTTACAAACAAAAAGCATAGAATTCTACAAGTCAGTTTGCAGAAAATCTGGAAGGAAGGAACATACATCCTTGTTTAATAATTTGTGTTTGGGCAAGGGTGGGAGTGGCCACACTTTGTGTTCTGACTTCTTAGGGAGTAAAAGCTTAGCAGATCAAGAATCATGTATTTCCCTTTCTTATGATGAAATGAACAGTTATTTTTCTATAGGTTGAAACAAATATTTTGAGATGTCTGTCATTGACTACATGATTGTATGTCTGAGTGTGCTGACAGCTAGACAACCTGAGGTTTAAAAAATGAGAAGGGCACGAGGAGAGGGACTCAGTTCTGATACTCCAAAGCTACTATTTAGTTAAATGTATTTTTATGTGAAAGGTCAGTGTCGTGGTTTGGCCCACC
>WBNH01011336.1:944-15099 GCA_013401255.1 Urocolius indicus | reverse complement strand
AAGAGGTTCCAAAGCAACACAAGGCCAAAGTTGTTCCCTGTTGAGGTGAGGGAGCCCTGGCAGGGGCTGCCCAGATGGGCTGTGGAGGCTCCTTCTCTGGAGCCATCCCAACCCCAGCTGGACAGTCCCTGTGTGCCCTGCTCTAGGTGCTGCTGCTCTGGCAGGGGGATTGCACTGGATGAGCTTTCCAGCTCCCTTCCAGCCCTTCAGATTCAGTGATTTAGGCTGCACTACATTCACTCAAAGGCTTCCCCTCAGTTCCTCTGCCCACAGTGATGCTCTTAACCTAATTCTAACTTAACAAGTTATATTCTTGCATTAAAACTCTTTGCCATTTTAAACTTGTCTCATATTAATTCCCTTTCCTCATGCAAACAAGAACACAAGACTGCTGTACACCAGTGGGCATGGATTTTGCAGAGACACTCCCCTCAAGGCAACTCCATGGTCTAAAAGGGACCTACCACCCTTAACAAAGTTGTTACCCCAGTGCATAGTGATTGAACTTGACAAATCAGGCAGAACTTCACAAAGGAAACAGTATCAGATTGAAGTGATAGCAACTCAGTCAGGGCAGTTCAAATCCCTCTTCCTTTCCAAAGAGGCAGCCAGAAGGCAGTACAAGGTTTTGCAGGATACTGCACAGCAGCAGGAATCCATTCAATGGCATTTATCCTTTGTTGGAGTGGTGGGAGGAAATTACAGAGTGTATTGAAGCTGCAAAGCAGAGGACTGCACCTTCTGAATTTCAAGCTGGCTTTGCTCTCTCAGACTAAATCCCTGAAGGATTAACAAGTGGGGAAAAAAAGCTTCATAAAAACAAGAATGGGAGAAAAACCTGCAGCTGGAAAGAGCAGAGGCCTCCAATGCCACACCTTAAACTCATCTGATATTTCTGACACGAAGGAAGAGATCTGTTTCATGAGCCTGTCTACACTGCTCTCACTGCCTGTCTTCAGCAGGGTGGTGATGGCCAGGGTAGCGATGCTGCGGTTGGAGTCAGTGATGAGGTTCTCCAGGTCCAGGTTGCAGGCAGTGACTGCAGATGGATGCTTCATGGCCACCTGCAAATGGAGCAATTCCAGAATTACACAGGGGAAAGGACATCCTACAATTCAAAGCTTTGGCTGGGGCAAGGATTAAAGCCATTATTACTATTTCTTTCCCCAAGGGTTGCAGTTAAACCCGCTGGTAGGATACAATCAAAGCTCAGCTCCTTCTGTTTCATGTTTCAAATGAACTCTGAGCTACAGCTCCCAGGTTTGGCAGTCACATACTGCTTCTGTTCAGGTGTACACAGCCTTGAAAGCAGAAGGTTTCTTCCTTCGCACACATCCTGTTCATACTTTTTGCTCTATGTATCCTTAGAGCTGAAAGATCACAAGTTATCCCAGCTACAGCTCGTTATATCCTTGTGGTCCAGAAGTGATCAAACACAGCTGGGGTGAAGGAAAGGTTTCTGTCACACCAGGAGATGTGGCATAGAAAAGCCAAGAGTATTTACAAGAGAACCCACTCTGCCTTAGGTAACAAAGCATTAGCAACTAAAGTCTGCCTTCCTTCAGAGATTTCTGCTTGTTTGGGAGGTTTTGAGAGCACTCACTTTGTTAAGGGTCCGTACAGCTGCGTATCTCAAGACGGGTTTGGGAGAGCTACAAAACAGCTGCAGTACTGAAAAGGAAAGTAAAAAATCATCAAGAGGAGTAACTCACAACAAAGCATTACAGAGTAGAGACAGTTTAACAAAAAGCAGCTCCCAGGACTGCAATTCTAGGCATCTGTAAGGCCTCGGGACCAGATGAGAGCCCTAATATAAGAATCACCTCCTGTTTTTCACCTGACATCGATAACAGGTGGTTTGTATGGCTGCCTGTGGCACATAGAATCACGGAACAGTTTGGGTTGGACCTTAAAGATTAACTAGTTTCAACCTCCCTGCAATGGGCAGGGACACCTTCCACTAGACCAAGCTGTTCACAGCCCCATCCAACCTGCCCTTGGACACTTCCAGAGATGGGGCAAACACATCTGTGCATCAATGGCATGCTGGGGACATCCAGCAGAGTGTGGGCAGCAGGTCAAGGGAGGGAGGTTGTGCTGCCCCTGTGCTTTGCCCCATGTGCTGAGGCCTCATGTGCAGGGCTGTGGCCAGTNAGTGCCCCTGGGCCAGGAGGAGCAAGTCCTTTGGTGCTGAGGGGAGGGAGCCCTGGCCCAGGCTGCCCAGGGAGGGTGTGGAGGCTCCTTCTCAGGAGGTTTCCAACCCCAGCTGGACACGTTCCTGTGCCCCCTGAGCCAGGGGAAGCTGCTGGAGCAGGGGCTGAGGCAGCTCTGCAGGGCCCTTTCCAGCCCCACCAATCTATGATTTTGTGTCTGTGATGTTTTATCACCCTTCAGCTGCATCAGTGGTACAAAGACTCTATGACCAACCTGAAACAGCTGGTGCCAGCTCCCTGGCTGTGCAGTTTGGGAGATGGATGATGGCAGAAGCAGCTTCATAAATCACCATTTCATGCTTGTTCCTCAGACAGCTCTCAATGAAGTCAAACAGGGGACTTTCATGACTACAAACAAAAGACATTTCACAGTGTGACACAATTACCTACAAACCACTAACAGCAGTCAGAACCTCACACACAGCACAGGCAATGCACTGGCTTTCATGTTTCCCACACCACCACATTGCTCAACTCATACCTGAGCTCTGAGTTTTCTATTTACTGTCACTCTGTTCATTTCTACTTTACCTTCAAGCTGCAAGTGCTGCATCCTGGAAATAATTTAATCATGTAACACATATCACTAACAAAAACCTTCCACTGACAAAAGGATTTCATCAGGAGGTGAGTTTTAGGTATCTAGCATGCCAGATCAGGAGAGATGCTACCATCATCCCCCACAATATAGGCAGATCCTTACTGCATTAGAAATGCATTTAACTAGAGTATGTACAGAACCCTCCAGAGATTATTCTGCAGTTTTAACCCTTCTTATGATGAAAGGCTGAGAGAGCTGGGACTCTTGAGCTTGGAGGAGACTGAGAGGTGATCTCATTCATGGTTACAAATACATAAAGGTTACAAATCCATATAAGGAAAAACTATAAAACTGTTTCAGTGTATGGTGAGGGAGCCCTGGCCCAGGCTGCCCAGGGAGGGTGTGGAGGCTCCTTCCTTGGAGGGCTTCAAGACCTGCCTGGACATGTTCCTGTGTGACCTGTTCTAGTTGGAAGCTGCTTCTGCAGCGAGGTTGGACTGGATGAGCTCTTAAAGTCCCTTCCAACCCCCACCATTTTATGATTCTATGAAAGGGTGGGTGTGAGGAGGCTGGAGCCAGGCTGTGCTCAGGGATAGGACAAGGGGCAATGGGGACAAGCTGCAACAGAAGACGTTCCAAAGTAACACAAGGCCAAAGTTGTACCCTGTTGAGGTGAGGGAGCCCTGGCAGGGGCTGCCCAGATGGGCTGTGAGGCTCCTTCTCTGGAGCCATCCCAACCCCAGCTGGATGAGTCCCTGTGTGCCCTGCTCTAGGTGCTGCTGCACTGGCAGGGGGGTTGCACTGGATAAGGCTTCAAGATCCCTTCCAACCCTTGATGTTCTGTGATTCTGTGATGCTTACTCACCCTTCCTCAGACTCCTTCAGCAGCTTGCTTGCAATCCTAATCAGCATGCAGTACGCAAACTGGGATTTCAGCCCAGACTTGGTGTACTTGCTCAGCATCTTGGAGACCGCCAGGCGATCGTTTTTTCTCAGGTGATAGAGCAGCCCCAACGCATGATACTGGGCAATCACAAACAGAGAGACATGCAGGCAATGAATACACACTGCACTTGGAAAAGTCAGACTGCAGGGCATGAAAGAGAGATAATAATCACTGTTTCCTTGCAGAAATATCTCCTAATCTCCAACACTCCCAGTTTCCTGGCTTTACAAAGATCTGCAGTATTTCCTTCCCCTCCCTGCCCATCCTAAGTCAGCCTCAACGTGTTCCTGAAGATCAAAAGAGCCACAAAGTCACCCTTTTCTCCCCATAGATGTCAGAACTTCAAAGGCTTCAGCTTGTTACATCACACTGCACAGTAACACTTGCATTTCTAGTATGCTCACCACTCAGGGTTTCCCAAGGCCTTTAAATGACAGCTGACCTTACAGAAATCACCAAAGCATTCAGGGTGAAAGTACAAAGGCACTTTTGTAGTTGCTTGCCAAGTTGTTTTGCTTTTGAGAGGTTCTTCTTTTTGCCATAAGACTGATTCACGAGTAAGGCTTAATGAATCTGTTAACTAGGCAAGAACAAAGCTCATTTGACAGACTTGTTTCTGATTGCTTGTCCAATAAATCAACTGAAGAGGATATTTTCCTTTCCAAGGCTGTTTGTGCAGAGATTTTTGCTCACATGGGTCTTTTCCTCCTAATCTGTGTGGTTCTGTAGCAACTGGTAAATTGGCTGAAGGCTAAAACAAGAGATGCTGCTGTTCCAGGAAGGTGTGAGGGTTTCTTACTCTTTTAGGAAACTCAAGTTCAAAGCTCTTCTGCAATAACTACTGTGAACCAGTCAGGGTATCCCAGCTACCAGAAGCTTAATAGTCCATCAACAACCTGTATGATGGGACAGAGGGAACCTCAGCAAGTGCCCTGACGGCACCAAGCTGGGAGCAGGGGCTGATTCCCCAGAGCCTGTGCTGCCATTGAGCCAGAGCTGGACAGGCTGAGAGTTGGGCACAGAGGAACCTCCTGAGGTTCAACAAGGACAAGGGCAGAGTCCTGCAGCTGGGGAGGAACAAGCCCCTGCACAAGCACAGGCTGGGGATTGACCTGCTGGAGAGCAGCTCTGCAGAGACACACCTGGGAGTGCTGGTGGATAATAAACTGCCCATGAGCCAGCAACGTGCCCTCGTGGGCAAGAAGCCAATGGCAGCCTGGGGGCAGCAAGAAGAGTGTGGGCAGCAGCTCAAGGGAGGTTGTGCTGCCCCTCTGCTCTGCCAGAGCTGCTGAGGCCTCATCTGGAGTCCTGTGTCCAGTTCTGGGCTCCTCAGCTCCAGAGGGACAGAGAACTGCTGGAGAGAGGCCAGTGCAGGGCCACCAAGATGCTCAGGGCACTGGAGCATCTTCCTGCTGAGGAAAGGCTGTGGGACCTGGGGCTGTTTAGTCTGGAGAAGAGGAGACTGAGCTCAGGGGGATCTCATTCCTAGTTCCAAATATCTCACTGGTGGGTGTCAGGAGCTTGGGGCAGCACTTTGTTCTATGGTATCCAGCACCAGGACAAGGGGTGATGGGATGAAGCTGCAACACAAACAGTTCCATTGAAACATCAGAACAAAGTGTTGGAGTGTTTGAGTGAGGGAGCCCTGGCCCAGGCTGCCCAGGGAGGGTGTGGAGGCTCCTTCCTTGGAGGGCTTCAAGAGCCACCTGGACACGTTCCTGTGTGACCTGATCTAGATGGGAGCTGCTTCTGCAGGGGGTTGGACTGGATGAGCTCTAGAGGTCCCTTCCAACCCTAACATTCTATGATTCTAATGAAGGATTTTGCACTAGTATCACAGAGAAAATTGTTGTTTTGAATCATAGAAACAGTTGATTCCCTCAGTACAATGTCTTCAAGGTCTCTTCAAGCTGAAGTGAATTGAATTCATGTTTTTAAAGGAATAAGTGGAAAAGGAACAAGATACTTTTCTACAATTACCTGAAGAACTCAGAGAATGCCATTAAAACCCTGTGGTCTGTTTAGAGCTTCCTGGAGGAACCATTCTCAAACATACCTGCACCATGATGTTGTCACTAGAAGCTGCCTCTTGAGCTTCGTTGATCCACCGTTTGACCACGTCGTAACTGATCTTCGTCATGTGCTGGAACGAGACACAGACTGAGACTGTAAACTCCCAGCAGAAGCACAATGAAGTACCAGCAGCCTTGGTTTCAGCTTTTAAAGGCTTCAAGACAACCTAAAGCTTTGCTGCATGTTACAGGTAACAAAGACCAAGCCCTAAGTACATGGTTTGTATGGATACACTTGTTTTCATGGAGATCAAAGTAAGTGGGAGAGAAGGGGTTTTATATTAAAACAGAGGACAACAGCACAACAACTGTCACATCCCAGCACAGGCTCTGCTCCACCTCTTACCTATTGCTCTGCCTTCTTGATTTACCAGTGCAGTCTTTAGCTGCACCTATAAACCACTGTTTTCCTTTCATCTCAGACCACCAAGCTTTCACCTGTCTTCTCCCCTTTAATAAAAATACTAACCTCTGGACATCTTTTCCTGCCTTTTCTCCTTAAAAAGGGGAGAGAAACACTGTGAACTTCATCTTTGCTCCTACATATCAGCTCAAATAATCCTGAACTGCAGTTTTATCAGGCAAAGCACAGAGCTGAAAGCTTTATTGCCTGCTACAGACCTCTCATGCTCTGTCCCAGTCATCAGTGTCAGCTCTTCCACAGGACAGAAGAGTTTGTTTCTTCTTACTCTCATCAAACTGTTGAGCACTTGCATGGTCATCAGTGTGCTTGACTTTTCAAAGCAGACAATGCCCCTCCCCAGAGAAAGCCATGCTCTACACTAACTGGCCAGAGACATGGCTGAGCACTTTGCACTTTTACAAGTGATGTACTCTAAAGCAAGAGAACATTAAGGAAGAGTGTGAGAACACAGAGTCTGTCTGAGACAAAGAAACCCCATTGTTACTAATTCTTCTTTAAAGAGATGGAGAAGAATCATGTCTAAGGAGATGAAGAAACAACAAAACAAAGGCCAAGCAGAGCTATGAATGCAGCAGACCAGCCTCTCCAGCACACAGATTTATAACAATCTACCGCTTTACTTACTAAGGAAGACACCAGAGCAGAACTAGACACACTGGGGACCTTGTCCACAATGGCTTGCTTCATGTACCTCTCAATGGCTTGTAACATTGTACCCTATGAAAGGGAAAAAGGAAGTGTTGACATTTTAGAAGCAGAGAATAAAAACAGTACAAGGCAAAAATACAAGCACAGCATGTTCAAAAGGCCCTCAGAAATCCTGAGCTACTGCTGCAAACACAGAGCCCTGCAATGGAGACGCGAGTATCAGCTGCCCAGTCTTGAAGGTTCAGTGACATGACCCAATTCCACAGCACAGCAATCTCAGATCAGGAAATAGAGCTCCAAAGCTCCTGCCTTCACATGNTGGGTTTGTGACATGACTGAGCTCACCCCTCAGGCTCCTCTTCTCCAAGCTGCAGAGCCCCAGCTCCCTCAGCCTTTCAGCACAAGGCAGATGCTCCACTCCTTTCAGCATCTCTGTGGCCCTGCACTGAACTCTCTCCAGCAGCTCCCTGTCCTTCTGCAACTGAGGGGCCAGAACTGGACACAATATTCCAGGTGTGGTCTCAGCAGGGCAGAGCAGAGGGGGAGCAGAACCTCTCTGCACCTACTGCCCACAGCCCTTCTAACCCAGCCCAGGATGCCATTGGCCTTCTTGGGCATGAGGGCACGTTGCTGGCTCATGCTCATCCTGCTGCCCACCAGCACCCCCAAGTCTCTTTCCCCTCTCCTGCTCTCTAACAGTTCATTCCTTGACTTGTACTGGTTCATCCAGAGAGTTCCTCCTATCTGCAGAGGGCTTCATAGCAGCCCTCCCTAAAGCAGCAATTCCACTACTTTATAAGAATACACCCTGCAAGAGAGCAGTTTCTCTATCTTTGCACAACAGAGATGTGATTTCTACTTACATCAGTGATCCTGCAGAGCGCTCGGATGGCCGGGCCTCGGTACACGTCCTCCTTCCCCGTCATGTCTTTGGTCAAACTAAAATCAAAGACACTCTGATGTCTACTTTTGACATTTACCTCATTTAGCTGTTGCCACATATCTGCTCTAGTATCAGTTAGCAAGAACTTCAGAACAATGAGCTATCTGAATATTGTTAACAGCAGATTCTGAGGAGCTACAGAACGTCACGAAGTGCAGAGTCCATAATATTGCCTTGCCATGGGCCTGCTTTATGTCATAGAATGGCAGGGTTGGAAGGGACCTTTAGAGCTCATCCAGTCCAACCCCCTGCCGAAGCAGCTCCCACCTACATCAGGTCACACAGGAACGTGTCCAGGTGGCTCTTGAAGCCCTCCAAGGAAGGAGCCTCCACACCCTCCCTGGGCAGCCTGGGCCAGGGCTCCCTCACTCAAACACTCCAACACTTTGTTCTGATGTTTCAATGGAACTGTTTGTGTTGCAGCTTCATCCCATCACCCCTTGTCCTGGTGCTGGATACCATAGAACAAAGTGCTGCCCCAAGCTCCTGACACCCACCAGTGAGATATTTGGAACTAGGAATGAGATCCCCCTGAGCTCAGTCTCCTCTTCTCCAGACTAAACAGCCCCAGGTCCCACAGCCTTTCCTCAGCAGGAAGATGCTCCAGTGCCCTGAGCATCTTGGTGGCCCTGCACTGGCCTCTCTGCAGCAGTTCTCTGTCCCTCTGGAGCTGAGGAGCCCAGAACTGGACACAGGACTCCAGATGAGGCCTCAGCAGCTATGGCAGAGCAGAGGGGCAGCACAACCTCCCTTGAGCTGCTGCCCACACTCTTCTTGCTGCCCCCAGGCTGCCATTGGCTTCTTGCCCACGAGGGCACGTTGCTGGCTCATGGGCAGTTTATTATCCACCAGCACTCCCAGGTGTGTCTCTGCAGAGCTGCTCTCCAGCAGGTCAATCCCCAGCCTGTGCTGGTGCAGGGGCTTGTTCCTTCCCAGCTGCAGGACTCTGCCCTTGTCCTTGTTGAACCTCAGGAGGTTCCTCTGTGCCCAACTCTCAGCCTGCCCAGCTCTGGCTCAATGGCAGCACAGCCTCTGGGGAATCAGCCCCTGCTCCCAGTTTGGTGCCATCAGGGCACTTGCTGAGGGTCCCTCTGTGCCCTCACCCAGGTGGTTGATGAAGATGTTGAACAAGACTAGCCCCAGCCAGGGCCTCAGCCATTCTCCTCTTGACCTTGTTCTTTCTACCACATGAAATTTCAGGTGAGACAGTAGCCAAGTTGAGTTTGCTGAACAGCTTTTAAAAATGTATCCTATAATCTAATCACTCAGCATGTGCCAAGGGTCCAGTTTTTGCTCTGTATAATAACTGTGATGTCTTATTTTGTAGTCAATATAAAAGGGACAGTTCATTTGGTGTACTGACCTGAGCTTCGCTCTGCTTTTCCCCAACTGCTTCTGACAGCAAAGTGAAACACAAGTCACAGTCCAAGTTTTATCAAAACCATCAAGCAGCAAGGACTTAGAAAAACTCAACTGAGTATCGTGGAGCAAGTTGTTTTCCTTTGCTGTCTCCTTTCTAAAAGCATCCTTACAGAAAATCACAGCAGCTTAACCAAACACATGAAGATACAGCTACTTGCTTCAGAGCTCACTGGAGGTTCCTGTAGGTTCTGTTACCTGCTGGTGACAATGATGACGTCTTCAGAGATATTGGCCATCTCTTTGATGGTGAAGTAACACATTCTTCTAAGGGTTTGCTAGGAAAATGTATTGCAGAAAACCATGAATAAACATTTCCTACAAGTTTTTTTAACAGTTAAACAAGCTGAAATAGTTCTCTTCACAAGTTAAAATAAGCTTTTCAATAGAAAGCCCTCTTCTCCACTTCCACACAAAGTTATAATCACACTGGTAAAACCAGGTTTGGTAACTGGGTAACAGCCTTAACTCCATTATCAGACTAACCAGAAGAATAAGAGATAAGTCTCTTGCAGAATGATAAGACTAACAAAAAATCCTCCTTAGTAATGAGAGGATTGACACATCATGTCTGCATACAGGAGGCTCAACACTCACCAGTTAAAAAGCGTTGGCAACAAAGGCACACTGGCACTAAGTTCTTTGAAAGCAAACAACAGATTTCCACTTTAAACCCTCCCTACTCTCTAAAGTGTGGGCATCAGAAAGGTCTCAAACACTCTGCATGTCAGAAATTCTTACTGCAGCTTTGAACAGCAAACACCTGCAACCTTCCTCAGCCAAATCTCTAACAACTTGTGCACTTTCATCACAAACTGATGAGACCCATCACAAGAAACACACTCCTCTGAGTCCTAACACTCTCTGCCAAAGAGATCAGAGAAGGGCTTTCCACTGGAATAAGTCCAAAGTTCAATCCAGCATTTTTAGGATGTTCTCTTCCCTTGACTCCCTGCTGATTCAGGAATAGAACAAGTTGTTCTAGGGTATAGAAGTATTTGATCTACAGGCAACCTTTCAATTCTATTTTGAGTGAAGCAGATGGGGATAATTTGCAAGTGTAAAATGATACCGATTCGGGCTTTCTGTCATTCTTTACAACTGTAATTTCAACTCAGGAAACAAAGCCACCACCACAAAAAAAAAACAACCTGCAAAAGCAACCAGATGTTATTATTCAGTCATTTGTTTAGAAACCATCAATTGCCTCCAGAAAGTACTTTGTATGCAGCGCTCACTGAAGTCCTTGCCTCACTCTCCTCCCACATCCCAACCTCCAACCCTTCTGCAATTATATTGCAAATCCAGACAAAATCAGGCAGGCAGCAAGTAGCAAACAGCAGCTACTTACATCATTGGATTGAAATAATCTGGTCATTGCAAAAAAAGCTTCTGTGGCTTCAGTGGTTCCAAAGTGTTCACCCTGAAAACAGCAGCAAAGCAGTGAGAGAATAAACTGCCATCGTTATCTGGATGCCTCCACCTTTCAGCCTCCACTTCTAACATACACTCCCACGCAAAGGATCTTTCCTTTGAAGACTTCTCCTTGTGGGAGAAACAGTCTTCTCCCTCACCTTGTCTTTCCTGGGGAAACATGCCAAGATTACCACTGTTATCTGCTTGGTTTCAATATTAATGCCATCTACAGTGGTCCAGCAAGGGAAGAGCTTGTTGAGTAACCTGTGTTCCCTCTTTGGACATTAGTGTGTCAGGTTTGGGCTTCAAAAGGGATTCACTTAAAGATACTGGTGCCAGTGAAAACTGAACAGCATATGTCCCTCTTAAATGATCATGACTGGAAGTTAAATACTGCCTGACATGCAGGAAACTTGATCTATGTGGACACTGAAAGAGAATCTCCTTATCACACTTTCAGTTCCTCCTCAAACACTTTCCACCTCATCACTTCCTGCCCTATGCTCTTACCTCACCTCAGTTATTCCTACTTGAAGTAGGCAAACACAAGTGCTTCACTGCACAGTGCTGCAGTGATCACAGGACCAACCAGCAGCCTTTAGCTGGCACATAGGAAAAGAAGTCTGAAATGCTTCAATGACACGTGCCTGACTAAGCTGAGGGGCAAAACTGGAAGGGGTACCTTCCAAATCTGACAGGAAGAGATATAAAACCTCTTTCATGCTGAAAGTTATCAGCAATGAGCTTTGGGATTCTTTGTTCTGACTGGAGAGAAGTGATTAAGAGTTACCTGGTTCAGTAAGTAAAGGATCTTGGTAAGGATGTGCAGGCATCTTCGTGGATTGAGAGGGGTCTCATTAAAGATCCGTGCCTACAAACACAGCAGCAACCCTGTGTTACTCTGGAACCCAACAACAGCTTCTCTATCCCCATAAAAACTAAAGCAATTGTTCTCAATCAAGTAGCCTGTAACCTTTTTCATCCTACAGGTATGTCTCAAGGAGCATATTTCTGTCAGTCAGCTCATGTTTCTATAGTTCGCTGGGTGGGCAGCAATATGAACTACAGACACTCAGTTTAACATCTGGAAGTAGCAAAGAGCAACATCTTAATCCTTTCCACAGCACCTAGAGCCCAAACACTACTTAGCACTTAGTCTATAGGAATGATAGAATGCTAGAGTATGGAAGGGACCTTTTAGAGCTCATCCAGTCCAACTCCTCTGCAGAAGCAGCTCCCACCTAGATCAGGTCACACAGGAACGTGTCCAGGTGGC
The DNA here is from genome assembly GCA_013401255.1 of Urocolius indicus. Classification (NCBI taxonomy): domain Eukaryota; kingdom Metazoa; phylum Chordata; class Aves; order Coliiformes; family Coliidae; genus Urocolius; species Urocolius indicus. The sequence continues at coordinate 3,201 of WBNH01011336.1, read as the reverse complement.
TCTTGAAGCCCTCCCAGGAAGGAGCCTCCACACCCTCCCTCGGCAGCCTGGGCCAGGGCTCCCTCACTCCAACACTCAAACAGCGTTTCCTTATGTTTAAGTGGAGCTGTTTGTGTTGCAGCTTCATCCCATCACCCCTTGGCCTGGTGCTGGATACCATAGAACAAAGTGCTGCCCCAAGCTCCTGACACCCACCAGTGAGATATTTGGAACTAGGAATGAGATCCCCCTGAGCTCAGTCTCCTCTTCTCCACACTAAACAGCCCCAGGTCCCACAGCCTTTCCTCAGCAGGAAGATGCTCCAGTCTCCTGAGCATCTTGGTGGCCCTGCACTGTGCACTGGCCTCTCTGCAGCAGTTCTCTGTCCCTCTGGAGCTGAGGAGCCCAGAACTGGACACAGGACTCCAGATGAGGCCTCAGCAGCTCTGGCAGAGCAGAGGGGCAGCACAACCTCCCTTGAGCTGCTGCCCACACTCTTCTTGCTGCCCCCAGGCTGCCATTGGCTTCTTGCCCACGAGGGCACGTTGCTGGCTCATGGGCAGTTTATTATCCACCAGCACTCCCAGATGTGTCTCTGCAGAGCTGCTCTCCAGCAGCTCAATCCCCAGCCTGTGCTGCTCATGGGCTTGTTCCTTCCCAGCTGCAGGACTCTGCCCTTGTCCTTGTTGAACCTCAAGAGGTTCCTCTGTGCCCAACTCTCAAGCCAGCTGAGATCCCACTGAATGGCAGCACAGCCTCTGGGGAATCTCTTATAAAGTTCCTACTTACAGATATTTGCACCCCCCCAAACTCCCTGTTGTTTAACCACAGCTTCATCTGACCATGTTTAATCATTCTTGGGCAGGAAAAATCAGAGGAGGTTCAACAAGCACAGGAAAACAGACGAGGCATCTCTTCAGCAGGAGCACCCTGAGATCCCAGATGCCCCCACAGAAGGCAGAAATCACAAGGAATCTTAATTCCATGCACCTCAAGTTCCACATGCACTTCACTTCCATACCCTGGGAGTTTAAATCACTGATATGAATTTTATCTTTCCTGTTTCCTCAGCATTGCACTGTAAAACCTCCTCAAGAACAGAGTTAATGTTCTGCATGAAACTTATTCCTACCTCCTGAAGCACAGCACTCTTCTCCAAATGCTGGAAAGGATTAGAGCCACTGCCTGAGGAACAAAAGACACTTCAGTTAAGAAAGTGCAGGAACAGTCCTTAAAGTTTACAGAAGCACTTCAATACTAGAGACATTCCTCTTGGAATAACTGATGTTCTCCAAAAAATGCTTGAAATCTTCTTTCTTAAGTTGTATTTTCAGTTACAAGGAGGGGGAGGGAAAGGTGGGGAGGGGAACTTTCAACATAGCTGAAAGATGAGAGAGGTTTTTACTAGGAAATTTGCCTTGACTCTTCCTTTACCTAGAAGTATTTATTCTTTTTTTTCCACTAGTCCCCTTATTTTTACCCCTTCAGGCACAGAAAGCACTGAAGGCATCAGGATGGAGCTGCTAATCAGGACCTGAACCACTCTAACAGGCTCCCCAGCCAACTCCAAAGCCATTACCAGTAGAGTATCTCCAAGTTACATCTGGTGGAACTTCTCAGGCTTTTAACAGTCCAGATCCAGCCCTTGTGAGCAATTGATTTCTTGGAGATGCACCTCTTGGTCAGCAGCATATAGAAACCAACTTTCTAATCCACTTTTGCAGTGAAACCACCCTTACAGACAGAGAAATCCCTCCCAATCCTCACTACTGCTCCTGAGCCTTCTCCCATTTCCACTTCACTCATCCCTCACCTCTCCTAACCCCCAGCAAGAGGAACTTGAGAACTAAATAAAGTTCAACCCAGCTGGGCACATCTGGGACTTCAGAGACCTCTGGGAAACAGGAACAGAAAAGCTAAGGCAGCATCAGCTACTCGGGGAAGTTTGCTGCAGGTTGTAGGGAACTGGTTCCCTCTGAGTGAGGCCTCAGGGAGGATCTTACAACTCAGGGACTATCCTGAAGAACAAAGGGAGACTCTGGGGCACCGGGGAGAAGAGAATCGTAGATTATCATAGACAATCATAGAATGGTTTCAGCTAGAAGAGACCTTTCAGCCCATGGAGTGCAGCCTCTGCTCCAGCCCCATCACCCACCAGTCCATTGCCCTCAGTGCAACACCCACCCAGCTCTGAAACCCCTCCAGGGACAGTGACTCCAGCACCTCCCTGGGCAGCTCCTTTCAATACCTGACAGCCCTGGCACCAAAGAAATTCCTC